>CM067175.1:35282875-35337875 GCA_034093135.1 Erigeron breviscapus | reverse complement strand
AGCAGCTTTTGATAGTTTTTACCATTTTTCATTGTTATGTTCCTCTAATTGGTGAACGTGAAGAGTAGCGGCTACAAACTCTGTGAAATCTATAAACCCGTCCGTGTTACTGTCAATCTGTAGTACAGAACAAAGCATTAGAATCAAGATCCATAAGACTCAAGAGAAAACAATTAAAGCAAGAGAGTTGCTGTGTTCCTATAAAAAGAAACAAGCCAATTACACTGCATCTGGTTTCATAGCAGTTCTACACAACTAAAAACATATTAGTTCGCATTAATTTCTTTGTTATGACAACCCCCATATATTAAAGAGATAATGATAAAAACACAGTTGAGAACATAAGAATTAAAAGTCTAACAACTTACTGCTTGCAAAATCTCCAAAACACGCGATTCTTTCATTTTCCATGGAAGGTCCTTAGCAAGAGCCTACAAATAAAACCAAACACACTTTAGAATTTCTGTTTTTTGTGTTATGCTGTCATTCAAAATCTAGTAAAATACAGCACTAAGAAAACTGAACCTGTTGCATTTCTTCAAGACTAATAGCACCACTTTTATCCACATCAATGGCATGAAATTGATCTTTAAGATTAGAAATTTCTTCTTCATCAAGTGTGCTAGCCAAGGCCTAGTATGTCATCAAAAATATACTTTTAGCTCTTATATTTGATCTAGCATGCTTATGAGTTATAGGAGTGGCCAAAAATATAGTCTTACCCGTAGAGCAAGTTGTTTTAGACGATTGTATTTTACAAACTGACGCATATTAGATAAAACAGAAATATCAAGAGGAATCATCGAAGCATTTCCATTTTATGTGCTGCAAAAGTTTTATAATCAGAATTTAGCATATAAACCAATACATTAAGAAAGAAGGCATATAGCATCTAAAATGGACATGAAAAAAATTATACAAATGCAAATAAACACAAAAGATAGCATACACAGGGCCTGTGCAGCGGTGAGTCTTGCACGGGGATTTTTGATAAGTAGTTTTCTAACAAAATCTTTGGCACTGTCACTAATTTTTGGCCATGGTTTGCGACGAAAATCAGGCTTATTTCTTAACACCTCCCTAAAAAGGCCATCTTCAGTTTTATCCCAAAAGGGTCTACGTCCACATAAAAGAATATATGTGATCACACCTATGCTCCAAACATACAATTCCGGCCCTGATCTTCGTTTCAATACTTCAGGAGCAACATAGTACGCACTACCAACAATATCGGTGAACTTCTTTCCTGTCGAAAATAGGGAAATCATAATTGTTAGGACCAGTTCACCTGGAACTGTCCAGTCACCAGTTCACACTGACCAGTCACCAGTTGCATCTGGTGACCCAGTAAACTGGTGACCAAGAAGATTTGTCGAGAAATATATTGAAGTCCAGTTGCACCGTACAGTCCAGTTGAGAACTGACCAGTTGAAGAATCATTCCAGTTGAAGTCGAAGACAACAAATGGAAGATAGAGAATGGCAATGGCAGCGAAACCCAGTTGGCATTCTAGTCAGTTACAAACTGGAGACCATCAGTGGAAAGCCCTTACAAAGCTTTACACTGATTACGAGGAATTGACTTATATGCTTTATGTACCTTTACCCGGATAATAAGCCTTATCTTATTATTTAAGTAATAAAAGGTACATAAAGGTGGTTGTGTAAAGTTGCTTTATCATGCGACTTTACACTGCTTTTTAAGGAATTAAATGCTATTCCTTAAATGCTCTCAACCACATTTGTACGGCTAAAGTTAACATCCCAATGTTAACACATACAACACTTCACACTTTGCAAACCTGCAATATTCTTGGTGAACTTGTGCAATATTCTCTCAATCGATAAAAGGAACATTTCACAACTTTAAGTGTTTCGATTGTCTTGAGAAATTCCGAGTGTAGATCAATTGTATTTCATAGGTTGTTAGGATATTTACATTCTTGTATTATCTTGGTTCCGCATCAACCTTGTAATTTATTTAACATCAATAAATAAATTACACATTGAAAAATACATATTGTCTCATCAAGTTATCTTACAAGTTATTTGTATTATTGCATTGTTCTTTACTTATTGTCATTTAAATAAGTAATCTATCTAGAACTTGGTATATATACACTGTAACTGGTCGTCTCCAGTTCAGTGCATATATTGCAAAGTAACTCCACCATCGACATTGAGGTGTCTTCAGTAGTACCATCTATCGTAACATTTAATGCTGACATGGTAGCATTTAATGTTGACATGGAAAATTGTGATTTTATTTCAAAATTCAAACCAACTTTGTGAAAATATCTTCAAAAGGGATTTTGTTTATTAAAATATGATTTTTGGTATTTCATTGGGATCTTGAATCCCTTATAAATACCCTTATTTACTCCAAACTCATTTACTTCTCTTCTACATTCTTTCATTTACTTCCCAATCATCAAAACAGCTTCATTTCTCTCTCTGCTTCACAAATCAAGAACCCTAATTCACAAATCTTCAATTTCAATTTCCTATGGCTCCTAGATCATCTCGATCAAGAGATGTAAATCTCTTGACTGTTCCATATGCTCCTTCACCAGATGTCAAACCGGCATCTGGTTTGACATCTGGTGCTCCTAGTAATGCTTCAGCTATCAAACTAAATCCAAATAATCCGATGGCAAGCTTACGAGGATCTCAAGGGTCCGATACCCTTATTGGAAGAATCCAAAAGTTTTTAAAGGATTCTCCAATAGGACCCTCATTCTCTCTTAACCCACGCAAGTTGTTTCACAACTACTTGTGTGAGTTCTGGTACACTGCCAGTCTTTCTTCTGATTGTTCCTCCATCAGTTTCACATTAAAGGATGGAACAATCCAGTGTACCTTGTCCGCCGATGTATTGAGGGATGCCTTACGCCTCAATTACTGGAGAGAGGGTGAATCTCCAGTCGTCTTACCCCCAAACATAAATTTTCGTCAAGTACTTCTTGAAATGGGACACAAGGAGTGCTTGGACAATGGGGTGTTGAAAACGAAAGGTGCGATGACCATGAAGGGCCTTACACCTTCATGGAGGTATTTTTTTATCCACCTGGTGGAGAGCATGGGTGGGAGTTCTGGTGGACTTGACCAGATTAACTCCTCACAAGCAGAAATGGCTTACTGCTTGTGGAACGGATTGAGAGTGGACTTTGCAGATATTTTGTTTAGAAGCCTGGTCCAAAAGCTGAAGGGCACAAGGGGTGTATGTATCCCCTTTTCAAGGTTCCTCTCTCTTTGTTTTAAGCATATTCTGGGCAGAGAAGCATATAATAGTACAGATTCACCGTACACTGCTCCAGATATGCTAAGGAATTTAGACTCTCTAGTATCTGAAGCTGGAGAGGTCGAAATTCCTGAACGAATGCAGCTGGCATTCGCTTCAACTGATGCACCTATTGAAGGTGAGTCAGAAAGGCAACTGGGCGGGCCTCAAAATAATGAGGGACCCTCCAGTTCGTCTAATGTTGTGGTTGAGGATAGAGCAACCATAACTGAAGCAACCCCAATCACATCTATCCCTGGTGAAGATACTTCGGTATCTGATCCTCCAACAGATGTACCCATCCAGGAAACTGGGGAAGATCATCTGGAGACTGACCAGGAAACTGGTCAGCCCTCAGTTACATTCATGGATCTGGACATGAATGTTAATGACGAGGAAATCCTTATAGAATCTTCGGATTCTGAAGGTACTGAAACAGACTTGGAGATTCTTAATGCTTCTGTACAAGCTCAAGACCCTTCATCTCCAGTCTCCCTTCCAGACGCATCAATTTCACTTTCACCCTCCCAAGAAAATGTGCCTACTGATATATCTTTACCAACATATACCGCTCCTTCACCAACTGGGCAATTCTCATTTGCTCGAGAAATGCCACCCCCACCGTCGCCGTTGTTCACACCTGAGCATTCTCAGCATGAACAACACTTTGATTTTCCAGTCCTTTCTTCATCCACCACTCCTATTATATCTTCAACTGCTGGTTTGACAACTGGGGAGACTTCCTTAAGTTTGCCTCCTCCAGTTGCTCCAGTAGTAACTGCTGCTGGTCCAGTGACACCTTCTCCTTCGTCACTGGACAGTCAAGTTGTCTCACTTCAAGCCGATCTCCAAAACCTTCTAACCAGGGTGGAGGAGATTCAGAAGACACTTGACAAAAACACCAAGTCATTCTCCAGATACCACAAGGATCACCTGACAAACATCAAAGTGGTTGATCTGGGGATAAACAAGTTTTCATCTAATGAAGACTTGGTGTTTAAAAAGCTAAATGAGTTGGTCACTGGCTGCAACAATCTGGCTGGTACTTTAAAGGAAGCCTTTGACCTAACTCAGTCCAAGGTCACCAGTTCAATCTCCAACTTGCTGGGAAATACTGTCAGAACTTCAGAAGTTGATTTGAAAGAGATTGAAAGGCAGGTTAAGGAATTGCTTGAAAAACCTGGCCTAGATGTAACTGGACTTGGAGAGCAGTTGATGACTTCGGTTGGTCAGAAAATAGAGGATACGCTGGGTGCTAGAGAAGCACAATTGGTTGAAAGGGTGATATCTGAGATCACCAAGCTGGCCACTCCTCAGGTTGATCTGGCCCCACTCACCAGTGAGATTAACCAGTTGAGAGGCAGCATTGAAAGTTTGAACACCCAGGTATCTCTACATGCTCAATCTTTAGATAGACTGACAACTGAAGTAGAAAATCTGAAGAAGAAGGATGATGAAGTGAAGGATAAGGTTGTCTCTGGGTTGGATGAAGACTCCAAGATCCTAAATGAATTGAAAACTGGTCAAGAACAAGTTAGTGCAAATGTCTTGATTCAGTCAAAGGAGACGAACCATTTATGGAGGTCCTTCAGGATGATGTGTGGGATCTTTAAGGAGTGTAAGGACATGCAGTCATGGCAGCCTCTTGACCGGTTGCCATCTCACCCCTCTGAATGGGTAGGTATTCGGGCAGGTCTAGATGCTGCCAAGGGGGAAAGAAGTGCAGTCCTTCCACCAGTGGCACCTAGAAGGACTCCATCTGGAAGAGAATTGATTGTGGCTACCAGTACTGAAGCTGGTGAGCAAAGAGTTGGTGGATCTGGTGATGATGGTGATAGGGGGAATGTTGTTTTGGATAAGGGTAAAGGTTTGGCTGTTGAAGCATCTGCCCAGCCGGCCACTGATGTAATGCTTGAAAAACCTGGCCTAGATGTAACTGGACTTGGAGAGCAGTTGATGACTTCGGTTGGTCAGAAAATAGAGGATACGCTGGGTGCTAGAGAAGCACAATTGGTTGAAAGGGTGATATCTGAGATCACCAAGCTGGCCACTCCTCAGGTTGATCTGGCCCCACTCACCAGTGAGATTAACCAGTTGAGAGGCAGCATTGAAAGTTTGAACACCCAGGTATCTCTACATGCTCAATCTTTAGATAGACTGACAACTGAAGTAGAAAATCTGAAGAAGAAGGATGATGAAGTGAAGGATAAGGTTGTCTCTGGGTTGGATGAAGACTCCAAGATCCTAAATGAATTGAAAACTGGTCAAGAACAAGTTAGTGCAAATGTCTTGATTCAGTCAAAGGAGACGAACCATTTATGGAGGTCCTTCAGGATGATGTGTGGGATCTTTAAGGAGTGTAAGGACATGCAGTCATGGCAGCCTCTTGACCGGTTGCCATCTCACCCCTCTGAATGGGTAGGTATTCGGGCAGGTCTAGATGCTGCCAAGGGGGAAAGAAGTGCAGTCCTTCCACCAGTGGCACCTAGAAGGACTCCATCTGGAAGAGAATTGATTGTGGCTACCAGTACTGAAGCTGGTGAGCAAAGAGTTGGTGGATCTGGTGATGATGGTGATAGGGGGAATGTTGTTTTGGATAAGGGTAAAGGTTTGGCTGTTGAAGCATCTGCCCAGCCGGCCACTGATGTAATGCTTGAAACTGGTAATGCTGATGTACTTCCTCCAGTTTCAGATAGTGATAGCAGAAGACTGGCCAGACTTGGAAATGATATCAAAAAAAGAAAGAAAATGAAACAAAGAAACCAAGCTGAAGCCAGGGCACATCTTGCACAAATCAAGTTACTTGATATGAGTGATGCCAATCTTTTGGGTATCACTAAGGAGGAGTATGTTAGGATCAAGAATGATCCCAGGATAGTTGACCAGTTGAAAGAAATGCTGGATGTAGAACTGGACAGACACTATCCTGAGGATGAAGCTGAATTCGATGCCAGAAGCTTGAATATTTCAGTGGAGAAGGCCAAGGAGAATAGGGCCAGTGGGATTCTTAAATGAGTTGAAAATGTTAAGAAGGTTGTGAAGAAGGTTTTGAATCCACCAAGAAGGATTCCACAACCAAGGAGACCACTGTCTAGAGATGCTGACCTTAGCACATTTGTTGAACCAACTGGCGAGGTTTCAAATGAAGACATCAAGTCCGCTGTACTGGCTGCTGTGCTGGGAGTATAAGAATTACAAATGAATCTGAAGCTAGAAGCTACTACTCCCAGATCATGTCAACCAGAAGACATAGTGGTACTATTAATGGTGTAAATGTAACAATCAAGCCAGGCACCAAAGTTTTTCAAATCGAAGTTAGTTATACCAGGGGGCCACTAGTCAAAACTGACAATCCTGGTGCTATGCAATATGGGTTCAGCGAATGGGTTGAGATGGTGAATGTTTTGGATGCGAAGGCACAAAAGAACAGGTTTGAGAAAGCATGGGCAAACTTTCTAAGGGGCAAAATTCAACATAAAGAAAATCTTGAGCAAAAGTTGAATATTGATCCTGAAGACTCTCAGCCTATTTCTTTGGTGACCAAGAGAAGAAGAACTGGCGAAGGGCCATCTCATTAAGTTCTTTCTTCAGTTATCTACTTGTAATTTGTATTTACATTCTGTAACTTGTATAAATTCCATTTCCTTGTATAAATGAAGTTACCAGTTTGTAACCACAAGGTAGATAATAGATTAAAATCTAACAAACCTAAAAGAAAAACCTAAGGCATTTATTGATCTATAAAAATGCCTTGGAAACTTAGATAGATTTAAATCGAACAAGTCTCTATAGTTCACACTTGTATAGATACAAGAACTAGAAAAAGACTTAGACTATATTTCTAGACAAATAGGGGGAATTTGTTAGGATCAAGAATGATCCCAGGATAGTTGACCAGTTGAAAGAAATGCTGGATGTAGAACTGGACAGACACTATCCTGAGGATGAAGCTGAATTCGATGCCAGAAGCTTGAATATTTCAGTGGAGAAGGCCAAGGAGAATAGGGCCAGTGGGATTCTTAAATGAGTTGAAAATGTTAAGAAGGTTGTGAAGAAGGTTTTGAATCCACCAAGAAGGATTCCACAACCAAGAAGACCACTGTCTAGAGATGCTGACCTTAGCACATTTGTTGAACCAACTGGCGAGGTTTCAAATGAAGACATCAAGTCCGCTGTACTGGCTGCTGGTGCTGGGAGTATAAGAATTACAAATGAATCTGAAGCTAGAAGCTACTACTCCCAGATCATGTCAACCAGAAGACATAGTGGTACTATTAATGGTGTAAATGTAACAATCAAGCCAGGCACCAAAGTTTTTCAAATCGAAGTTAGTTATACCAGGGGGCCACTGGTCAAAACTGACAATCCTGGTGCTATGCAATATGGGTTCAGCGAATGGGTTGAGATGGTGAATGTTTTGGATGCGAAGGCACAAAAGAACAGGTTTGAGAAAGCATGGGCAAACTTTCTAAGGGGCAAAATTCAACATAAAGAAAATCTTGAGCAAAAGTTGAATATTGATCCTGAAGACTCTCAGCCTATTTCTTTGGTGACCAAGAGAAGAAGAACTGGCGAAGGGCCATCTCATTAAGTTCTTTCTTCAGTTATCTACTTGTAATTTGTATTTACATTCTGTAACTTGTATAAATTCCATTTCCTTGTATAAATGAAGTTACCAGTTTGTAACCACAAGGTAGATAATAGATTAAAATCTAACAAACCTAAAAGAAAAACCTAAGGCATTTATTGATCTATAAAAATGCCTTGGAAACTTAGATAGATTTAAATCGAACAAGTCTCTATAGTTCACACTTGTATAGATACAAGAACTAGAAAAAGACTTAGACTATATTTCTAGACAAATAGGGGGAATTTGTTAGGACCAGTTCACCTGGAACTGTCCAGTCACCAGTTGCATCTGGTGACCCAGTAAAACTGGTGACCAAGAAGATTTGTCCAGAAATATATTGAAGTCCAGTTGCACCGTACAGTCAACGCAACTGAAGACTTCCTCCAGTTGATAACTGACCAGTTGAAGAATCATTCCAGTTGAAGTCGAAGACAACAAATGGAAGATAGAGAATGGCAATGGTAGCGAAGCCCAGTTGGCATTCTAGTCAGTTACAAACTGGAGACCATCAGTGGAAAGCCCTTACAAAGCTTTACACTGATTACGAGGAATTGACTTATATGCTTTATGTACCTTTACCGGATAATAAGCCTTATCTTATTATTTAAGTAATAAAAGGTACATAAAGGTGGTTGTGTAAAGTTGCTTTATCATGCGACTTTACACTGCTTTTTAAGGAATTAAATGCTATTCCTTAAATGCTCTCAACCACATTTGTACGGCCAAAGTTAACATCCCAATGTTAACTTTGCCTATAAATACAAGTCATTGCACAACAAGAATAACAAGTGAAAATATACAATCACTTCACACTTTGCAAACCTGCAATATTCTTGGTGAACTTGTGCAATATTCTCTCAATTGCTAAAAGGAACATTTCACAACTTTAAGTGTTTCGATTGTCTTGAGAAATTCCGAGTGTAGATCAATTGTATTTCATAGGTTGTTAGGATATTTACATTCTTGTATTATCTTGGTTCCGCATCAACCTTGTAATTTATTTAACATCAATAAATAAATTACACATTGAAAAATACATATTGTCTCATCAAGTTATCTTACAAGTTATTTGTATTATTGCATTGTTCTTTACTTATTGTCATTTAAATAAGTAATCTATCTAGAACTTGGTATATACACACTGTAACTGGTCGTCTCCAGTTCAGTGCATATATTGCAAAGTAACTCCACCATCGACATTGAGGTGTCTTCAGTAGTACCATCTATCGAGTTGGGACTTACAATAATAAATCAAGAAATGGAAAAAAAAAGAAAGAAAACGGATAATGAGTAACGGGTCAGGTCAAGACATGTATAGTTGGGTTGGAATAATACGAAATCTTTTTTTGTTAAATCAAAAGTATATAGCAGTTTTTAAGCGTTGACAATACAACTTGGGTGGGTTGATCTGTTTCCTTGTAAGCTACTCTTTTTATTAGACTTGTTAGAAATAAGTACATCGCAAAATCAACCCATCCATATGAAAATGGGTTAAAATTTCAACTTTAAACAAAAAACAAAATCAAATAGAGAAACATCATGCAAGTTTGGTAGACCAACTCACCGGGTTTTATAAAGTTTGATAGACCAAAATCCGTAGCCTTCAAGGGTGAATCCTCTTTCGGTGATTTAAAAAGAAAATTCTGTATAATAAACTAGAAGTTAACTTTTGACCCATGAAATAAACATTTTTGTGTTGACACTTGACACCAACACTGATTACATAAATAACCGTCTAAAACAGACAGACAAGTGGACTTCTGGTGACGATCGGACAAAAAAGGTAAAATTATGTAACACCCGTTGTTTAAAAATACGGATTTCCAAAAACTTTTCACCTAACGGTGTTAACGAATGCGGAATAACGTTTAAAAGTCCAAACCATAAAATCCAGTTTGGTTTGTTCATAAAATAGAAGGTGTTACTCGTCACATCATCAAAATAGTATAAATGGAAATCCTACGGTTGCCCAACATAAAACAACCGTATACAAGTCATATCAAACATGATAGTCATATCAAAATAAAATGTCTAAAAGGAGCAGCAACTATGGGTAACTAAAAGCATCTTCAAGTATTCTACCCATGCCTCGCTCACTATCCATCAACACACTTCTAGCTTGCTAAACCTGAGGGGACAACACATTTCAAGAAACAAGTGTTAGCTAACGAATTAGCTAAGTAAGATAACACTAAGTTAAATAAACGTTTGTCCAATTCAAACTTGGTAAAGCAGCTTTTCATATAAAAGACACATTTCGCATATCATCACAACGTATCATAGCATCAACATCTTTCATGGTAGGATTAACCAACCTAAATGTGCCTAATCATCATTTCATCATCACATATCATCACATTAGGTGTGACATAAGTTCACGCATATCATATAAGGTGTAAGTTTGTGTGTAGGCGGTCATAAGACCTAACGGGAACCTCACACCCGACTAGATGGATGAGCCATACGGCGGTCCATCAAGTGTCGTTAAGGAATGACAAGCCACTCCAGGAGTAGTCCGTATGTTCAAGACATTGGTGGGTAATCACTCCACCCGGAGATACTCAAACCACGTAATTACGTTGCAAGGAGCCACCCAAGCAACAACATATACGCACCCACCGGCTAAGGTGAATACGGGTTAAGCTTAACACTTCATCATATATACGAGCTCGATTTCATCACATATAGTTTAGGTGACAAAGTTACATAAACATAACATATAATCATCTTTTACGTTTGGGCCCTTAAACGTGCACGTGACATGGCAACTTATAAAGTCTAGTGAACTAGATGACCAAGCCACACATACATGCACATCATAATCAACATATACTTACATCACATTTCATTACATTGCATATCATTTCATGACATAACTTTGCGTTGCATATAAAGGGAAATGCATTTCAGGTCTCATAAGTCAAGTACATATCCCATATAACCTCCCATACAACCCGAATACCCTTAAGTAACCAAGATGAGATTAGAGAAGTTATATTCTGAAAAACCATGCTTTTGTTGAATCCCTCAGCGTGTCAAAGTAGTGTATCTTACCTCGAAGTAGCACGCAATAAAGGATAGCTAAGTTACCGAACAAAGCAACAACTCTCGTCTACCTATGATTAGTAAACGACCATTAAAACACTAGTCATTAAGACCATAATCTGGAATTACATACCCAAGGACACTCTAGATTTCAGGAGTAAACTATGTGTCAAAACGAAGTTACGGTTCAAAACTATATCATTTGCTGAAAACTGGTGAGTTGCGCCGCATCTCAAGCCATTCGTTGCGTCGTAATGCTTCTCATTGCGCCGCAACTTTTCATTCTGGAAACCAGTTGCGCCGCAACTAGTCCCGATTCTGCACAAGTTTTGATCGATTACACCCCAACCAGATCCAAACGACTCAAAATCAATTACAAGACTTTCATACATCAAAATCCTTCATCTTTAGGTCATTACAAAGCATTTCAACCTTTAATTAAACCATACATGACTTATATCCTTCAAAAACACCATTAAATCATCATTAAACGATTCTCCCATAACCCCATTAAAATCCCTAATGACTTATACAATTAAAAGGATCTGAAATCAATGAGATATTACCTTCTATGCACGTAGATCACACTAGGGATGCAAAACACTTGACTAAACACACCCGAATCACACGTTGGAAGGCTTTTCGGCTTGCAATTTGATGGAAGATTAATGGGAATTCACTTTGGGCGGTTAGGGCTTGTTTAGGAGGAAGAATTTCTGCCAATAATAACCTAATGACACTCCTTAGACCCCTTAACCCGTTTTTGACTTTCACCATATGCAAAATTTGGTCCCTAGGCTTCCATATAGCTCATTACTAGTCAAAAACTCCTCTAAGGACCATATACTACCTAAATACTTCGTTAATCACTCCTAATAGGCATATAATTACTTCCTAAACATATTTTCATATCATGCATTAAGACTTTCAAGTCTCACATATAAAACACATAAATCACATGTAAGCATTAAATCTAACAATAGACTTAACGGACACATATTATTGACTTAATGACTTTAGTCAAACGTTAATAAGAGTTTGGGATGTTACAAATACCTCCCCCTTAAGAGGATTCCGTCCCCGGAATCTCATCAGTAAGAAACAACTCGGGATACTTCTCTTTCATTACCGCTTCGGTTTCCCATGTAAGGCTTTCACCATGATTATGTCTCCATTTGACCAAGACTAGATCAATCATCTTTCGGCGTAACTTCTTTTGTTTCCTTCCAAGAATAGCTATCGGTTCCTCTACCATTCTTTTCGTCGGATCCACACTCACATCTTCAATAGGTATGACACTAGATTCCTCCACCAAGCACTTCCTTAAATATGAGACATGAAATGTGTTATGGATTCCATCCAATTCTGGAGGCAATTCAAGTTGATAAGCCACATCCTTAATACGTTTTAACACTTTAAACGGTCCAATGAATCTTGGACTCAACTTTCCTTTCTTACCAAACCGAATCACTCCTTTCCATGGAGAAACTTTCAGCATCACTAAGTCACCAACTTCAAACACAATCGGTCTCCTTTTTCTTATCGGCATAGGTTTTCTGTCTTTCTCTAGCTACATGAAGTGCTTCTTTTGCAATATTCACTTTCTCGGCTGTGATTTCCACAATTTCAGGGCCTGTAATTTGCTTTTCACCGGGCTCCATCCAATAACTTGGAGTCCTACACTTCCTACCATAAAGCATTTCAAAAGGGGGCATTCCAATACTTAAATGGTAGCTGTTGTTATAAGAAAACTCTATCAACTTCAAGTGATCATCCCAAGCTCCACCATACTCTAAGACACAAGTCCTTAACATGTCTTCCAATGTTTGAATGGTTCTTTCACTTTGGCCGTCGGTTTGAGGATGATAAGTCGTGCTCAAATTCACTCTAGTACCTAAATCTCGTTGGAGACCTTTCCAAAAGCTAGATACAAATCTCGTGTCTCGATCCGAAACTATGGACAATGGAACTCCATGCTTCGAGACAACTTCATCTATATACATCTTAGCCATCTTAGTCAAAGGTACATCTTGACGAGTTGCTAAGAAATGAGCACTCTTGGTGAACCTATCAACAATTACCCATACCATGTCATTTCCTTTCGGTGTTCTAGGTAACTTAGTTACAAAATCCATAGTGATGTGATCCCATTTCCATTCTGGAGTCTCTAACTGTTGCAACATTCCATATGGCTTTCGATGGTCCGTTTTCACACGGGCACAAGTCAAGCATCTTTCAACAAAATGTGCTACTTCACCTTTGATATCCGGCCACCAATAAACAGGCTTTAAATCTGCATACATTTTAATGACACCAGGATGAACCGAATATCTACTTCTATGGGCTTCTTCAAGGATCAATTCACGATTACCACCAAGCAATGGTACCCATATTCGACCCTTGTAAGTCTTAAACCCACGACTATTTGTCTCCATCACAAGACGTTTCTTCTTCCTAATGCTCTCCTTATCAATGTTATCTTTCATTAAAGCCCTCACTTGAGCTTCTTTAATACGAATGAGTAGTCCAGACTTATCTTGCACAACCATACTCATTAACCGACAAGAAAAATTCTGCACTTTTCTACTTAAGGCGTCCGCCACCACATTGGCTTTACCTGGATGGTACTTAATTTCACAATCATAATCCTTTAATAATTCCATCCACCTTCTCTGCCTCACATTCATTTCCTTTTGATTGAACACATACTGTAAGCTTTTATGGTCGGTATACAAGGTACACTTAGTGCCGTAAAGGTAGTGTCTCCACAACTTTAATGCAAATACAACAGCAGCCAACTCTAGATCATGTGTCGGATAATTCTTTTCATGAGGTTTCAGTTGTCGTGAATCATAGGCAATCACCTTGTCCCTCTGCATAAGGACACAACCCAAACCTGTAATAGAAGCATCACTGTACACTACTAAATCATCCGTACCTTCGGGTAATGCAAGAATAGGGGCTTCACATAACTTGGTCTTTAACGTTTGAAAAGCTTTCTCTTGTGCTTCAGCCCACACATATTTCATTCCTTTCTTGGTCAGTTCAGTCATTGGTTTGGCTATTCGAGAGAAATCTTGTATAAATCTTCTATAGTATCCAGCTAGACCAAGAAAACTCTTAATCTCCGTAGGAGTCTTTGGCTGTTCCCACTTAGATACAGCTTCAATCTTGGCGGGATCGACTTTAATACCTTCCGAAGAGATGACATGCCCGAGAAACTGAACTTCTCGAAGCCAAAACTCACATTTCGAAAACTTGGCATATAATTTCTTTTCCCTAAGTACTTCAAGGACAGCTCTTAGGTGTTCACGGTGCTCAGCTTCAGACTTGGAGTAAATCAAGATATCATCAATGAATACAATAACAAAATGATCTAAGAATGGACGACATACCCGATTCATTAAATCCATGAAAGCGGCAGGAGCATTTGTCAACCCAAATGGCATGACAAGAAACTCATAGTGCCCATATCGAGTGCGAAAAGCTGTTTTGGCTACATCTTCCTTTTTGACCTTTAATTGATGATAGCCGGAATGTAAGTCAATCTTGGAAAAGAATGAAGCACCATGAAGTTGATCAAAAAGATCATCTATTCGGGGAAGAGGATACTTGTTCTTGACCGTTCGCTTGTTCAGCTCACGGTAGTCTATGCACATGCGCATGGAACCATCTTTCTTTTTGACAAAGAGGACCGGAGCTCCCCAAGGCGAGGAACTTGGTTGAATGAAACCTTTGTCAAGTAGTTCCTGAAGTTGAGACATAAGTTCTTTCATTTTGGTAGGAGCCAAACGATACGGTGCTTTAGCAACAGGAGTAGCACCGGGTACAAGATCAATTTGGAAAGTGACCTCACGGTCAGGAGGAATACCGGGAAGATCACCTGGGAAAACATCTGGAAATTCAGAAACTATATCAACATTAGAAATGGGAGCTTTCTCCTTTCGTGCATCGATAACATAGGCAAGAAAATGACTCTTATTATGCCGAATACAATTTAGAGCCTTCATCAAACTAATGATTTTTATGCCCCCTATTTTCTTATCTCCATGGACCGAAATAGTTTTACCATCAGGAGTCGAAATCCTCACAATCTTTTGAGAGCACACTATGGTGGCATCATTTTGAGCTAACCAATCCATTCCTAAGACTATATCAAAACCAGCTAAAGTAGTATGCAACAACTGGACTGGAAAAGAACGACTCTCAATCTCTATAGCACAATCATCATATCCTTCACGTATATCACTAATAGTACCATCAGTTATTTCAACCTCTATGGAATAATCAAGGGGGGTAGTGACTCTTTCAAGTTTAGGGGCAAACACAGTAGACACAAAAGACCTATTTGCACCCGAATCAAAAAAGTACAGAAGCAGGTTTAGAATTAACAAGAAAGATACCGCTTACCACCTCGTCGTTGTCTTTAGCAGCTTCTGCAGTCATTTGAAGTGCACGAACCTTAGGCTTTGGTACAGCCGCCTTCTTCCCATCATCCTTCATCTGAGGGCAATTAGCAATCATATGACCCGTTTCCTTACACTTGTAACAACGAGTCTTGTCTTTGCACACTTCAGCAGAATGCCCCGGATGGCCACACTTATCACACCTTTTAGTCTTGTCAGAACAAGGACCACTATGATGAGACTTGCAAGACGAACACCACGAACTACTCTTCTTATCCTTGTCTCCATTTGAAGAAGAGTTACCTTTAAACTTCTTATTTGAGCTCGAAGATCCATTGAATCTCCTTTTGAAACCGGCTTTCTTGTCATCATCCTTAGCCACCACTTTCTCAGTCTTAAAATCATCATCCAATCTCTTGGACTCTTTGATAGCAGCAGATAAAGTAGTATGCTGTCTACATAGTCCCCGATAGCTAGCAGGGAGTCCATCACAATACGCTTCCACCTGATCAACATCTCTCCTAACCAAATGTCCAACAAATTTCAACTTTTCCATAAATGAGTGTGCATACTCAGTTATGGCACCCGGCTTAGCTGTCAATGCTCTAAATTCCATCTCAATCAATCTTAGCTCACGGGTTCCCACATACTCTTCTAGGAACTTCTCCCTGAATGTACCCCAAGGCATAACAGCAAGCACCTCGGGAGTCAAGGAGATAGTAGCAGCCCTCCACCAATTCCTAGCGTTCTTCTTCAACATTCGGGTTGCACACAACACCTTCGTATCGTCCGGGAAATAACAAGAAGCAAACACAACCTCAATATCATCTAACCATTCCATAGCACCAACAGCATCTTGAGTACCATCGAATGCCTTAGCTCCACACTTTTGAAAGCTCTCGTACTTAAAGTTATGAGCACGAGGAGCTACCACTACACGAGGCTCCACTATGTTTCCAACACCATTTCCATTTGCAACAACCTCTTCTGGAGCAATCAAAGACCTTTCATTCGATGGCTCGGTACGGTTTGAGCGGTTGGAATAATTCCCATCCGTATGCTCATTCCTTTGCATGCTTGCATCTCTTTCGGCCCTAAGTTGAATCAACTCCTCTTCATTTCTCAACAAGAGAGCTCAGATAGCCCTCAACTCTTCATGTAATTCTGCTTGATTAGGAACCTGTTCAATCACCGGGTTTGCCCTATCAATTTCCGACCTTGTGGGTTGTGCACCCGGGAGTGGCCTTCGCGGAGGTCTTTGGTTAACACCATCTCCAGCCCCATTCCCATTAGGCGGAGCACCACTAGCATTAGTTCCAGCCCGTTGACTGTTAGCACGTGTGTTAACCATGATGTCTACAATGCAATGACGACGGTTAGCAAGGTTTCCATGAGAATAGCTAGATAAGGCTACTTAACCTTAAAATTCAGCATCAAAATATAACTAATCATGCCTCATCTACACTCTCACTCATTCCCAAACCCGTCCTAAGCATTTCATTTCTAAGGCTAAGCATCCCTACTTAAGCCCTACATAACCTTCGTCGGTTTAAGTCCAAAAACTTAGGTAATACCTATGGTTCATGGTTCACTTAAACCATTTCTCTGATACCAACTTGTAACACCCGTTGTTTAAAAATACGGATTTCCAAAAACTTTTCACCTAACGGTGTTAACGAATGCGGAATAACGTTTAAAAGTCCAAACCATAAAATCCAGTTTGGTTTGTTCATAAAATAGAAGGTGTTACTCGTCACATCATCAAAATAGTATAAATGGAAATCCTACGGTTGCCCAACATAAAACAACCGTATACAAGTCATATCAAACATGATAGTCATATCAAAATAAAATGTCTAAAAGGAGCAGCAACTATGGGTAACTAAAAGCATCTTCAAGTATTCTACCCATGCCTCGCTCACTATCCATCAACACACTTCTAGCTTGCTAAACCTGAGGGGACAACGCATTTCAAGAAACAAGTGTTAGCTAACGAATTAGCTAAGTAAGATAACACTAAGTTAAATAAACGTTTGTCCAATTAAAACTTGGTAAAGCAGCTTTTCATATAAAAGACACATTTCGCATATCATCACAACGTATCATAGCATCAACATCTTTCATGGTAGGATTAACCAACCTAAATGTGCCTAATCATCATTTCATCATCACATATCATCACATTAGGTGTGACATAAGTCACGCATATCATATAAGGTGTAAGTTTGTGTGTAGGCGGTCATAAGACCTAACGGGAACCTCACACCCGACTAGATGGATGAGCCATACGGCGGTCCATCAAGTGTCGTTAAGGAATGGCAAGCCACTCCAGGAGTAGTCCGTATGTTCAAGACATTGGTGGGTAATCACTCCACCCGGAGATACTCAAACCACGTAATTACGTTGCAAGGAGCCACCCAAGCAACAACATATACGCACCCACCCGGCTAAGGTGAATACGGGTTAAGCTTAACACTTTATCATATATACGAGCTCGATTTCATCACATATAGTTTAGGTGACAAAGTTACTTAAACATAACATATAATTATCTTTTACGTTTGGGCCCTTAAACGTGCACGTAACATGGCAACTTATAAAGTCTAGTGAACTAGATGACCAAGCCACACATACATGCACATCATAGTCAACATATACTTGCATCACATTTCATTACATTGCATATCATTTCATGACATAACTTTGCGTTGCATATAAAGGGAAATGCATTTCAGGTCTCATAAGTCAAATACATATCCCATATAACCTCCCATACAACCCGAATACCCTTAAGTAACCAAGATGAGATTAGAGAAGTTATATTCTGAAAACCATGCTTTTGTTGAATCCCTCTGCGTGTCAAAGTAGTGTATCTTACCTCGAAGTAGCACGTAATAAAGGATAGCTAAGTTACCGAACAAAGCAACAACTCTTGTCTACCTATGATTAGTAAACGACCATTAAAACACTAGTCATTAAGACCATAATCTGGAATTACATACCCAAGGACACTCTAGATTTCAGGAGTAAACTATGTGTCAAAACGAAGTTACGGTTCAAAACTATATCATTTGCTGAAAACTGGTGAGTTGCGCCGCAGCTCAAGCCATTCGTTGCGCCGCAATGCTTCTCATTGCGCCGCAACTAGTCCCGATTCTGCACAAGTTTTGATCGATTACACCCCAAACCAGATCCAAACGACTCAAAATCAATTACAAGACTTTCATACATCAAAATCCTTCATCTTTAGGTCATTACAAAGCATTTCAACCTTTAATTAAACCATACATGACTTATATCCTTCAAAACACCATTAAATCATCATTAAACGATTCTCCCATAACCCCATTAAAATCCCTAATGACTTATACAATTAAAAGGATCTGAAATCAATGAGATATTACCTTCTATGCACGTAGATCACACTAGGGATGCAAAACACTTGACTAAACACACCCGAATCACACGTTGGAAGGCTTTTCGGCTTGCAATTTGATGGAAGATTAATGGGAATTCACTTTGGGCGGTTAGGGCTTGTTTAGGAGGAAGAACTTCTGCCAATAATAACCTAATGACACTCCTTAGACCCCTTAACCCGTTTTTGACTTTCACCATATGCAAAATTTGGTCCCTAGGCTTCCATATAGCTCATTACTAGTCAAAAACTCCTCTAAGGACCATATACTACCTAAATACTTCGTTAATCACTCCTAATAGGCATATAATTACTTCCTAAACATATTTTCATATCATGCATTAAGACTTTCAAGTCTCACATATAAAACACATAAATCACATGTAAGCATTAAATCTAACAATAGACTTAACGGACACATATTATTGACTTAATGACTTTAGTCAAACGTTAATAAGAGTTTGGGATGTTACAAATTAGCTTCAAAACCTTCATTAAAAGTAAAAGTAGCATATTTTATGACACAAAAGCGTAAGATTTAACCTCTGGTTTCAAGTCACGATGTACCAAACCATGTAAATGGCATTCTGCAGCAACTTTAAGCATCTGCCTTACAACAATTGCTGCATATTTTTCTGTGTAACGACCTTTTTTCCTATAATGGAAACAACCCAATTTAAGTTAGTGTCGGAAGATTACATGTTTTAATCTCAAGGGTCACCAGTCACCACATTGAAGAGGGGGATGTTTACAAGATGTGAACTCTTACTTTGACGTCATCCGGTCCAACAACTCACCACCTTCACACAGCCTGAAAAGCACATCTAGAAGTCAAATTCAAGATATAATGTCATTAAAAGATGATTAAAATCGAATAGCAAAACAAATCCAAAATAAAACTTACTCCATGACTATATATACAAAGGAGTCATCTTCAAATGCACTATGGAACTTAACCACATTCTCATGACCATTTAACGCTTGCAAGATTTTAACTTCTCGTTTAACATCCTCCACGGCAATTGGAAGGACCCATCTGTTAGAAAAGGCAACACCAGTCTTATGACTACTAAATTCCACAATTGAGTATATGAATCAACCGGTAACATATGAAAAGGCTTAAAGCAATTCATACAAATAACAAAAGCATATGAATTTTTCAAACTCGTTTTTTTAATTTTCATTCAAACAGTTAATGTGTAGTCTATTCTATGTAACAAAACTCATGAACATCAAATATAGATACTCTTTAATAAAATGAGAATCTTCAAATGCACTATGGAACTTAACCACATTCTCATGACCATTTAACGCTTGCAAGATTTTAACTTCTCGTTTAACATCCTCCACGGCAATTGGAAGGACCCATCTGTTAGAAAAGGCAACACCAGTCTTATGACTACTAAATTCCACAATTGAGTATATGAATCAACCGGTAACATATGAAAAGGCTTAAAGCAATTCATACAAATAACAAAAGCATATGAATTTTTCAAACTCGTTTTTTTAATTTTCATTCAAACAGTTAATGTGTAGTCTATTCTATGTAACAAAACTCATGAACATCAAATATAGATACTCTTTAATAAAATGAGAATCTTCAAAATGCATAATAAACCAATATAATCTACCAAAGCTCATTTATATTTAATCATGCAATCAAAAACCATAGAAAAACACTTGGATTATGATTACTTCAAGCATGGTGGTGATTTGTACACAACTTTATATATCCTTATACACAAGGTACAAGTATATCCTTAGTGCGCATGGAGGCAAAGGGTGGCCGAAACTACCCTAGAATGTCTATAACACTCTATATTTTAAGGAGTATTATTTTTATGGATCAATTTAGTCCAAAGTTAATTGTTCGCCCCCCTACACCTAAAATCATGCCTTCACCACCGTATATCCTCATTATACATGTATATCCTTACACACGAGGTACAACTAGTATACTATACTAGTTGTCGTGTACATGTTATTTTCGTCTGCAAAAACTCACGTATGAAAACTATGCAATCAAACTAAACTATTCTCATACAAATCAAAATCAAAACAAATAATGTACTTACCTTATCTTTATCGATTTTCTTGACAGCAACACGGTCTCCCTTTGTTTTATCAACAGCAACATATGTATATCCAAATTGTCCATGACCCAATAGCTTTCCAATACTAAACATTTTATCGAAATCTTTACGGTACCCAAAATCTGTTCTTTTACCACAAGGTATCATCTTCTTTTGTCTCTTTGGTGTATCCTTACTTTCTGTTTCATTGTTATAATTATAATTATATTTGTAGTTTCCTTGATACTTTTTCTGATATTGTTTCCTTTTGGTATTCTTGTTGTTATTATACAATTTGACATTATATACATTTTTATCATGTTTAGGAGTTGGATGGTTTTCTTCTGTTGTGGCACCACTGCATGTTTCTGAAGAGTTGGTGCTATTGGCACCCGACCCGGAACCGGCCCGCCCGAAGGGCTAACGGGCCGGGTCACGGGTCAAGCTTTTGTTGCATTTTCGGGTCACGGGTTGCGCGGGTCGGGCCGGTCAAGCCAAAAACCGAAAAAAGGTGAAGGAAACCCGTGACCCGCCCGCGACCCGACCCGGACCGAACCATCACGGGCCGGGTCACGGTCGATTTTTCATTTGCACGGGTCGCGGTTCGGGCCGGGTTTTCGCGGGTCGGGCCGGGTAGGGCCATTTGCACATACCTAGATTGGTGGAAGGAGGTGGGTAAGGGTGGTGGTCAAGGAGACTTTTTTGTGTATTGAAATTTGAAAAATTAACTATTCTGTTTAGGGTGGGGGGAGTGCTTCCCCGCCCCTCCCCGCTTTTTCTCCTGCTCCCCGCCCACTCCCTAAATGCACGGAATGCTTCCCCGCCCCTCCCCACCCTTTTCTATTTTATTTATTTTCTATTTATTTTTAACCAACTAAATAAAAACTTTAATTTAAAACAAATATTACTAAAACCATAAACTACTTAATATTAATACTAAAATCATTACATTACATTATACTACTAAAATCATTAAAACACATTACATTTCATAATATTACTAAAATTATTCAAAACATTACATAACGCGTGGTCAAGCGTGGCTGTGAAAGTGGAAGAGGCAGCGGTAAGCTGAAAAATAATTTGGTTCAGCCAGTCGATCTTCTGCCGAAGATATACTACATACTCAATTTCGGCAGTGTTCTGAGCACGATCGGGAGCTTCTATTCGGTTGATTTCGGATTCGTAAGCCGCCTTCTCGTCGGATACACTCTGAATGATGGTGTTCACTTGAGATCGGTGTCTGTCGTGGTTGACCATGTGGGCTTGCATCGCCATCTTAACATCCCTTAGGTTCATGTTTGCCATTTGTGTGTGTTGTGTGTAGAAAGAATGAAGAAGAAAGAAAAGAAAATGAAGAAGAAAAAAGAAGCAGAATGTAAAAATAAAGAAGAAGAAAGAAAAAAAGAAGGCAAGAAATAAGTGGGTTTTGGACCGTTACCTGGGGGCCCCACAATTTTTTTTTTTATTTTTTAAATTCTAACGTTCATATGCGAGACGGAGCCGGTGACCAAGGTCTCGATTTCACTCACCGCCCAACCGGTACCGGTACCTGGGGGCGGTGTTCCCTCCGGTACCGGACCGGTACCGGTTGGTGCCTAAACCACTCCGTCCACCCTTATAGACTTTGATTATATCTTTTTCAAGTATTTTATAAAAAAAACTATCTATACTTCTATACTCCTTTATAATAATTATTATCCACCCCCCATTTTTAGAAAGGGAAGCGATCCGTACACCACCAATTTTTGGCGATACACCACTAACTGTGTTTTACAGTGTTGTACTGTACAACATCATAAAGCATATTTGGTGGTGTATCACCAAAACCTGGTGGTGTACAGATCACCTCTCATTTAGAAAGTATTACACAATAGTTACATGTGAAAGTACAAAATTGTCCTTAATAAACACTCATATAGAAAGGGTTATTAGAGATTACCAAATTTGCCCTTAATGAATTAATTTACATCCTAAACCCTTTATCTTGCTAATTTATACTCTAAGTCCTTATCTTATAAAATATTTCCACTATCACTTTACAACTTACACCACTCAACACCAATAGTCGATGTCATCACCACCCGACACCGACACCACTAAACCGTCACCGCATTGTGCGGGCACCATGCTAGTAAATATAAATTGTGTTTGATTACCCGAAGGCATTCGGGGTCAAAAAAGGTTTGATCTACCGTTATTTAGTTCATACAGGTTTTCTTTGTTCTCGACTCTTTTTCCTTTCTAAAAGATGGAGATTTATTTACATTTGGTTTTGGATTCAAATTTAGGTCATGGTTCATCTTATATTGGAATTTTCGGATAAATGATTAATGAGTGCAGCCATAAAGGGTGGGCAGTTGGGCACTGGATCACCCTGAATTTGGGCTGACATGGGATATTTTTTAAGTCCACCAACTAGGCCCCATATCCAATGGGTTAAACACTCAAATCTTCAACTTAAAAATCTCATTAATATTTACTATAAAACAATAAAAAAAAATTTCTAAGGTCCGAAAAGTTAATTGTCTGATTATTTGGGATTACCCAATGATGAAAGACAATTGTCTGATTATTTGGGATTACCCAATGATGAAAAACAATCCATACACCTGTCAATAACAGACAACGTTAGATAGCCAAAACCCATTAAAACCACCGGTTTATGTGAAAAAGATGTTGTTCAAAGGCCCACTAGGGATAAGATTCGAACTTGAGATTATGGTCTCACATCTATCTCTTCGATTTAATTTTCTCGTGGTAATTAAGCTAAAGCTCATTGGCTAATAGCCCATATATTTTATGCGGGAATTGAAAGTGAACTAGAGATGAAATTGTGTAGTAACATTAGAAAAATGAGTTTTCTTACAAATTTGGGTGGCTTGTTTTTTTTTCCCCTAGTTTTAAATAATATTTTGTAGTCAAGCTGTTTTATAAAATATTTTAAGAAAGGAAAATGATTAATCAACCTAACTCATATGTCCAAAAATCAACCTAAGTCTCTTTCTTAATCTTATCTCTTGATTCTTCCACATGTAATCATCCTATGATTAAGTTGATTTTTAGGCTTACGAATTAGGTTAGGTTTATCATTATCCCAGTTGTTTCAAGATAATAGGTAAAAAGGGATAGTTTTTAGCAATGCAAAGGGGTCATGTGCTTATGGAACACTTTCATTTTGATGTTAAATGTTAATTTAATCAATTCGTAAAAGTTATAATTAGTTAAGAATTATGGGGAAATTTCTTGATTGGATTTTGGTTGTGTTTAAGTGAAATCCTAACGGAAGGCAGACTAAATATAAAAATGTCGTGTTTTCGAAACTCATTAAAAATCAACTTTCTATAGGTTATAACTAGTTTTTTAACACGCGCTTCGTGGCGGGTGTTGACATTTAGCAAAATAATGAACATCGTATAAGTAGATTTTGCGATTAGATATCAAATTTTGAGTTTTGTTACTTACAAAATTAATTTATTTTACACCATTTTTATAGATTAATCATAGATATTGCATAATACTTTGAAAACCTTTTTAAAAATAAAATTAAGTATGTATTTATGAAAAGCTAAGATCATATGAGAAAGTATGGTGTATCGTATATAAAAATTTCGACTAAACCAAAAGTTGAAAACGAAGATGATCTTTTATTAGTAGTCATAAACTAAATCTAGAAAAAAAAAACTAAACCCAAAAAATTGGTATATAACATAGAAAAGATGAAAACAACAAACATTAATAGATGAACTATTTTTGTGACACGCATATTTTTGTGACACGCATAAGCGGTATCCCCTTACTTTACAAAAAGTTAAAAACTTTATAAAGTTTTCTTTTAATTATTTTTCATCCTGGTGACATATCTTTATCTCTCTCTCTCTCAAAATAAAAACCCAACCATCTTCTTCATTTTAAAATCACACGTGTTTTTGTTGATCTACAATTTAAAGATAGCCTGACGGAAATTGCAACGGAAAACCATCTCTTTGTTGAAGGATGACAGCCGATTGGTGGTTAGCGGCTGGAGGGGTGGAGCAGCGGTGGTGGAGGTGTGGTAGTGGATAAACGGAGATTGGTGGCTAGTGGCTAGGGACCTAGTGTTTGCTTTGGTGCTTCTTTTTCCGACCAACTTCCATCAAACCACACAACCAACCGGATCTGTGAAGGATAGATCTACAATCTTTTCCGATTCTTTTTTCGTGTGTGATATATAGATCCGACATCTTTTAGTCTGAAACAAATGTTTAGATATTGGTTTCTGTGTACCTGTGTGAAATAAGATTTACGGTACCCTGGCGGTGTTGTTACCGGTTTTTGTTACCAGAGATTGTTGTTCAGGTGGTGGTTGATGATGGTGCCTGATGAAGAGTTGTGACGTTTTCCAAAACTTTTTTCCGACCGAAACACTGTTATCCGGTTCAAGTGTTCAACTACTCCTGAATGCTGATGAAGATGTAAATTAATGAAGATGCAAGATGATTTTTAGTATTATATATTATGCCGATTGAATTTTGTTTGTGTATGTATGTGAGAGATGTTTGTTGAGATATTTTTACCTTTACCAGTATTATATATAGGGAAAAGAATTGTATGTAATTTGTATTCAGCTACTATTGTAGGAAAGAAATTTTGTTTAGGTTCATTGTATGTAAGTAACCTGCTAAACTGAACGAATCGTGTAAATAATCTGCTAAATGCTGATGTGGTGGTCTCTCATTGGGCCACGTATCAGATGTTTGATGGTGCCACGTTAGTATCCGGCCGATTTCTTACACAATTCGTTCAGTTTTGAGACAAACTTACATACAATGAACCAAAACAAAGTTTCTTTCCTACAATAGTAGCTGAAGACAAGTTACATACATACACAGATTCTTTTCCCATATATAATGTGTATTGTAGCTACAGTAAGCAATTAAAATTTTTTTCCTATATATAATGTGTATTGTAGCTACAATAAGCAATTAAAATTTTTTCCTACAGTAACTGTTACAGTGGATCCTCTCACAGCACCGACAAATGGGAATTGTTATATTTATAATTATAACTCAATTTTGAACTAAGGTGGCAAAAACTTTCTGAATCTCATTGCTAATGAACCTAAAAAAAAATAATTAACCATTACAAAAACGTACAAATCCAAAAGATCAAAATTGCATTCAAAAGTACAAACCCGTCCTATGATTCCAGAAGATGATCTAGAATTGGGTCAATTACGTTTATTAGAAGTGGACAATCGAGTGGTTGTACCAGCCAAAAGTCATCTACGTATTATTGTAACATTTGCTGATGTACTTCATAGTTGGGTTGTACCTTCTTTAGGTGTAAAATATGATACTGTACCTGGTCGTCTAAATCAAATCTCTATTTTGGTACAACGAGGAGGAGTTTTTGCTATAGTCACTGAAGTGAGATTTGTGGAACTAATCATGCCTTTAAAGGTGGCCTCAATAAGTGACATCTCGATGTTTCACAAAAAGGTCTTGATCTTCAAACCCCCAATATGTAAACACCTTGAGGGTGACAAGTAAAACTATCACATGAATTTTTGGTCATTTTAATTTTAATACATCTATATCTATATCTATACTACTCTATAAAGCAAGAGAAATGATTAATCCTCCTAATTCATTAGCCTAAAAATCCTCCTAATTAATTGGATGGTGACATGTGGAAATTCAAAGGGGAGATTAGGAAAGAGATTAAGTGGAATCCACTTGTCACATTCATAAGGTTTTAGTAGGATTTTTAGGCTAATATTTAGGAGGATCCATCATTTTCCATAAAGCAAACTACCGACCCTTTTAAGTAATTAAGATTTTGAAATGACCATATTAGCCCTCTTCTATATTCACTAATTTAAACATCTTCACTTATTTACCTATAATACCCTTAATGAAATAAATTACAACATAGATCCTCCAACCCTTAAATAAAACCATATTAACCCCTCTTACATCAATTAATTTACATTCACCACCACGCCACCACCACCGTCACCGCCGGACATCGCCGCCACCACTGCTGCCGTCGCCATACCTTCGTCGCTACCACCATTACCGCCGCATCGTGCGGGAATCCGTCTAGTTCTCTTCATAAGTATTTAGTTATCCTCTCGTATAAAATGCCTTCTAACACCTATTATATTATTTGTTATGGCTTAATAATGTTATAATGATTTGTGAATTGTGTATAAAGAAGCTCTATATACTCTTTATGTGTATGTCTATGTACATTTACCTTCACAAACACAGATATCTCCTATAATTATAACTGCAATGTCGCTCCATGTTGCGACCAATCTGGCATGTCTAAAGATGTTCCCTCTGAGTGCTTCTAAATCCATTCGCCCACGTATCATCTCCATTAGACAAACACGAACCTGTCTCTTTAAGTCTTTTCTTGGAACGGGCTATAACAGACGCGTCTTTTTCATCAACAAATGAAATGAAAGTTTGAAGGTGTCCTGATCTAAGACTACGTCCAGATGGCTCAGAAGTATCTGGCTTGTGTTTAGTATACTGGTATATGATCAGTACCAAGTATATAAAAAGCGCAACCAAACAAGCTAGCCCACATATGAAGAATAAGCCTTTGAAGCTCTTTAGCTCGAGTCGGTCAACTGCAAACTTTGCTCCTTGTGAACTACAAGCACTTCTTATTAGCCATTTGTCATGGATTCTTTGTAACTCTCCATTTTCTGATAGTTTCAAAATCGCAGTTGAGATATCTACAGCAAGAGGAGAGTCACGCGGAAAGGCCTAAAAGAAATTGAGAACCAAAAAAAAAGAGTCAATGCCACTTAGCTCCATTACATAAATCAAATAACAAAATCATTAGACTTGAAATTTCAAGTTGTCCATACTAAATGTTATCACAAAAAGTATGAGGAAAGTCAAGAATTTCATATCAGATTGAAGCTTAGAAATGATGCTATTTGACCTCTGTAAGTCAAAGTATAGCATAAAAGATACTGTATCAAGAACCCAAAAGAGTAACTGGCTTTATATTGACTATGAGCATTATACAAAATGGTTAGAATTTTAATTTAATATCGTATTGTTTATAAGAGACATTATCTGAACTTCAGTTTTCTTCCTGAAAGGTGTGAATTACTCATGAATATTGGGAGGTCTAGCATACATTGTCTTAACAGGGTCCGCGCTAAAGAGCACTCTCTACGAGTAGATTCCCCCTTGCCAAGACTTGAACTCACGACCTGGGGTTTCAGGTAAAACCCCTCCGTGGCCCACCCTAAGCACAATAGTGGCCAACCCACCTAAACTGAGTTGGTTATGTGAACTTTAATGTTATAGAAAATGTTTATGAAGAATCTAGAACTAGGTATCAAGTTTAACACCTATACAAGATCTTGTTTGACTCTTAAAGTCATAACGTTGCAAAAAGATACTAAGAACCCATAGGAGTCAACTTCCCTAATTCGAATATGGAGTTATAGACATTAAATACCAAACAACTATACCTTGAATTGAATTTGATAAACCTAGTGACTACGGAGTATTTTTTTATAAGGTTGAGCCACGAAAGAAAATGCTAGTGAAAACAGGAACTTCATACCATATTTGAAGCTTAGAAGCTATCTAGTTTGAGTCTACAAAGTCAAGCATAGCATAGAGATAGATAAAGTATTATGGAAGATGATGTTATTTGAACTTACAAATCCCCATCCATTTTTAGTGAATTCTTGGCCAACTATGCTGAATTGGCAGCGGGTCGATAAGAAGAGTTCGATGTATGGACGTTCATCGACAACTGCAGCAACACCTCCATTGTTTGGACCATCTTTTAAGGCTTTTTCATAGTCTTCTGGTAAGTTAAGAGGAATAAGCCTGGATTCTGAAATGCCAAGTTCTTCGACCAGATAATTTTTGACGAACGAACTTTCTTGGTACCCAATGGGAGCTTTGCTTGATATTAAACTATTGATCCCTTCAATGGGAGAAGAAAGTTTCTGTACCGTCAGGATTGAAGTGAGACTTGCAGTGTAACTGGAACTGATTATCAGAACCACAAATAACCATAGAAGTAATATGATTCGACCAAGACTGCTCATCATGTTTTGTCCTGAATTAACCATAGTTAAACAAGATCTCCAGCGTAAAAGAAAATAGAAACTTAGAGCCAAGTGTAGTTTCGATGGCGCGACAATAATATGGGTGTGGGTAAAATGGGTAAACTTTTATGCCTGGTCAAAAAGGGGTCCAACACATATTTTGTCTATTTAGTATAGATTTATAACATCTTTAATAAACTAATGTGAAATGAAATATATCACAATAATGAGTCAAGTTTTAAAAACAACATATCCATCATTTTTTAGCCGTACACCATCAAATGTGTTGTATGGTGTGGTATAGCATAAAAGTGTGAAGCATGTTTGGTGGTGTAAAGTTAAAAAGAGATGGTGTACGGATCACCTCCTTTTTAAAATATAACCCAAAATTGACTAATTATACATAAATCGACTAATATTGGCCCCTTTCAAGGTTAGTGCTCAAATTGCTTTCTGCAAATGAAAAAACAGGACGCACCCTCTCCAGGGAGAAATTTTTATTGGCCCATTGAAAGTTAAATGAGGGTCCATTTACCTCGAAAAAAATAGTGTTTCAAAGGATTCTATAAAAATACTAGTAAATAATCCATCATGGGACTGGAAATCACCCAGTTTGTACATGTGCATTGGTACCATGGTTTGTTTGAATGGTCGAAAGCATACAAGTAATTTTGATAGTTTCATGTAGAGCAACTTACTGTGAGAGAAAAATAAGGTTGAAAAACTAAACCTGCCAAAAACACAAGAAAAATACTGTTAGTGCCAACGTATAACTGTATTAAATAACTGAACAACTAATGGGGCCAAGAGTTGCCCAAAGTGCATATTAAGCTTTAATGCATAAAACCTCTCGAATCATTTAAATCCAACAAAATATTATTTAAATAAAGTTAAAATAACAGTATTTAACAAACTAAGCGTTTATATTATGAAGTTATATTAAATAAAAATGTTTTGAGTCAAGATAAAACAAACTAAGCGTTTATATTATGAAGTTATATTAAATAAAAATGTTTTGAGTCAAGATAAAACAAACTAAGCATTTTGACCTAGTAGGCTGGTACCCAAACTTACCCATTTTGCCATCTTTAGTACCATGTATGATATGAAGTTGGCCAAAATGTATACTAGCACATTCAACTTGGTTGATTAGCTTTTCTAATACTCTGAATTATACCTTCATTAACTCGACTCGGTCACATTGCAGTCACTAAGATCTTTCACATAAAATTATAAAAAGAAACTCATGTTTTCTATTATCAGTCCTACATATGCATATTCTGTCAATAGGATGAGAATACTTTACTGCAATTTGCTATAAGAAGGAATCAACTTATAACCTACACTTTTCTGTTGTAGTTGATCTGGATGCAACTAAAAAATCATTGATTAATTTCTTGGAAAGTCACATGAGAGGCAATGGACCAAGTCAGTCTAAGGTATTAAAGTGATCACACCGTGTGATTCACACGTACAGGTTTAGGGTAGTATATACCATACCACTAGGCTAAAAAACCCAATCAACCAAGTTGCGGTACTAAAATGTACTTTTGCATATCAAATTTTGTAGCACACAATTACCATATGGTTGTTACGATCTGTTGTTTAGGAGGACCACGAAATTCGTCATTTATGCGATGTTCCAGAATCCAAACAACTGCTCCCACAACTAGAAAAAAGATCCCAGCGACACACCACAATTTAGCAGTGAATGGCCTGAGAAAAGCCCAGGTTCCCGAGTTTAGCTTCCTCACTGGTGCAACCACAACTAGCCCAGACTCCGTAAATGGCTGAGTAAAATCTGCCATTCGTGTCCGGTTTGTGATAATGGCAATGTCACCAACCGCAGCATCATAGACCTACAGTAATTAATTTGAAGTCCAAGAAATTTTATAACTTCAACAGAAAAGATAAACCTAAGTGACGGTTTCATAAACCAATACTATCTATAAAAAACAATCTAAAAGTCGAAACAAAAGGGTGAAAGTTAATGTTTTAGATTTCACCAAGTGGAGAATTTAGGACAACAACAGCTCTAATCGACCCAGTCATATGTAAATGGAACAAAATTATGAGTTTGTGACGTCTAGAAAACATAATTTTTTTTTTTTAAATGCCAAGTCTAAAATAGCAGCACTTACTCCAGCAGTTATCGAGCTTACAAGGTCGGTATTACTTGGGTTCTTATGACCATCTCCATACGAATAGAATTTATAAGGAACAGCATATGGTAGCAAGTTGACTGCAGAAGTAAATACATCAATGCAGTATCCTTTATATGTATCAGTCCCTTTAACTTCTCCCACAAACTCCTCAAAGCTTACTCGATTTGGAACCCCAATTTTCAGTTGGTTTCCGTTTTGTGGGAACACCCATCCACGAGGCTTTTTAATCGTTTCACCGGGCCAAATTACACTATACAAAAGCTCTGAAGAAGCAGAGCGGTTATGAAGGCTCGTGTTGATGGTTTCTGGAGGTGAAGTTGACAAACCGGAAGCGTTTGACCAAAACCCAACTCTCCTAAACCCAGTACCAATCACATTAATAACTTCAACAGAAAAGATAAACCTAAGTGACGGTTTCATAAACCAATACTATCTATAAAAAACAATCTAAAAGTCGAAACAAAAGGGTGAAAGTTAATGTTTTAGATTTCACCAAGTGGAGAATTTAGGACAACAACAGCTCTAATCGACCCAGTCATATGTAAATGGAACAAAATTATGAGTTTGTGACGTCTAGAAAACATAATTTTTTTTTTTTAAATGCCAAGTCTAAAATAGCAGCACTTACTCCAGCAGTTATCGAGCTTACAAGGTCGGTATTACTTGGGTTCTTATGACCATCTCCATACGAATAGAATTTATAAGGAACAGCATATGGTAGCAAGTTGACTGCAGAAGTAAATACATCAATGCAGTATCCTTTATATGTATCAGTCCCTTTAACTTCTCCCACAAACTCCTCAAAGCTTACTCGATTTGGAACCCCAATTTTCAGTTGGTTTCCGTTTTGTGGGAACACCCATCCACGAGGCTTTTTAATCGTTTCACCGGGCCAAATTACACTATACAAAAGCTCTGAAGAAGCAGAGCGGTTATGAAGGCTCGTGTTGATGGTTTCTGGAGGTGAAGTTGACAAACCGGAAGCGTTTGACCAAAACCCAACTCTCCTAAACCCAGTACCAATCACATTAATAACTTCAAATGCTGGAAAAACGATATCTCTAGCAGAAGTAAACTCAATTGGTCCTGTTGTGCCATTCATTTTGACTTGTAAAATGTTATCAAGCAACAATTTCCCTTCATTAAAGATGCTCAAAGAATCAAGATTCAAAAGACTTCCTCGTGAATCTTTCAACATGACATCTTTTGAGAATGAAATATTTCCACCATTATTAAAGAAATTGTCAAGAGCACGAGCAAGCAGCCAAACAGTGTCGTATGCGTACAGAGAGTAAGTTGACAGGCCAATCGTAGTAAGGTTTTTCCAATCGGTTAAAAACTTCCTTTTAAGTTCTGAATCTTGTATGTATGATCTTAATGTGATAACTCCTTGCATACTGGAAACAGATTTGGTGGGGAGTGGAGAGCTAATGTCTATAACAGTAGAAAGCCAATTAGTAGTGATCCAAACGTACCCGCTATCCATCATACCAAGATACTGACCGACTTCAAGTATATCTAATCCCCAATTAGCATAAGTATGAACAACCAAAACTCTTGATTCCACGAAAGCAACTTGAAGTAAAATGTCTCTTATCTCTGCACGTGTGGCTTCGGGTTTGATAGGTGCTTTGTGGGAGACTTTACACCTTTTAGTAGCTAATTGATCTGCTAATGCAGTTATACCATTTCTTCCGTGATCATCATCTATGTAAATGGCTACCACTTGTCTCCATTCATAGTACTCGACTATGTCAGCTATTGCAGCCATTTGGAAAAGATCACTGTGAGTTGATCGGACAAAGAACGGGTATTGAAGTGAGGATAATGTGGGGTCTGTCGCTGTGAATGATATTAGCGGGACTTTGAGCTCGTTCACGACATGGGAGATCATATGAGCTAAGACCGATGTTTGTGGACCTATCAGCGCCACACTATTGGTCTCCATGAACTGTATTGCTGTTTTGCAACAAACAAGGCAGATTCTGATAAGCAATAAATAACATGAAGTGCTGTATTATGGATATGTAAATACTAATATTAGCATGCTAATGTAATGGACTACAGGATTAGTGACTTATTTCCAAAGAATACAACTCTCTCACTATGTATATCTATATTTAAATCTAAAAATATATAACTACAACAAGATTGAAGAAATTCAGAAGCAATGCTTGGCGTTAATCTTATAGGAAAATTTAATTTCTCTATCATATACGAAAAGGAGGATGCAATTCAACCCTAGTTACTTAATCTTAGTATAAGAATTAGCTTAAAAGAAACGGGTCAAATGGGTCGGGCCAAAGTGTAATTTTAATTCATAAACCCTACTAACTCATTATGCATAAACCATACTAACTTATTATTTTCTTTTCTTTACTCCTTATACCTCTCAACATATGCTATTTTAGGTGACAAATTTCAGAATTTGATGCCTAATTAACTTTGAAACTTAGATATGCCATTGTTAACACTTAACAATGTCCTATGCAAAGGACATAACTCAAATATATCAGTTTTTTCTCTAAAGCGTCTGTCAATCTATCAGTTTCCACAACATACATAGCATAAATAAGGTATAATTACACATAGTAAGGGGCAGAACCAGCTTGGGGGCAGCGTAGGCAATTATCATGCCAAAATTTTAATGTGTAATGTAGTTTTTTACTACTCGTATGACAACCGGCCCATATGACAACCTTAAAATGTTGACATCATATAAATTGGTTTTTTCCTACATATAGAAAGCAGTTCGGTCGGTCCTTGATCTGAATCAATGAAAAAAAGAAAGAAAGGAAACACTAATCAAGAAAGAGACATGTCGGCCATTAGAAAAGAAACAAAATTAAGAAAAAAGACATACCCTCCAAAACACCAAGGAAGCCACTATAATTGGAGTCATGAATGGTTAGTTTGAGGTTGGTGCCATTAAGAATACTTGGATCATCATTCACATGTTGTACTGCAGCCTCTAAAGCAATTTTTGCAACTTTTCCTATGATGGAATCCAAAGTTAATATGGAGCCAATATTTACGACATCCGGTCTAGCAAGAATCTGAAACAGCATAGATAGGCGCCAAACATTTAGGAAACAAAACTGGTTTGTATCAAGCAACATGAGTATTACTATAACTAGTCATATGCCTGCGGATACGGCGGTGTGGTGGTGGTTGCGGTGACGGGTGGTGGTTATTGATGTACAAGTGGTGGGGTTTATTAATGCAAAAGTAATTGACGTAAACAAATGTAATATGTGATTTTAAAGGTTGAGAATATACAAGGATATAATAGATATATAAGGTGGAGATATTCAAGTTAGGAATATAGGAAAATGGTACTTTGGGTAGATCAAATTTTATTTTTTTTTTATAAAGAAAACTAGAAGGGTACCCGCGCAATGCAGCGACGATGGCGAAAACGGGTGGCGGTAACGGCGTTGGCGGTAGCAGTGTGCTTATTAATGTAAAAGTTATTGATGTAAAGGGGTAATGTAGTTATTTTAAAGGATGAGAGATGTATTATTGTAAATAATTTCATTAAGGGTATTATAGGTATATTAAGTGAAAGTTTTTAATTTATAACTAAAAGAAAGTAAGGTTATATATTTAATGGAATGAAATTTAACAAACCAACAATAGTAGTGGAGTGGTAAGATGATTGATTTGAAAGCCATATATCCCTTGTTCGATCAAGTCTTGCCCAATTTTTCAACATTTTAATAAACTCGGGGGCATTTTCGACTTTTCAAAAGCTGAAAAGTTTAAAGAAAAAAAAGGGTTTTTTGCTTTATAAGGGTTTAAAGATTAAAGATAAGATCAAAATATGTTTATATGTGTCAAAAACATGTTTTGGGTGAAGCCCAAGTCGATTGATTTCTGGAAAAATCGAAGAACAAGTCGTTTTGTAAATTCTGGACGAAGTTAGGGTTTTTCTGATGCTAAATTCGTTTCTGGTTGTCTAAGTTCGTTTTGGATGTTTTAAGTTCGTTTTGGATGTTTTAAGTTCGTTTTGGACAAGTTTAAGTTCGTTTTGGATGTTTAAGTTCGTTTTGGAGTTTAAGTTCGTTTTGGAGTTTAAGTTCGTTTTGGAGTTTAAGTTCGTTTTGGAGTTTAAGTTCGTTTTGGAGTTTAAGTTCGTTTTGGAGTTTAAGTTCGTTTTGGAGTTTAAGTTCGTTTTGGAGTTTAAGTTCGTTTTGGAGTTTAAGTTCGTTTTGGAGTTTAAGTTCGTTTTGGAGTTTAAGTTCGTTTTGGAGTTTAAGTTCGTTTTGGAGTTTAAGTTCGTTTTGGAGTTTAAGTTCGTTTTGGAGTTTAAGTTCGTTTTGGAGTTTAAGTTCGTTTTGGAGTTTAAGTTCGTTTTGGAGTTTAAGTTCGTTTTGGAGTTTAAGTTCGTTTTGGAGTTTAAGTTCGTTTTGGAGTTTAAGTTCGTTTTGGAGTTTAAGTTCGTTTTGGATGTTTAAGTTCGTTTTGGAGTTTAAGTTCGTTTTGGAGTTTAAGTTCGTTTTGGAGTTTAAGTTCGTTTTGGAGTTTAAGTTCGTTTTGGATGTTTAAGTTCGTTTTGGAGTTTAAGTTCGTTTTGGAGTTTAAGTTCGTTTTGGAGTTTAAGTTCGTTTTGGAGTTTAAGTTCGTTTTGGAGTTTAAGTTCGTTTTGGAGTTTAAGTTCGTTTTGGAGTTTAAGTTCGTTTTGGAGTTTAAGTTCGTTTTGGAGTTTAAGTTCGTTTTGGAGTTTAAGTTCGTTTTGGAGTTTAAGTTCGTTTTGGAGTTTAAGTTCGTTTTGGATGTTTAAGTTCGTTTTGGAGTTTAAGTTCGTTTTGGAGTTTAAGTTCGTTTTGGATGTTTAAGTTCGTTTTGGAGTTTAAGTTCGTTTTGGAGTTTAAGTTCGTTTTGGAGTTTAAGTTCGTTTTGGAGTTTAATTCGTTATGATGTTTTAAGGATCAAATCTGATTTTAATAAGGTTTTGAAGTAATTAGGGTTTCAAACGTGTTTAAGCAAATTAACGATCCAAACGACATCAAACGAGTTTGTAATCGATCATTATGATCAAAATATGTTTATATGTGTCAAAAACATGTTTTGGGTGAAGCCCAAGTCGATTGATTTCTGGAAAAATCGAAGAACAAGTCGTTTTGTAAATTCTGGACGAAGTTAGGGTTTTTCTGATGCTAAATTCGTTTCTGGTTGTCCGAACGAACTTTAAGTTCGTTTTGGATGTTTTAAGTTCGTTTTGGACAAGTTAACTTCGTTTGGGAATGATTAAATTCGTTTTTGAAGGTCCTAAATTCGTTTTATATAAGCTTAAGTTCGTTTTGATGTTTAAGTTCGTTTTGGATGTTAATTCGTTTTGGGAATGATTTAATTCGATATGTTGTAATGTTGTTATGTGCATGTATATGTGGCTTGTTCATCTAGAACACTAGACCTTTTTAGGTTGCCATGACACGTGCACGTTTTAAGGGCCCTAACGTGAAAAGATGATAGTATGGATTAGTTTAGGTTAAAGGTGGAAATCTAAACTAAATACGATAAATGCTCGAGCTAATTAGATGTTAAGTGTTATGCATAACCTGTGCCTTACGGTGGTAATAGGTACATAGTGCCTTACGGTGGTAATAGGTACATAGTGCCTTACGGTGGTAATAGGTACATAGTGCCTTACGGTGGTAATAGGTACATAGTGCCTTACGGTGGTAATAGGTACATAGTGCCTTACGGTGGTAATAGGTACATAGTGCCTTACGGTGGTAATAGGTACATAGTGCCTTACGGTGGTAATAGGTACATAGTGCCTTACGGTGGTAATAGGTACATAGTGCCTTACGGTGGTAATAGGTACATAGTGCCTTACGGTGGTAATAGGTACATAGTGCCTTACGGTGGTAATAGGTACATAGTGCCTTACGGTGGTAATAGGTACATAGTGCCTTACGGTGGTAATAGGTACATAGTGCCTTACGGTGGTAATAGGTACATAGTGCCTTACGGTGGTAATAGGTACATAGTGCCTTACGGTGGTAATAGGTACATAGTGCCTTACGGTGGTAATAGGTACATAGTGCCTTACGGTGGTAATAGGTACATAGTGCCTTACGGTGGTAATAGGTACATAGTGCCTTACGGTGGTAATAGGTACATAGTGCCTTACGGTGGTAATAGGTACATAGTGCCTTACGGTGGTAATAGGTACATAGTGCCTTACGGTGGTAATAGGTACATAGTGCCTTACGGTGGTAATAGGTACATAGTGCCTTACGGTGGTAATAGGTACATAGTGCCTTACGGTGGTAATAGGTACATAGTGCCTTACGGTGGTAATAGGTACATAGTGCCTTACGGTGGTAATAGGTACATAGTGCCTTACGGTGGTAATAGGTACATAGTGCCTTACGGTGGTAATAGGTACATAGTGCCTTACGGTGGTAATAGGTACATAGTGCCTTACGGTGGTAATAGGTACATAGTGCCTTACGGTGGTAATAGGTACATAGTGCCTTACGGTGGTAATAGGTACATAGTGCCTTACGGTGGTAATAGGTACATAGTGCCTTACGGTGGTAATAGGTACATAGTGCCTTACGGTGGTAATAGGTACATAGTGCCTTACGGTGGTAATAGGTACATAGTGCCTTACGGTGGTAATAGGTACATAGTGCCTTACGGTGGTAATAGGTACATAGTGCCTTACGGTGGTAATAGGTACATAGTGCCTTACGGTGGTAATAGGTACATAGTGCCTTACGGTGGTAATAGGTACATAGTGCCTTACGGTGGTAATAGGTACATAGTGCCTTACGGTGGTAATAGGTACATAGTGCCTTACGGTGGTAATAGGTACATAGTGCCTTACGGTGGTAATAGGTACATAGTGCCTTACGGTGGTAATAGGTACATAGTGCCTTACGGTGGTAATAGGTACATAGTGCCTTACGGTGGTAATAGGTACATAGTGCCTTACGGTGGTAATAGGTACATAGTGCCTTACGGTGGTAATAGGTACATAGTGCCTTACGGTGGTAATAGGTACATAGTGCCTTACGGTGGTAATAGGTACATAGTGCCTTACGGTGGTAATAGGTACATAGTGCCTTACGGTGGTAATAGGTACATAGTGCCTTACGGTGGTAATAGGTACATAGTGCCTTACGGTGGTAATAGGTACATAGTGCCTTACGGTGGTAATAGGTACATAGTGCCTTACGGTGGTAATAGGTACATAGTGCCTTACGGTGGTAATAGGTACATAGTGCCTTACGGTGGTAATAGGTACATAGTGCCTTACGGTGGTAATAGGTACATAGTGCCTTACGGTGGTAATAGGTACATAGTGCCTTACGGTGGTAATAGGTACATAGTGCCTTACGGTGGTAATAGGTACATAGTGCCTTACGGTGGTAATAGGTACATAGTGCCTTACGGTGGTAATAGGTACATAGTGCCTTACGGTGGTAATAGGTACATAGTGCCTTACGGTGGTAATAGGTACATAGTGCCTTACGGTGGTAATAGGTACATAGTGCCTTACGGTGGTAATAGGTACATAGTGCCTTACGGTGGTAATAGGTACATAGTGCCTTACGGTGGTAATAGGTACATAGTGCCTTACGGTGGTAATAGGTACATAGTGCCTTACGGTGGTAATAGGTACATAGTGCCTTACGGTGGTAATAGGTACATAGTGCCTTACGGTGGTAATAGGTACATAGTGCCTTACGGTGGTAATAGGTACATAGTGCCTTACGGTGGTAATAGGTACATAGTGCCTTACGGTGGTAATAGGTACATAGTGCCTTACGGTGGTAATAGGTACATAGTGCCTTACGGTGGTAATAGGTACATAGTGCCTTACGGTGGTAATAGGTACATAGTGCCTTACGGTGGTAATAGGTACATAGTGCCTTACGGTGGTAATAGGTACATAGTGCCTTACGGTGGTAATAGGTACATAGTGCCTTACGGTGGTAATAGGTACATAGTGCCTTACGGTGGTAATAGGTACATAGTGCCTTACGGTGGTAATAGGTACATAGTGCCTTACGGTGGTAATAGGTACATAGTGCCTTACGGTGGTAATAGGTACATAGTGCCTTACGGTGGTAATAGGTACATAGTGCCTTACGGTGGTAATAGGTACATAGTGCCTTACGGTGGTAATAGGTACATAGTGCCTTACGGTGGTAATAGGTACATAGTGCCTTACGGTGGTAATAGGTACATAGTGCCTTACGGTGGTAATAGGTACATAGTGCCTTACGGTGGTAATAGGTACATAGTGCCTTACGGTGGTAATAGGTACATAGTGCCTTACGGTGGTAATAGGTACATAGTGCCTTACGGTGGTAATAGGTACATAGTGCCTTACGGTGGTAATAGGTACATAGTGCCTTACGGTGGTAATAGGTACATAGTGCCTTACGGTGGTAATAGGTACATAGTGCCTTACGGTGGTAATAGGTACATAGTGCCTTACGGTGGTAATAGGTACATAGTGCCTTACGGTGGTAATAGGTACATAGTGCCTTACGGTGGTAATAGGTACATAGTGCCTTACGGTGGTAATAGGTACATAGTGCCTTACGGTGGTAATAGGTACATAGTGCCTTACGGTGGTAATAGGTACATAGTGCCTTACGGTGGTAATAGGTACATAGTGCCTTACGGTGGTAATAGGTACATAGTGCCTTACGGTGGTAATAGGTACATAGTGCCTTACGGTGGTAATAGGTACATAGTGCCTTACGGTGGTAATAGGTACATAGTGCCTTACGGTGGTAATAGGTACATAGTGCCTTACGGTGGTAATAGGTACATAGTGCCTTACGGTGGTAATAGGTACATAGTGCCTTACGGTGGTAATAGGTACATAGTGCCTTACGGTGGTAATAGGTACATAGTGCCTTACGGTGGTAATAGGTACATAGTGCCTTACGGTGGTAATAGGTATAAATGCTCGAGCTAATTAGATGATAAGTGTTATGCATAACCTGTGCCTTACGGTGGTAATAGGTACATAGTGCCTTACGGTGGTAATAGGTACATCGTGCCTTACGGTGGTAATAGGTACGTATAAATCGTGCCTTACGGTGGTAATAGGTACATAGTGCCTTACGGTGGTAATAGGTACATAGTGCCTTACGGTGGTAATAGGTACATAGTGCCTTACGGTGGTAATAGGTACATAGTGCCTTACGGTGGTAATAGGTACATCGTGCCTTACGGTGGTAATAGGTACATCGTGCCTTACGGTGGTAATAGGTACGTATAAATGGTGCCTGACGGTGGTAATAGGTACGGCATACCTGACGGTGGTTATAGGTATGTAAAATGAGATGACATAGTCACAACTTAATGAAATGAGATGAAACGGTGGTAACGGTAACTTCGGTTACAACTTAACGGTGACCTAGTCACAACTTAATGAGATGAGATGAGATGACGAAATTGATTAGGCACGCTTAGGGTCATGAACTCTATGCTTATATGTGATGTGGAGATGTTTATGTGATGATATGAAAGCCTAATTAAAATGACGTAAAGTTTAAAGTGACGTTTTAAATGATGAAATGTTTTTGCTTAAACCTGGTGTTATCTTACTTAGCTTTATAGCTAACACTTGTTTCTTTTAATGTGTTGACACCCCTCAGGTTAGGCAGTAAGATGACGTGTGAAGCTGTGGCGAGAGACGGGTAGATGATCAAGCTGGCTTTAGTTTACCCAATAGCTTCGCATAGACTTTATATTATTGATTTCCTTTATGGAACTTATGTAATGACTATGTTGTGATTGCTTTATGTTGGGCAATCTTATGGATTTCTTTTATTACTGATTTGATGCTATTAGTAACACCACTTATGTTTTCTCAACTGTTTTCCTTGGTTGAGTATTTTCCTAAATCGTTTCCGCATGATTTAACGCCGTTAGGCGAAAATTTTTGGAAATCCATATTTTTACGAAACGGGTGTTACACTCAGTGGGAGGGGCACTTGGATTTATAAATGGATATATCATGTCGATTTAGATATTAACTATAGAGTCTTATTTTTTTTATTTAATAGACTTAATAATTAAGAACTTTAATATGTATTCGGTTAAATTTTATGATTTTTTTATATTTAATAAACAAAAATAACTGTTAATTATCTATTTTTTACTTAATACATACAGACATTATTTATACATTCAACCACTTAATACATTCAACACTTAATAAAAAAAAACGAGACCTAAATTAAAATAAATAAATAAATTATATCTATTTTAATTGGAAGTTGTTTATTATCATGAAAATTTTATATATCAGCGTAGATATTTATGGTCTAAAAATTTTCATGTATCACTTTTATTACAATCTAATAGTCAAAATAGTATTTTATATATTTACCTTAATATTTATTTTATAACAATTAATTACTTTCAGTTAAGATTTAATTGGATATTATTTTAATTTATGTTTTCAAAACTAAATTTTTTTCTCAATATATCTTTTTTTATGATCATCTTAAAGGGATATTAATTTGATTTATGTCGTCAAAAACTAAAAACATTTCTTAATATATTCTTCTTATAATCATCTTAAAGTTACAACTATACTTTAAGACCTGGACAATTCTCGTTAATAATTGGTTTTAAACCAGAACAACTTAAAACTTTAATAGTCGGTTTTTAACTGGGACAATTTAAAATTTAAAATTTTAAAATTCGTTTCAAGAAATAGATGAATACATTTTGTACGAATCCACCATTGATGTCGATGTTGAAATAGTTAACAAAATAATTAAGCCGTAAAAATGTTGGAATAGTTACCAAATATCGTTGTATTTTATAAGCATTACATTTTTCTATTAGAACAAATATTCAAGTAGAATAGAATATAATATTTATAAGTTCATACAATCGGATTCCATAGCCTCTATTGGATTTATATTAGATAAAGGGATGAAAATTTAAAGGAAGTAAACATTAAGTTTTGGCAAGAAAAAAACAATTTGACAATAAAAATACAAAAAATTATGATGTCATATTCTTTTAGAAATTGTGTTAGCTAAGAGGGAGGGTTTGACACTTCACTTTTTTTCTAAAAATAGATTTTGAAAACAATTTTGTTTTATTAATATAAGAGATTTTTTTTTCTTTTATCATTTCATCTTTTGAATCAAAATTCTTAATTTTGTCATGTGTTTCATTACTTTTATCTCTAATAAATACTATATCATTTAATGGTCATGATGTCACTTAAAAATTAGATTTTAAAAAGTAAATTTTACACAAATTATAATTGCTTTTTACTTTCCTTTTTCACGTCACTTATAAACTTTAAATTTTGTGAAGATTTCAAATAAGGAATACTAAAATTACAAACAAATTGAAAAAAGAGTGAATAAAGAAAAAAGAAGTATAATTCTACTAATATTTATTAATGTCACATGAATTTGTAAACCTTATTAGTAGTGAATAGTGATTTGTGTGTAACTACCAAAGAAGTTTAGACAAATGACAAAAAGGGTAAATTAGTCAACAATTACAAGTCATCCTTTTCTGATGATTATATGATTATATGGCACGACTATGTAATTAAGGGTATTTATAAAGGAGAGATCCATGGGGTGATTCGTGATAAAGGCTTTCGGTGATGGGGTGATCGATGATGACGGTGATTTACGGTACGAGTTCCGTCCTTAGTCGTGTGGGTGCTGCCTTTAGTCGCGCGGACTCGAGTCTCAGAAATGGTGGTTATAGGAGTTGGAGGTGGTGGTGGCGGCGGAGGCCGAGGCCGAGGCGAGAAGATATATTATAATGTTTCTTACAATCAAGTAAACAACTGTAAATGTTAGTTACTTTCCTTAACATATACTCCCTCCGTCCCATTTTAATTGTCCTATTTTGACTGCTTAAGTCTTTTTCTTCCGACTTTGACCGTAAATAACGGAGTATTTGACTTTAGGTACCAATCTGGTCGAGTCATGTTCAAAAAACCATTCAAACTTTGGGATGGCTCATCAACTAAAAATAACTCAACCGTAGCTTCGTTTAACACATCTTTTCTTGTTAACATGTATCCTCAACCGGGTAATGGTACACCCGGTGAAGGACTAGCTTTCTTGATCGCACCCACAATAGACGTCCCACCGGATAGCTTCGGTAGGTTTCTTGGTCTAACGAATGAGGAAACCGATGGTCAAAAGAGTAACGGGATCTTAGCTGTTGAGCTAGATACTGTGAAACAATCATTTGATATTGATGATAATCATATCGGACTTAATATCCATTCCATTCAGTCTGTTTTCTCTCAACCGTTGTCACGAGTTAATATAACTCTGGCTCCTGGTCCGGATCCTGGATTTCATAATGTTTGGATTCAGTATGATGGTATGGAGAAAGTTATTCGTGTTTATATTGCGGATCAAGCTGATAGAGAGTCTCCTACTCCACCTACGCCTAGAACTCCTATTATCGAATATGGACTTGATCTTAGGGGGATTGTTGATAAGAATTCGTATTTCGGATTTTCAGCTTCCACTGGAGAATTTGTTGAACTTAACTGTGTTGCAAGATGGAATATTTCGGTACGTGACATTTACATTTTAAAATAACTATAATATCTACTTGAAATACTTATAATACACTTAATGAAATTAATACTACATTATAAAACATTTGTTATTTTTTTTTCAAACTAAAGTAGTTGATAACCCTAAAATGTCTCTTCTTTTATTCACTATTTTAAAATATCCACTTTAGAATATCTATAATATCTACTTGAAATACCTATAATACTTAATGAAATTAATTTACAACATCTACCTTAACTCCTAAAATAACTACACTACCTTTTATATCAATAACATACGCTACTCGCCGCCCCGCCTCATCACGCCGTATGAATATTTTTTCTATATATATATATACTATGTGAACGAATATGTTCATATATATAATTCACATATGAACATATCAAGTTATCAAGTTATAATTTAAAGATTCTCATGGTTCTCCCAATTTAAATGGTTTTCACATGAACCTTTTGCAAAAATATAAACTTATAACGTATTAAACCACGTCTAATTAATATATATTTGCATGCTATATTGACACAAAACTTAGCAGTAAGCTAGTTTCGTATAATGACTACGAAATTTATTTTGTACGTTTCACAGGTGGATTACTTCCCAGAGTCGAAAAGTCACACAATGACGATATTGCTTAGTGTTGGGATTCCGGTGGGGTTGGGTTTGATTGCGTTAGCCGCGTATATTGGTCATTATTTTTACAAGAAGAGATTGTTGAATAGCTTGCAATCACATATTTTGAGCCAGTTGAGGACGTTGCCAGGAATGCCGAAGGAATACGAATTCCGGGAGCTAAAGAAAGCGACGAATAACTTCGACGAAAAGAGGAAGTTGGGGCAAGGGGGTTACGGGGTGGTTTATAAGGGCGTGGTGCAGGAAGATAACAACGAAACCGTGGAAGTCGCCGTGAAATGGTTTTCTAGGGAAAGTCTAAAGGGTGAAGATGATTTCTTGGCTGAATTAACTATTATTAATCGTTTAAGACATAAGCATCTCGTTCGATTATTAGGTAAGTTTTTTCTTAATCATTTCTTGCTAATTTTCTATATTGTTGCTAATTCACGTAGACTTATGATCACCTATTAAATAAGATCGTCCCTATAAAAATTTTTTTGAAATACATGAACACTTTTTCATAGATAATTACACATTAGTAATTAAATAGTTGACATCTTCATGTACTACAATATACTTCTAAACACATAAATCTTTTGGGGGGGGGGGGGGGGGGGGGGGAAATAAGCATGTGAAATAATAACTAAAATTATTAATTTTAACCATAAGTAGTCCATAACTAGAATTAAACATCATAAACAATTCAATAAACCTTTCTTTCCTACAATATGACTTATTAACTTCACGTAGACTTATGATCACCTATTAAATAAGATCTTACGATATATAATGGGGTATTATATATGGCTGATGGTAACGGTGATGATAATGGGGATTGGAATAATATGTATGACATAATCAATTGATAATTTTAAACTTACCACCTTTTCATATCTACTTACGGGCGGCGCCGCCCTCAACTGCCAGAGAAAGCAATAACAAAGTTTATCTATACTCCCTTATAAAAGAAACTGACCCCTCCTTAAACTTTTAAGAACCTGATATGTCTAATTTATCCTCCATCTTAATACATCCTATTTCCATTCTATACACTGTGACTAAAATACCCTTACAAAAGTTTCAAGACTTTATTAAAATTCTCTTTGTTTATCAATATTTTTTTTTGTTATTGTCAAAAACTATCATACAAATAAAAGTTCCGATTAAGTATTTGATTTGAAATTAACATTGTCACAACACCTCGAACGTTGTCTATTTTTGTCGCTGCAACGCGCGGGCACCCATCTAGTTTTTACATATATAATAGGGGTTGGTTATTGTAAAACAAGTATTAAAGTAAAATAAATAGGACAAGATCTTGACCTTAGATCATGATAAAATTGATGCATACGAAGATTCACAAAGCACAAGTATATATATATTGATGCACAATGTTTCATGATGCACGGTGATTTTCAGTGAAAAAAACCTATTGTTTTATTTGTTTTACTTTAATACTTTTTATTTTACTTAAAACCTATATGTCATAATAGTTTTTTATATTTAACATATGTATTTGTTCATATATTTTATTTATTGACGATAGGAAAAGATCAAAATAGTGAGTTGTGCGTCTTGCTATCGACATTGTATGTAAGTAATATTTAAGTTGCATCAGTGTATGTAAGTAATATCCATGGTGGTGGCGGTGACGGTGGTGACCATGTGGTATTAATGTAAAAGTAATTAATGTAAAAGTTGTAGTGTAATTATTTTAAAGTTGATTTATATTGTAAATTATTTCATTAATATATGAGTATTTTAAATGGAAATGTTTAAATTAATGAATAAAGGAGAAATTGAAAAATTAACAAATGATTTATAATAATGTAGTATAATTAAATATATAGATTAAGGTATACGGAGTAATAAACTAGTAACAGCATATTTTTATTGGTCACTACTACCGGATGCTTTTTCCACCGTGACATCATATTTTTTAAAATTATTTAATTGGGCAGGTTGGTGTCACAAAAATGGGAAGCTTCTACTAGTCTACGAGTATATGCGAAAAGGCAGCCTTGACATGCACTTATTCACATTGACTGGTGACCCATTGAGCTGGACCTTACGGGGCAAGATCTTAGTCGGTGTCGCATCTGCTCTCCACTACCTTCACTACGAATATGACCAAAAAGTTGTTCATCGTGACATCAAGGCTAGCAACATCATGCTTGATTCTAATTTCAATGCCCGTCTGGGTGATTTTGGGCTTGCACGTGCCCTTGATAACGAGAAAACATCCTACGCTGAGGCCGAAGGCGTTCTTGGAACCGTTGGTTACATTGCCCCCGAATGCTTCCTCACTGGCAAAGCAACTCAACATTCCGATATCTACGCGTTTGGTGCACTACTTATTGAGGTCGTTACTGGTCAACGACCAGGAACAAAAGTGTTGAATTTATAATCTCATTCTCATGAATTGCTTATCACTTATCATATAATGCTTTGTTATTATTTAGCTTATTGTATGATTAGTTGTGCAGGTAGGACTTGATATGTTGATACTTAAGAGAGAAGGGCTAAAGATGTCAAGTTGGGAGAAGATACAAGTACAAGGACTAAAAGTGTCTTTATGCCAAAGAGGGGTTGTATATATACTCTTTTATGGTCAGATTAGGGTTAAGTAGAAAAACTCTCGATTGTTTATTTTCACTCTCTCCTTGTTCGATATATATATATATACAAATATATATATATCTGCTTAATAATTGTAATAATAATCTAGGTTTTGATTATTGTTTGTAATAGAACATTCAACAAATAGTTGAGTGAATCATACTTGATTAGCAAGTGTGGTTTTGTGGTTGATTGATTCGAATCTATTTGAGAATAGATTAGAAGTTCTGGTTATAAATTGAGATTTATTATTTGTTCATGGTATCAGAGAGGCGTATGATCTTTCGATCACCGATCTGATTTGTCTGTTTGTTTCGTTTGAAGAAAAACCCTAATTTTTTAGAAAATTAGGGTTAGGGTTTCTGTGTGGTTTGATTGGGTGATTTCCGGTTTAATCTCCATTCTCTGAAGGTTTGGCGTATAGATCTGGTGATTTTTCTGGTTGTGCGTTCAAAACCCTAAATCAATTTAATAAATTCAATAATAATAAATCAGGGTTTTCTGGATCAGATCTGAAATCTTCTTGGCCATGTTCTTCAATCGACTAAGTGAATCGATTGAAAAGTAGTTCTTGTCTTCCGCTGTTTCATCCTAAAGCACTGTTTGCATCCTTCTTCCTCTTTTATTAAAAGTTTTTTATCAGAATTGTTTTTTTACTTTCTCTCGTAAAAACATTCGTGTTAAACTTGACCTATCTCCTTGAGAGGTGTGGAATCCTGTCCCTGGCACGTTTGTGAGAGAAAGATATTTTACATATATATATATATTTTTTTCGTTTAATATTGCTTGTTTTTTTACTGGTTGTTAATTGATATTAACTGTTAATTGTTTACTTGTGATTATTTGATTCTGTTTGCTAAATATGGATGATGATAATATTCGTGGCTTTGATTATGAGTCTGAAAATGGAAGTGATGATAGTGTCACTAGAATAAGTCAATTGGATTTAGGAAGTCCTTTACATTTGCATCCTAATGATTCTAGTACTTTGTCTATTGTGTCAATAAAATTAAAAGGTACTGAAAATTATCAAATATGGAGTTGTGCTATGCTTCTTGCTTTAGAGGCTAAAAACAAAGTTGGTTTTATTGATGGTAGTTGCAGAAGATCTAATATAGATGAAGTTCTAGGGAAACAATGGGATAGATGTAATGCTGTGGTTATTTCTTGGATTCTGAATTCTATTTCTGAAGAGTTATATCTTGGTCAGATATTTTCTAGAAAAGCTTCTCTTATATGGCAAGAATTAAAAGAAACTTATGATAAAGTGGATGGTTCTGTGATTTTTAATTTACATCATAAGATTAACTCTTTATGTCAGAATGGTATGCCTTTATCTGATTATTATCATAAACTGAATGCTTTGTGGAAACAATTTGATGCATTAGTTCAGTTACCTAGGTGTACTTGCCATGCTGCTCAAGATTTCTCTAAACATACTCAATTGATTAAACTGATGCAGTTCTTGATGGGTCTTGATGATGTTTATATGAGTGTTAGAAGTAATATCTTAACTAGAGATCCTTTACCTGACTTAAAAACTGCATATTCTATTATATCTAGGGATGAGTCACATAGAGGGTTAACTGTTACTTCTAATGCCAAGTCACAATCTTCTGTTTTTGTGTCTAAGATTAATAATGCTAGAAATATGCCTTCTGTGAATAACTTTGCTAAGAATTCTAGAAATATTGGTTCATTAGCCTCTAAAGGTTCTTCTGTGATATGTGAAAATTGTGGGTTTAATGGTCATACTGTTGATAAGTGCTTCAAATTGATTGGATATCCTCCTGATTTTGGTAAAAGAAAGTCTGGAAATTTTCAGAATGGTCAAAAGAAATTTTCTAGTAATAATACTTCTACTTCTAGTACTACTAATTTTTCTGATGAGCAGCTGAGCAGAATTCTAAACTTGTTGAAAGATAGTTCTGAATCATCTCAAAATGTGAATGCCAACATGGCAGGTGTGTTATTCAATAAAAGTAAGATATTTCATAAATATTTTAATCAATTTTTTTGTTCAAATTCTAATATGAGACAAAAATTTGTGAAAAAGGGTTGGATCAATGATTCTGGAGCCAATCATCATATTACTCATTCTGATTCTAATCTTGTTGATGTTTTGGATGTTTCTGCTTTAAAAATCAAAGTTGGTCACCCAAATGGAACTTTTGCTTATGTTCAGAAAATTGGGAATTTACAATTAACTCCTTATTTGACTCTTTTTGATGTTCTTGTTGTTCCTGAATATTGTATCAGCCTGTTATCTGTTCATAAAGTTGCTAAGCATAGTAAATATCTTATTGCTTTTGATGATACATTTTTGTTATGTGATGACTCAGGATTTGAATACAATGAAAGTTTTAGGACTGGTAGACAAGATGGTGGTTGTACTTATATTGATGAATGTTTAGAAGGTATTGATAGAATGATTACTTGCAATGTGTCTAAAACTGTTTGGCATCATAGATTAGGTCATCCTTCTGATTCTGTTCTAAATAAACTTCAGTCTGATTTGCATTTTAAACAATGTAAAGATTTTGTTTGTGAAATTTGTCATCAGGCTAAACAAACTAGAGATGTTTTTCCTCAAAGTGATCATAAATCTACTGAATTAGGTCAACTTATACATTTAGATGTTTGGGGTCCTTATAGGATGACTAGCAGAGATGGTTATAGATATTTTTTAACTATTGTTGATGATTACACCAGAGCTGTCTGGGTATATTTGTTAAAATCTAAAGATGAAGTGTTTGAGAACACTGTTGTTTTTTATAACTTGTTAAAAAAATCAGTTTAATAAAACCATTAAGACTTTAAGAAGTGACAATGGGACTGAATTTGTTAATAAATCTTTTACTAATTTTGTTGAGACAAATGGTATTGTGCATCAAACTTCTATTCCTCATACTCCTCAACAGAATGGGATAGTTGAAAGAAAACATAGACATATTCTTAATGTTGCTAGAGCTCTTTTGTTTCAAGGGGGTATTCCCTTAAATTTATGGACTGAGTGTGTTCTGACTGCTTGTTATATTATTAACAGATTACCTTCCTCTGTGCTAAATGGAAAAACTCCTTATGAGATGGTTTTTAATAAACCTCCTTTTTTCTCTCACTTAAGATCCTTTGGTTGCTTATGTTTTTCAAAAAATTTAAATGTCTTGGATAAATTTCAAAGCAGGTCTTCTAAATGTGTCTTAATTGGTTATTCTAATTCAAAAAAGGGATACAAACTTCTTTCTCTCAATGATAACAAAATATTTTTTTCTAGAGATGTTAAGTTTTTTGAAAACATTTTTCCTTTAAAACATAAACAACAAGTTAAAGATTCTGGACAAGTTTTAATTCAAGAAAACTTTTTTGATTTATATGAGCAGCCTTCTATTTCCAATGATGAAGTGAGAGGACATGAGGTAAGTGATGGTAGCAACCATTCTCATTCTGGCAGTGCTTCTTCTAGCTCTACTAATGAGAATCTGGATGCTGCTGCTAATGATTTGAATGAAAATAATTCTGAGGGTGATGATTATGTCATCAATAATGAAGATGCTCATATGCAGAATCAACAAATCAATGTTTTTCAAAATGAAAATGAAAATAACAATAATGTTGTTGATAATAATCCTGATCAGATTCTTAGAAGGTCTGAAAGAGTTTCTGTGTTTCCTGCTAACAAATATAAAGACTTTGTCATTAATAGTAGTGTTAAATATGGCATTGAAAAGTTTGTTTGTTATTCTAATTTACATCCAAATTGTGTTTCCTTTATTTCTGAGCTTAATAAAAGCACTGAACCTAATAGATATAGTGTTGCTTGTAAAGAAAAACATTGGGTAGATGCTATGAATCTTGAGATGGAAGCTCTTTATAGAAATAATACATGGGAATTAACTAATCTTCCTGAAGGAAGAGAACCAATTGGATGTAAGTGGATATATAAGATTAAGTATAAATCCAATGGTGAAATAGAAAGATATAAAGCTAGATTGGTTGCTAAGGGCTATAGTCAAAAGGAAGGTGTAGATTTTGATGAAACTTTTTCACCTGTAGTTAAGATTGTCACTGTTAGATGCTTAATAGGTTTAGCTGTTCAAAATAATTGGTGTTTATATCAACTTGATATAAATAATGCTTTCTTGTATGGTGACCTTGAAGAAATTGTGTATATGAAACTGCCTGAAGGTTTTTTTGACAAGAATGATACTAGAGTATGCAAGTTAAATAAGTCTCTTTATGGCTTAAAACAAGCTCCTAGACAATGGAATGCTAAGCTTACTGAAGCTTTAATTGGTGATGGTTTTATGCAGAGTAAAAGTGATTACTCACTTTTTACTAAGACTGGTAATGATGTTTTTATTGCCTTGTTAGTATATGTTGATGATATTATTATTACTGGCAATAATGAGGTTGAAATTGATAAGTTTAAGTCTTATCTTAAAACCAAATTTCTGATAAAAGATTTGGGGAAGCTTAAATATTTTTTAGGCATTGAAGTTGTTGACACTAATGATGGTTTATGTTTAAACCAAAGAAAATATTGCTTAGATCTTTTATCAGAATTTGGCCTTCTGGCTGGGAAGCCTGTCAGTGTACCTTTGAATCCTAATGTTCAATTGTCTAGTTGTGAGTCAATTGATGATCCTATTCTTGAAAATATAACAGAATATCAAAAGTTGATTGGGAAGCTTATTTATTTGACTCATACTAGACCTGATATTGCATATACTGTACATTGCTTAAGCCAGTTTATGCATAAACCTCTTGCTTCACATCTTAAAGTTGCACTTAGAGTATTGAGATACTTAAAAGGTGCACCTGGAAAAGGTATCTTGATCAGCAGGTTTGATTCTTTTAATCTAGAAGCTTATGTTGACTCTGACTGGGCAAAATGCATTTCAAGCAGGAGGTCAGTTACTGGTTACTTTGTTTATTTTTGTGGTTCTTTGGTGTCTTGGAAGAGTAAGAAACAAAACACTATATCTAAGTCATCTACTGAAGGTGAATATAGGGCAATGGCTTCTGTTACTTGTGAAATAATTTGGATTGTGAAAATCTTGCAGGATTTACAAGTTACTAATGTATTGCCTGTTAAATTGTTTTGTGACAATAAATCTGCAATTAAGATTGCTTCCAACCCTGTTTTCCATGAAAGAACAAAACATCTTGAAATTGATCTTCATTTTGTAAGAGAAAAGATACTTGCTGGTGTAATTAAAACTGAGAAAATAGATTCTGCTCTAAATGTAGCAGATATTCTAACTAAAGGGTTGGATACAAAAACTCATGAGATCATTTGTAAAAAGCTTAAGCTTGTTAACTTGTTTGAGAATAAGATTAAGGGGGGATGTTGAATTTATAATCTCATTCTCATGAATTGCTTATCACTTATCATATAATGCTTTGTTATTATTTAGCTTATTGTATGATTAGTTGTGCAGGTAGGACTTGATATGTTGATACTTAAGAGAGAAGGGCTAAAGATGTCAAGTTGGGAGAAGATACAAGTACAAGGACTAAAAGTGTCTTTATGCCAAAGAGGGGTTGTATATATACTCTTTTATGGTCAGATTAGGGTTAAGTAGAAAAACTCTCGATTGTTTATTTTCACTCTCTCCTTGTTCGATATATATATATACAAATATATATATATCTGCTTAATAATTGTAATAATAATCTAGGTTTTGATTATTGTTTGTAATAGAACATTCAACAAATAGTTGAGTGAATCATACTTGATTAGCAAGTGTGGTTTTGTGGTTGATTGATTCGAATCTATTTGAGAATAGATTTGAAGTTCTGGTTATAAATTGAGATTTATTATTTGTTCATTCAAAGTCAACGGGTTCCAATTCATGGTTGAATATGTATGGTCGTTATATCGGGAAGGGCATATCTTGGATGCTGTTGATCAGAGAATTGCAGACGATTATGACTCCGAAGAAGCCCAACGACTCTTGTTATTAGGACTAGCTTGCTACTTGATTGTTGGGTGATCTGCTTGTTTATCATTATCCCAGTTGTTTCAAGATAATAGGTAAAAAGGGATAGTTTTTAGCAATGCAAAGGGGTCATGTGCTTATGGAACACTTTCATTTTGATGTTAAATGTTAATTTAATCAATTCGTAAAAGTTATAATTAGTTAAGAATTATGGGGAAATTTCTTGATTGGATTTTGGTTGTGTTTAAGTGAAATCCTAACGGAAGGCAGACTAAATATAAAAATGTCGTGTTTTCGAAAATTGTTATATTTATAATTATAACTCAATTTTGAACTAAGGTGGCAAAAACTTTCTGAATCTCATTGCTAATGAACCTAAAAAAATAATAATTAACCATTACAAAAACGTACAAATCCAAAAGATCAAAATTGCATTTCAAACCCCCAATATGTAAACACCTTGAGGGTGACAAGTAAAACTATCACATGAATTTTTGGTCATTTTAATTTTAATACATCTATATCTATAAGTATTTAGTTATCCTCTCGTATAAAATGCCTTCTAACACCTATTATATTATTTGTTATGGCTTAATAATGTTATAATGATTTGTGAATTGTGTATAAAGAAGCTCTATATACTCTTTATGTGTATGTCTATAAATAGGTTTTAGGTAAAATAAAACAAGTATTAAAGTAAAACAAATAAAACAATAGATTTCTCTTTACTGAAAATCATCGTGCATCATGAAAACCATCGTGCATCAATATATATATTGTGCTTCGTGAATCTTCGTGCATCAATTTCCATGATCTAAGGTCAAAATCTTGTCCTATTTGTTTTACTTTAATATTTTTTTACAATAACCAACCCTATGTCTATGTACATTTACCTTCACAAACACAGATATCTCCTATAATTATAACTGCAATGTCGCTCCATGTTGCGACCAATCTGGCATGTCTAAAGATGTTCCCTCTGAGTGCTTCTAAATCCATTCGCCCACGTATCATCTCCATTAGACAAACACGAACCTGTCTCTTTAAGTCTTTTCTTGGAACGGGCTATAACAGACGCGTCTTTTTCATCAACAAATGAAATGAAAGTTTGAAGGTGTCCTGATCTAAGACTACGTCCAGATGGCTCAGAAGTATCTGGCTTGTGTTTAGTATACTGGTATATGATCAGTACCAAGTATATAAAAAGCGCAACCAAACAAGCTAGCCCACATATGAAGAATAAGCCTTTGAAGCTCTTTAGCTCGAGTCGGTCAACTGCAAACTTTGCTCCTTGTGAACTACAAGCACTTCTTATTAGCCATTTGTCATGGATTCTTTGTAACTCTCCATTTTCTGATAGTTTCAAAATCGCAGTTGAGATATCTACAGCAAGAGGAGAGTCACGCGGAAAGGCCTAAAAGAAATTGAGAACCAAAAAAAAAGAGTCAATGCCACTTAGCTCCATTACATAAATCAAATAACAAAATCATTAGACTTGAAATTTCAAGTTGTCCATACTAAATGTTATCACAAAAAGTATGAGGAAAGTCAAGAATTTCATATCAGATTGAAGCTTAGAAATGATGCTATTTGACCTCTGTAAGTCAAAGTATAGCATAAAAGATACTGTATCAAGAACCCAAAAGAGTAACTGGCTTTATATTGACTATGAGCATTATACAAAATGGTTAGAATTTTAATTTAATATCGTATTGTTTATAAGAGACATTATCTGAACTTCAGTTTTCTTCCTGAAAGGTGTGAATTACTCATGAATATTGGGAGGTCTAGCATACATTGTCTTAACAGGGTCCGCGCTAAAGAGCACTCTCTACGAGTAGATTCCCCCTTGCCAAGACTTGAACTCACGACCTGGGGTTTCAGGTAAAACCCCTCCGTGGCCCACCCTAAGCACAATAGTGGCCAACCCACCTAAACTGAGTTGGTTATGTGAACTTTAATGTTATAGAAATGTTTATGAAGAATCTAGAACTAGGTATCAAGTTTAACACCTATACAAGATCTTGTTTGACTCTTAAAGTCATAACGTTGCAAAAAGATACTAAGAACCCATAGGAGTCAACTTCCCTAATTCGAATATGGAGTTATAGACATTAAATACCAAACAACTATACCTTGAATTGAATTTGATAAACCTAGTGACTACGGAGTATTTTTTTA
>CM067175.1:35213632-35281875 GCA_034093135.1 Erigeron breviscapus | reverse complement strand
CGGACAAAGGACTAAAACTGTAAACAGTTTAACGGTTCAGGACTGAAACTGTCAGAAATCTAACGGTTTAGGACTGAAACTGTCAGAAATCTAACGGTTTAGGACTGAAACTGTCAGAAATCTAACGGTATTTAACGGTCGTCAGAAAATGGACCTGTTTTGTAATGGATTTTATGACGGTCGTTAATGGCAGTTAAGTATATACTTGGTTTGTATAATCTTTTATATAATATATCCACACATAGATAGAGAATTACATACAAACACACATACACATACTCGTATATATATATGTACATACTTACGTACATATATATATATAACATATTACTTACGGTGGTGGTGTTTAAAGGTGATGGTGATGATGAAGGGTTGCAACGAGTAACCGAACAACAGCAGCAACAGTAGTAGTGATTCGGTGGTGATGTACAAAAAAGAACGGGTAGTAGCGGCAACAATGAACAGCAAGGGTGGTCCAGTGAACAGCAGTAGTAAGAAAGATTCAAGTAGCAGCATGTCGAAGATGATGATGAATAGTAATGGATGTAATGAATATGGTTCGGTGGTGATGTACTAAAAAGAACGGGTAGTAGCAGCAAATAAGTAACAGCAGCAGTTGTAAACAATACGATGGTTAGGGTGGTGATTGCTTTCGATGGTAACCAGGAGTAGCAGTAAAACAGCGGTGGTTTGGTGGGGAAGATGATGAACAGTAACAATGGAGGTTCGATGATGGTGTAACCACAAAGTAGCAGCGGCAGTTGCTATTCGGAGATTGTTTTGGTTCCTTGGTAACAAACGAACAACAGCAACAGTAGGATAATAGCAACATAAATCATGTCGAGCAGTTCGTGGTATAGCTTGGTCGGCTCAACAACAGTATTAGCTACAACATCAGTTCGAGTAATAGCAGCAGTGGCACGATGGTGGTGTTAAAAGGTGATGATCGTGACATAGTTGGTCGGCAATAGCTAGTAATTCTCGAACAGTAACAGTAATGAGCAGCAACAAAAGACGGCAGCAGCTGTAGCAAGACAGCAGCAGAACGGCAGCAGCAGCAACATTAAGGACAGCAGCAGCACTTGATCGAGTAATGGCAGCAGTAACGAGGAGTAGTAGCAGTTGTAACCAAGAGTCGAGCAGCAGCAAAACACGAGCAGTAGTATAGTATTAGCAGCCGCAGCGATAGTTCAAAAGGTGATCGGTTGTAGTGGTGGTCGTGGGAGGTGGTAATCAAGGGTGGTGATGGCTGATTAAAGAAGAAATACTATATATGTGTGACAACTCGTAATTTATTAACAACGGGTTAGTCCTAATCTCGATCATTATTATAATTTCGTCTAATATAGAGATTATGACGTGGAAATTGTTAGTTAATTGAACATTCGTTATAGTTCAATTAGGCGTATCCTTGTGACGTAGACTATTAGCTATTTAGACGAATGCCGAGTCTTAAAAATAACTTTAAATTAAGATTTAAATGTTATAATTGAACACAGTAAATAGACTGTCTAAACTAAATATTTCTAAAAGTTTAGTTTATTTAATTTTAATTTCTTGTCTTAACTAAAATAAGACGGGGGTACCTTTACCTTATATTTTGACTTTTAGGTCAAACGGTAATTAATCGTAAGCATTTTACCAAATTAAGGGTATTGAAATATCCTAAATGGCCACATGGGCCGGTTTCTTTCTTTGTGGTCAGGAAACAAACACCAAAACCCATTTCCCTCCCTTTTCTTTTGTTATGGTCGACCCACACACATAGAAACACACACACAAATATCTTTTATGCTCTAAATCAATTTGCAAGAAGAAATCTTAAGAGAAATTAAAGGGGTTTATCATTTTAGTGGATAATCAAGCTTTAACATCATCATAATCTTCATCATCTTCATCTTAGTCAATCTCTTCAAGAACACCATTTTGGTAAGTTAACTTTTCTATGAACTTTTGATTTGATTTAATTTCCATTTCAAGTTTAATTTCAGTATTTTTCTAAATGAATTAGATAGCCATGGAAATGAAATGAGTTTTGGTTTGGTTAACCTAATTAGGTTTTGACTTAGAATTTGGTTTTGAGGTCTAAATGATTGAAATGGCGAAATGGTTGGCGAAATGGTATGTTTCCAGGTCTATTGCACATGTTGAAACTTGTTATAATGAAAGGAATTTAGTCGAAAAACATTTTGGGCTATCCTGCATTTTTGCACCTGCTGGTGCTGGCTGCAGAATGAATCCACTGCGGCGCAGTGGTGTGGGCTTAGCCCCACTGCGGCGCAGTGGCTAGGGCTGGTTTTGTGCTGTTAGCTCACTGCGGCGCAGTGAGCTTGGCAATGGCTCACTGCGGCGCAGTGCTTTTATACTGGTCCCTGGTTCGACTTAGCCCACTGCGGCGCAGTGAGCAAGGTTCTGGCTCACTGCGGCGCAGTGGAAACCCACTGTAAAGATTTTTGCGCATCAATTTTTAAAACTTTAATAACTTTTAATCCGAAAGTCCGATTATGTTATTTACTTTTGATTGGTAAAATGAAAGTTTGAAACACATTCTCGGTTATGGCATTCTAGGGTCTATAGCTAAGTAGTTGTACGTAGGATACCCGTCGTCAAGGGATTTGATCCTCATTATTGGTAATGATATCATAGGGTTTGGATAACCAGGAGAATTGACTGTGGATCTTCTCGAGCTACATTATACCTTTTAGCATTTAGATCGCTAAGGTGAGTTTATGGCGCCCTTTTCCTTTTACTTTGGGCCTGAAAAGCATGTACTGTTGTATACACTATTTATTAAATAAATGATTGTTTTGTGAGTATGCCATGTGATTGGGATACTTAGATCATTTGACTTAAATTTGCCATGTTGGGCTGTCGAAAATGTGTATACGTGTCATTTATTAAATGTTGGATAAAATGACGTTGGATTGCCGTGTGATGGCTGATTAAAAATGTTTCCTTGTGTTTGACAAACTAAAATGTTTCCCCCTATTTAAATTGTCGGATGTTGTATTCTGACTGTCTTGGTTAAGGTCCGCACCCACATGGAACGGAAACCTGTGCGAGGCATATTGGCTGATACTGTCGGATGTTGTATTCTGACTGTCATATGCTGTCATCAGATCTAGATATACTGATTGACGTGATATAAGATGAGTTTAGATTTGATATACTGACTATCTTGTTATAAATTGTGATATAAGAGTGTCAGATCTAGATATACTGACAGTCTTGTATAAAAGGTCGGATCTAGATATACCGACTGTTTTGAAATAAAAGTATTGTTAGATGTTGTATTCTAACTGCCTGGTCTTTTATAACTATAGGTCATTGTGTTGTATCAATGACGAATAAACATTTGGTCAAACATACTGTAAACTCACCAACTATTTCGATAGTTGATCCTCTCAAATTTCATGCTTTTCAGGGAACCAACAGTAAGTATTTGGAAGCGTATATGGCATTTTGAAGCCATCTTTTGAACATTGGACGTACTAATTAGCGTCAGACCTCTGAGGACTATAGCTTTATTAGTCCTAATTGTACTTAGCTGTCCATATGTTATATTTGTATTTAGTGGGCCCATTTCCAATTGAGGATAGTTGTATCCGTGTATTGGGGTCCACTTCCGAACGATTATACTTGTAATAAACTCGTATTTGGATTAATGGATGTAATCTCTATTTACCTTCTGATTAGTACGCAATTACTTGTTAACCCTGTATTTCCGCTACAACGGGGTGTGACAAAAATTGGTATCAGAGACAAGGTTATAGTGAATACGGAGTTATTCCTCGTGAATAACTCAATCTATAGCCATGGTCGCTTCATATAGGAAATCTAAGTCATTAAGGTTTATGATACTTATCTCGAGAGTTATACTATTTGTCAATAATTAGACCTAACCCGATCAACTACGTCCCGATTATGTAAAATAGTATAAGGCTCGAAATAAATATCTAAAATTTTGTATATACGTGTTAGTTGAATTATATTCACAGCATGCTGTACATGTGGTGGGAAGGCTGCGGGTGACCCTATACATAAGCATTTAAGGCATGTTAGGAATAGAAACTCGACTCGTATGTGTATGCATAAGGTTTATATACGTGATAGTTTGGATTATATTGACAACATATTTAAATGTGGTGGGAAGGCTGCGGGTGACCCTATATATAAGCATTTTAAATATGTTGGTAATAGAAACCCAAAACCGAATGTGTGTAATCTAGACAAAGATTTCTTTAAACCTCAATGTTGCGTACTGTCACCTTCATTGATTCGTGCTGTCTTATCCAGTAGACTTATATGGATTATTTGACTATCTTTTCAGACTAGTCATGTCGGATGGAGTTAGCTCTAATGCTGTTGTACCTTGTACACCTCCAGTTCCTGTCTTGGCAAACTCCATTCCATATGTTCCTGACTCTTATGAAGAGGAACCAATGGAGGAATCGGGCAATGAATCTCGCCCTATCAACCTTGTATCGTCATCCAGTGAATCTGGAAATGAACATGTATCTATCCATGTTCAATCATCTGTAACACCGGTATCTCCATATCAGAGGAGGACTACCGAGGGAGCTCATATGCTTTATGCTCCTAGAGACCCTTATGCTCCTGGTCCTTCTGCACCAGTTCAGGGCAACAGTGGACCTGGTCTTTCATTCTTTCAGGGAGATCCGTATGCTGCGGTCCCTCAAGAGTGCCTGTTTACAATCCACATGCCGTTATGCCAGTTGCATCTGCAGCTGATAGGATGGAATATTATCGCCGGCAGCTGTCGAGGATGAACAATTCCCTCATCTGCACCAGAAAGAGTATGGAGAATCAAGCTCAGGAGTTGACTGGAGCTTATCAGCAGGCGGCTGAGGCTATGACGGTGGCTAGGGAAGGGAGAGAAGCTATTGGTAGAATGGTCTGGATACTATCAGTCGTGGTGGTCTTGGTGGTGGCATTGCTTGTTGTAGTTCTTTTCAGGATGTAATCAGTAATAGTTGTAGTAGTAGTAACGTATTGTAAGCCTTAGAACAATTGACAACTCATACATCTGTATTTGAGTTGTAATCTTTTTGGTGGATGTATTTCCCACGTATGTCAGATAGTAATTTCTGACTGTGTAATGTATCATCGTGGATGTAGTTCCCACATGAATTGTATTGTGGATGTAGTTTTCCCACAAGATTTTGGAAACGTACAAGTCAGATTATGTAAAAAGTTTTCGGTATAAATGAAATATGATAGTTCTTCGGCTTACCTACTTGTTCAAAACTACGTCACTTGCTCATTTCAATTCTAGAAATATAGTGTTCTATATTTCTTTTCTTGTTTAGTTCATGAGTTCAAGTAAGTCGATAAATTGTGACTTGTGTTTGGCATCCTCTTATATCTAAAACATCTTGAAAAGCTACAATCTTTGTTGTTCCTACGAGGAAAACCTCTAAATGACATTTTTGGTTTATGTCTTAGACTTATGGCTCCCAAGAAAAGAGGCAAGGTCCAAAGAAGGCTGCTCCCAAGAGAGTTACTAGATCAACTCCTCAACCCAATACAACTGAACAGGAAGAACCTGTGAACCAGCAAGAACCAGAAATTGCTACTGCAAATATGAACACTGGTCTTGGATCTACCCCACGTGTTGACGGGGAAAATAATATGGCAGCGTTTGTGACACAACAACTGTTGGCCGCCATGCCTACTTTAGTTGCTCAGATCACGGCAAGCATGAACGCCAATAATAATCATCACACTGATAATAGTAACAACGTTGAACCTACTGCGGAACGAGTTATTCCTAGAGTTCATCTGCACGGGACAGACTACAAGACCTTCACATATTGTAAACCAAAAGAATTTAATGGTACCGAGGGCCCGGTAGGTCTAATAAATTGGCTAGAGAGTATAGAGGCGGTGCTTCATATCAGCCGTTGTGCTGAAGAGAACAAAGTGGAGTATGCAGCTTCTCAGTTTCAAAAACACGCTTTGTCATGGTGGAACGAACAGATTAGGACTCGTGGCCGAGAGCCGGCATATAACATACCTTGGATGAACTTTAAAAGGATGCTAATGGAGAAGTACTGTCCTAGGGAGGAAGTACAGAGGATGGAAAACGAATTTTGGAACCATGCTATGGTTGGATTAGATAACGAGAAATACACTACTCGTTTTCATGAGCTGACGAGGCTAGTTCCTCGTATGGTGGATACGGAAGAGAAGTTAGTGGAAAGGTACTGCTATGGATTGTCACCTGACATCCGAAGATTGGTGGCCGCTTTTAACCCCATGACTTTACAGGCGGCAGTTAGTGCAACCAATCGGATGGTGATAGACTTGAAAAGAACCACTGGTTCTTCTGTTGGAACTGAAGTGGTCAAGAGAAGGAACGATCAAGCCTCTGGTAGTGGTTTTGGAAATGGTGGAAATGGCAAGAGGTTTAAGGCTGCCAGAAACTTTGCAGTGGTCCCTCAGAATATCAATAGAAATCCTGGCGCCGACGGAAGATGTATCAGGTGTGGCACTCGTCACATAGGAAATTGTCCTACTTGCCACCGTTGTAAAAGAACGGGACATCAGGCAAGGTTCTGTAGGGAAAAGGTACCAAATCAGTGCTACGAGTGTGGAAGCGAAACCCACCTACGACCTGCATGTCCAAAACTCAATCTGAACCCGAACAATAATGCTATAGTTCCAGTAAGGAACAATGTGGGAAACCACCAAGCTAGAAATCAAGGAGGCCGAGGTAGAGGCCGAGTTTTTGCTTTGGATGCTGCTGATGCACGACGTGATCCCAACGTTGTGATAGGTACATTCATACTCAATAATCATTATGTTTTTATATTATTCGACTCCGGTGCTGATAAAAGTTTCATATCCTTAGAATTTAAGTCTCGTTTTGGTATAGTAGCTACCCCCATGAAAGATACTTATGTTGTCGAATATGCAAACGGTCAAAAATATATTGCTAGAGATCATTTAGTGAATTGTAGTTTGGTATTAGCCGGTAAAACTTTTAAAATTGACCTAATCCCCATAGAACTAAGCAGTTTTGATGTGATTATTGGTATGGACTGGTTGTCAAAGGTTAGAGCTAATATAAGTTGTCATGAGAAAATTGTTAGAATACCTCTACAGAATAACGAAACCCTAGAAGTGCAAGGAGATAAGGCAGGAAAGAAATTGATCTTAGTATCGGCAATAAAAGCTAATAAATATTTACAAAAAGAACACCCTGCTTTCTTAGCATTTGTAGTAGAAAGAAAACCAAAGGGGAAAGAAATGCAAGATATTCCTGTAGTTAGAGATTTTCCGGAGGTGTTTCCTGAAGATTTGACGGGACTTCCACCTCACCGACCAGTAGAGTTTGGAATAGATTTGATTCCTGGAGCTGCACCCGTGGCCAAGGCACCCTATCGTCTTGCGCCATCAGAAATGCAAGAATTGTCCGAACAACTTCAAGAGTTGTTAGCTAAAGGACTAATTCGTCCAAGCTCATCACCTTGGGGAGCTCCAATCCTATTTGTGAAGAAGAAAGACGGCTCTATGCGGATGTGTATTGATTACAGAGAATTGAACAAGTTGACTGTCAAGAACAGGTACCCTTTACCTCGTATTGACGACTTGTTTGACCAATTGGAAGGTGCATCACACTTTTCCAAGATTGATCTCAGATCTGGGTATCATCAACTCAGAGTCAGAGAGACGGACATTCCTAAAACAGCTTTCAGAACTCGTTACGGACATTATGAGTTTTTGGTTATGCCGTTTGGCTTAACCAATGCACCTGCTGTGTTTATGGACTTAATGAATCGAGTATGTCGACCGTATCTTGACAAGTTTGTCATTGTATTTATTGACGACATACTGATATACTCAAGGAATAAAGACGAACATGAAGGTCATCTGAGAACAATTCTGCAACTACTCAAGGATCAGAAGTTGTACGCTAAATTCTCAAAATGTGAATTCGGGATGTGCTTTCTTCTCGTCCTTCCCACGCTTTTATTTTATCGCTTGGATCTATCCCCTTGCCTAACTATTCCAAATGTCCCATATTTGTCCCGCCTTCTCCTTTTCGCTTCTCTACACACTCGCCTAAATTTCGCTGACATGAATGAGAATTGACCAGACCCACCGTTGCCGTTCCTCCTAGCTTTCTCCTGTAAATACCCGAAATTCTTAATTACCTTTCAGTTTTGTCTCTTCCCTTCCGTCTATAGTGGGGTCGTGTATCTGACCTTTCTGGGACGGTTGGGCAAGTCTTTTTGTGGCTGGGGTCCGGCCCTTATATTCTGGCTCTTTCCGTTTAGAGAGTACTCAAAAGACTAAGGAGTTTATTTGGCAGGATGCCCAGGAAGAAGCATTTCAAACGTTGAAAGACAAGCTCTGTAATGCTCCTATTTTAGCATTACCAAATGGAGTTGAAAATTTCGTGGTATACTGTGACGCATCACATCAAGGCATGGGATGTGTGCTCATGCAGGAAGGTAAGGTCATTGCTTACGCCTCTAGACAGCTCAAGATCCACGAAAAGAACTATACAACCCACGATCTTGAACTCGGAGCGGTTGTTTTGCCTTAAAGATTTGGAGGCACTATTTGTATGGTACAAAGTGTACGGTATTCACAGACCACAAAAGTCTTCAGCATATCTTCGATCAGAAAATGCTGAATATGCGACAAAGACGATGGGTAGAATTACTGAGTGATTACGATTGTGAACTCAAGTATCATCCCGGTAAAGCAAATGTTGTTGCTGACGCGCTAAGTAGAAAGATAGAATTTCACTATCTGTCATAACAAGAGCAAGTTCTTACCTTGGCTCATCATTAAGGGATAGAGTTTTAGATGATCAGAATGAGGCCTTACAACCAGGGCGTATTGAGAAGGAAGCATTGTGGAATGCCGAACGGTTATTTGAATTGGATGGCGATGGGATCCGACATGTCAAGGGCAGAGTGTGGATTCCCAAGTATAATGGACTTAGAGAACTTTTGATGAGCGAAAGTCATCGATCTAAGTACTCAATCCATCCTGGTGCTGACAAAATGTACCATGGGTTAAAGGATTTTTATTGGTGGCCTGGTATGAAAAGAGATATCGCCACGTATGTTTCAAAGTGTTTAAATTGTTCAATGGTTAAGGCAGAGCACCAAAAGCCTTCTGGACTGCTCCAGCAACCCCAGATTCCTGACTGGAAATGGGAACAGATTACTATGGACTTCATTACAAAGTTGCCTCGAACCTTGAAGGGTTACGATACTATTTGGGTCATTGTTGACCGATTGACGAAGTCCTGCACACTTCATTCCCATACGGGAGAATTGGAAAATAAAGAAATTGTCTCAATTATATATTGAGAAGATCGTGTCACTTCATGGCGTTCCTGTGTCTATTATCTCGGATCGTGATGGTCGTTTTACTTCACAATCATGGAGATATTTTCAAGACGCCTTAGGCACTCAGTTGAATTTGAGTACGGCTTACCATCCACAGACGGACGGGCAAAGTGAGCGTACCATTCAGACGTTAGAAGACATGCTTCGGGCATGTGTTATCGATTTCAAAGGTAGTTGGGATACCTTTTTGCCGTTAGCTGAGTTTTCATATAATAACAGCTATCACACAAGCATAAAGTGTGCGCCTTTTGAAGCTTTGTATGGGCGGAAATGTAGATCGCCTGTTTGTTGGCTTGATGCTGGTGAGCGTCGTTTGTACAAGTATGGACTGGTTCAGAAGACTACTGACCAGATTGTTGAAATTAGGGCACGGCTGAAGGCGGCTCAGGATCGCCAGAAGAGCTATGCAGATCGTAGAAGGAAACCCCTTGAGTTTCAAGTGGGTGATAAGTTATGTTGAAAGTGTCACCTTGGAAAGGCACTGCACGCTTTGGCGTGAGAGGAAAACTTAGTCCTCGTTATATCGGACCATTTGAAATTGTTCAAAGGATGGTTCCGTGGCTTATAAGCTCAATTTACCCCAAGAGCTGGAACATGTTCATCCCACATTTCATATATCGAATCTTAAGAAATGTCTGACCGATGAAACATTGGTTGTACCAGTGGAAGAGTTGCAAGTGAATGACTCTCTTGAATTCGTTGAGGAACCTGTTGAAATTTTGGATCAACACCTTAAGCAAACTAGACGAAGTCGCGTCAAGTTGGTCAAAGTTCGATGGAACTCAAAACACGGACCGGATTTGACTTGGGAACGTGAGGACTTTATAAGGGATAAGTATCCTCATCTTTTTACTAAGCAAGACTTGATTTCGGGACGAAATCCTTAGAAGTCGGGGATGCTGTGACAACTCGTAATTTATTAACAACGGGTTAGTCCTAATCTCGATCATTATTATAATTTCGTCTAATATAGAGATTATGACGTGGAAATTGTTAGTTAATTGAACATTCGTTATAGTTCAATTAGACGTATCCTTGTGACGTAGACTATTAGCTATTTAGACGAATGCCGAGTCTTAAAATAACGTTAAATTAAGATTTAAATGTTAAAAATTGAACACAGTAAATAGACTGTCTAAACTAAATATTTCTAAAAGTTTAGTTTATTTAATTTTAATTTCTTGTCTTAACTAAAATAAGACGGGGGAAAATACCTTTACCTTATATTTTGACTTTTAGGTCAAACGGTGATTAATCGTAAGCATTTTACCAAATTAAGGGTATTGAAAATATCCTAAATGGCCACATGGGCCGGTTTCTTTCTTTGTGGTCAGGAAACAAACACCAAAACCCATTTCCCTCCCTTTTCTTTTGTTATGGTCGACCCACACACATAGAAACACACACACAAATATCTTATATGCTCTAAATCAATTTGCAAGAAGAAATCTTAAGAGAAATTTAAAGGGGTTTATCATTTTAGTGGATAATCAAGCTTTAACATCATCATAATCTTCATCACTCATCAATTTCTTCAAGAACACCATTTTGGTAAGTTAACTTTTCTATGAACTTTTGATTTGATTTAATTTCCATTTCAAGTTTAATTTCAGTATTTCTAAATGAATTAGATAGCCATGGAAATGAAATGAGTTTTGGTTTGGTTAACCTAATTAGGTTTTGACTTAGAATTAGGTTTTGAGGTCTAAATGATTGAAATGGCGAAATGGTTGGCGAAATGGTATGTTTCCAGGTCTATTGAACATGTTGAAACTTGTTATAATGAAAGGAATTTAGTCGAAAAACATTTTGGGCTTTCCTGCACATTTTTGCACCTGCTGGTGCTGGCTGCAGAATGAGGCCACTGCGGCGCAGTGGCATGGGCTTAGCCCCACTGCGGCGCAGTGGCTAGGGCTGGTTTTGTGCATAGTTAGCTCACTGCGGCGCAGTGAGCTTGGCAATGGCTCACTGCGGCGCAGTGAGCTTGGCAATGGCTCACTGCGGCGCAGTGCTATTATACTGGTCCCTGGTTCGACTTAGCCCACTGCGGCGCAGTGAGCTTGGCAATGGCTCACTGCGGCGCAGTGGAAACCCACTGTAAAGATTTTTGCGCATCAATTTTTAAAACTTTAATAACTTTTAATCCGAAAGTCCGATTATGTTATTTACTTTTGATTGGTAAAATGAAAGTTTGAAACACATTCTCGGTTATGGCATTCTAGGGTCTATAGCTAAGTAGTTGTACGTAGGATACCCGTCGTCAAGGGATTTGATCCTCATTATTGGTAATGATATCATAGGTTTTGGATAACCAGGAGAATTGACTGTGGATCTTCTCGAGCTACATTATACCTTTTAGCATTTAGATCGCTAAGGTGAGTTTATGGCGCCCTTTTCCTTTTACTTTGGGCCTGAAAAGCATGTACTGTTGTATACACTATTTATTAAATAAATGATTGTTTTGTGAGTATGCCATGTGATTTGGATACTTAGATCATTTGACTTAAATTTGCCATGTTGGGCTGTCGAAAATGTGTATACGTGTCATTTATTAAATGTTGGATAAAATGACGTTGGATTGCCGTGTGATGGCTGATTAAAATGTTTCCTTGTGTTTGACAAACTAAAATGTTTCCCCCTATTTGTAAATTGTCGGATGTTGTATTCTGACTGTCTTGGTTAAGGTCCGCACCCACATGGAACGGAAACCTGTGCGAGGCATATTGGCTGATACTGTCGGATGTTGTATTCTGACTGTCATATGCTGTCATCAGATCTAGATATACTGATTGACGTGATATAAGATGAGTTCAGATTTGATATACTGACTATCTTGTTATAAATTGTGATATAAGAGTTGTCAGATCTAGATATACTGACAGTCTTGTATAAAAGGTCGGATCTAGATATATCGACTGTTTTTGAAATAAAAGTATTGTTAGATGTTGTATTCTAACTGCCTGGTCTTTTATAACTATAGGTCATTGTGTTGTATCAATGACGAATAAACATTTGGTCAAATATACTGTAAACTCACCAACTATTTCGATAGTTGATCCTCTCAAATTTCATGCTTTTCAGGGAACCAACAGTAAGTATTTGGAAGCGTATATGGCATTTTGAAGCCATCTTTTGAACATTGGACGTACAATTAGCGTCAGACCTCTGAGGACTATAGCTTTATTAGTCCTAATTGTACTTAGCTGTCCATATGTTATATTTGTATTTAGTGGGCCCATTTCCAATCGAGGATAGTTTGTATCCGTGTATTGGGGTCCACTTCCGAACGATTATACTTGTAATAAACTCGTATTTGGATTAATGGATGTAATCTCTATTTACCTTCTGATTAGTACGCAATTACTTGTTAACCCTGTATTTCCGCTACAACGGGGTGTGACAATATATATACATCTCTTATTTATATTTGTGATGTTTGATCAGTATATATATATATGTATTATATTGTAATACTAACTTATGATTGAGCCTCCTGTTTATTCACGGAAAAGAAACCACAACCAACGACATATAATAATATATAAGTTACTGTTTTTAGTTTTAATAATTATGAGTTCACAATCATTCTATTATAATTTCACGGGTCATTTGTCCGTCTTTAGTTACATGTCGGCAAAGATAATTATTGAAATAATAATCATTGTTTGCTAAATGTTTAACCCGTGTTTTAATCTAAAAAGTTGACGTCATTTTGTCAAACTTTAAATTTGATCTTATTAAAGCTTTAGACATAATACCTTATAATTTTTATATCCTTCACTAGCTATCTTTTATCAGATTTGTAAATTCAAAAAAAGTTTGTTTTCATTATTTCTAATAATTAGTGGGCCAAAAATGACAATTGTTACATTATTCCCCAGTTAAAAGGATTTCGACCTCGAAATCTAGACCGTATCGAGTAATTTAAATATATACTTATACTCATATAGTATAGACCACTTATACACTTATAGTATAGCATAACCGATTCGTCTAGACATAGGTAAGTCTGACTAAAACACTATACAAAATTCAAATTCACTTTATCTTCTATATTTGACCGTTAGAAACGGCTCCTTTTTAGACTATATAATAATACCTTAGCATACTTTTCTCCATGCCATATCAACTTAACATTTTCCTTTCTTCAGAATCTAACCAAAACCCAAAACCTAATATCAAAAATGTTGAATCCTTTCCTAATCGTAATCTACATTATTATCATAGTGTGGTTAATTACTGTGGCTCAACTTCCATTGGATGAGGCTTATCCGTGATTAGTAGCGTTTGTTCTTGGTGTGGTTCCCTTACTATTCGTCGCCACATGGGTTTCTTTGTATGGTTTTTAAGTATGTTGTATCCCTAATTGTTGTATTTCCGCTTAAATAATGTAATAAGTTTCACTTGTATTGTACGAATAATGAAATACAACTTTCTTCGATCTCTTTTGGGGATTGTTGTCGATTAGGGAAATTCCCCAGTTAAAAGAATTTCCCATATTTGTCTTGATAGATTTTTATACCAAGTTCATTTGTCTATTTTAATCGTTGATTGCCCATCATAATTTTAGCCTTTCAAATAATTCTTATTTTCAAATTTGAAGTTCTTTTACCAAGACACTACTGTTATCCAGTTGGAAAAGTCGACATATTTTTGTTGATAACATTTGTCTCATTTTCTTAAATTCAATCATTAAAGGCGATCCATGGGTCAAAGAAACAAATATTACCTGGATCACTCCTGAAACAATAGTTTGGATCAAAAATTCATCTAGGTTTCAAAAAGATAAATTATCAATTGATATGGTTCTTGAAAAAGAAGCAGTGAAGAAAAATAGTGATGTGTGGAAGACGGTCTATTCATTAAGCTATTAATTAAGTTGAGGATTTTCTCAACATAGTATACGCTTTTGAGTAAACTGTTCAGCTCTTTTCAACCTTGATTAAAGGGATGATAAAGTTTAGAAATTTTATCTTTAGTAAAAAATAATTCAGTAATTACTAATTACTGTAACAATGATTAAAATTACTGTAGTTTATGCACACCTGTCCGTTCTTCCAGGTCACATTTCCCTTTTCATCCTCTATAATAGAAACGCGTTTTCTTAAGGAAAAATGCACACTAAATCTTCTTTCTCTATCTCTTTTATTTACTTAGTTCTTCATCTGCTAATTTGTTTTTAGCTATTCCGTTCACAGCCAGCTTGTGTTCTAACAGATCTCTGACTTTCTCTTTGGTAAGCTACATTTTTGTGCTCTTTCTTTCTCATCTTGGATAATATACTATCTATTTATATGTTTATATAAAACTTTTATCTTTTAATTCATGTTGGCTTAATTAACAATATTGTTCCACCGATTTATCATAAGATAATGAAAATTTCGGTGCCTCTTCGAGCGATCCAAAAGGCAAAAGGCCAATGACTCAAGAGGATCTTGAAGATCTTGAAACAAATAGGGTCAAAAGGATTAAGCAGGAGGCCGTAATGTTAGGTATTTCCTTTGAAGATTACAAGGAGATGGTAGACGAAGATGTCCACCTTTTTGAGAAACAAACTTCTGAAGATGAAAAGTTAGCAAAACTTTTATCTAAATTTTTAGAAGAGGAGGAATCTATCCTTGTGAATCGTCAAATAAAAGAAGATGAAAAGTTTGCAAGAGCCCTAGCTCAGCAAGACGAAGATAATCTCTCTCAAAGGGAGAAGTCCATTTTTGCCATGTCATTTGAAGAAGAAGAAGAAAATCCCAATATTCCACCTCTTAAGAGAAGAAAAAGAGATGCTGCTGGAGGAAGTAACATGTCAGGGTCGAGTTCTGACAGAACTCCTAATTCTTGAAATCAAGAGAGATTTTATAGAAATATTTGGAATCTGTTATAAATTTTTATAAATCAGATCTTAAGTTGTCCAGAATGTGTTTTTAAATCAGAATAATATTGTTGATAATGTTTCTTATGTATTTGTTATGTCAATTGTCTGACCAAAACTTATTGTAGATAAGAAGAACTCAATATAATCATGGACGCATGGCAAAACCAGATGATTGGTACTAGTGAATGGGGAACATCAATCGATGATTTTTGCCAAGACTGGCTTCTCCAAAATACAGTACCATCATCACAGTTAGAACCCCCAACAGAAAATGTCGGCGCATCGTTCCCAACTTTTGTTGATGCAGTACATCATGGAGTTTCATCTCCAATCCCAATGAACCCTTTATATCAAAACTTCTCTTTCGATACCCCAGAAGCAACATTCCAGTTGAAATCAACATTCCAACCGGAACCATCATTCCAACCAAAATTTTCCGAGGAGGGTAACAGGGCACCAGGCAAACGTCCAATGTCAGACTCGCCCACACTATACCCCAATCCGATTGGTGACACATATTATGAGGTCTCAACCTCGAACAGGGTGGAACCGGTTGATACGATAATGAATCATGGACCAGAGTTTGAGAAGCACGTAGAAGACTCATGGGCTTATATTTGTAAGCTTTATAGTCGTAAGAAAAAGTCCACAAAAGTATCGTCCTCGAAAGCCCAAAGAAATGTAAGGTCAAAAAGGTCTTACCAGTTTGTGAAACAAAATACTACTTTGGTAGTATTTGGGGAAGAAATGAACATATCAGAGATGCCAACACCGATATGCTCATGCACAGGGATACCTAGGACCTGTCGCGGGTGGAGTACAGAGGGATGGACCTCCATTTGTTGTACAGCTTCTCTTTCCATGTATCCGTTGCCAACATATGTCGGGCCAAGTCGTATTGTAAGGTTGCCGGGGAGAAGAATGGGTTGTAGTACATTCTCAAAGGTCATAGAGAAATTATTGTTAGAAGGGTACGATCTCGATTGTCCAATTGACTTGAAAGATCATTGGGTTAATCATGGGACTAACAAGTATGCATTGAATAGATAATTGTGTGATCTTCATAGATTTAGGAATTTGGCTACTTAAACTATAAAGTAGGATTACATAAACAGTTAGTGATCTTCATATGTCTATTTCCCTCTTTTCTTTATTGCGAAATTTATATATAATTTGTTTGTAGTTAACACTTTTATTATTGTTTTTATCAAAATAGTCTGATAAAGCCATCCTACTTTATCTTGTTCCATCAAGATCCAGATATCTTATTTGTTGTCGGCCATTTTGAAAAATTATTTTCATTTGACGTCATTGCTTACGTTATATAAGTGAATAGTACTTCATAGTAAAATCATGTATTCTTACCTTAAAGTACAAATCATTTAAGAGTAAAAACTACAAGACTTTATTCCTGCATATAATCATTTAAGTTCATAATCTTCTACGACCATCGTGTTTGCTCTTATTCTAGTCATTTCTTGAACACATTCATCAAATTACTAACCTAAGCTCCATGTTCGTAAAAAAAAAAATGCCTCTTAACACACTAGATCTATTAATATTTCATAATATCTCACTTTACTTAAACATTATAGTTTCCAAAAATCTTAGCTCATTCTATCAGTCAATCGTAACTATAAGTTTGAACTTAGTCTATAGTTCATAATAAATCATTGGTCTACAATTATAGATTATAAGTATCTAAGACCTTAATAAGCATGTATTCTAGATCTTATTCTTATACTGTTATTCCAACAATGACTGATAATTGTAGACAATTATAAGTAATATAGCTTAGACATGGGCCATCCGGTAATGCTTATAATATAAGGCATACCATTTGCCAGCCCATCACATTACCAACTTATTCAAAATCCCCTATACCTGTACTACTATTTCATTTAACATAGATTTCAATTCCACACTAATTTTAACAAGTTCCAACTCATATCGCATCAGTCAAGCTTTTGTTCACAATATATCGTTTCAGTTCGAATTTATGACATACTGTTCAAATTTCAAGTTCATAACATATCATTCAAGGTTCAAGTTCTCAATACATTATTCATATCATAATACTAAGGCAAATGTATTAATGTCTTAGCTATCATGCCATCACGTCAAATTCATAATAACTTATCATTATTCATATAATTACAATCACGAAACATTTAACACTATATAATAAAAGGGGTCAAGTCATAACAAGGTGGGTAAAGCATAGTCCGAATTTTAACTTCAACATTCGACACATTAAAAGTGTTTGTATACAGGGTGTACCATCGGCTAACCCTCCACACCGTTAATATATAGAATGGATGTCCAAAACTCGGTTCCGATATGTTCTCTAAGTGTTGACCGGGTATGTATACAGGGTGTACCAGCGGCTAACCCTCCACCTAACCAACACTCATTAAACATACCGGGTTAGCTATTATACTTTATCCACGAGGCGCAATCCATGAGATCATTAACTTTATATGACATAGGATAACCATAGAGGCGCCTCTAGGGTTATCGAATGTTATACTCCATTAATGCCATCATTTCATTTTGCTGGGGGACAAATAATAAATGCATCCAAGATTCCACACACATCAACGTTTATCACAATAATTCCACAATTCACGGTGTATCCTGACACTATCATATACGTCCATCAAGTTGTCATATAACAATCAAGTCATCAAATCATAAGTGACCTACGAACTCCGTTTAAACCATTTTTATGCATCATACAGTTCACGTTGCACACAAAAATTCCTATCATGCATGCTAATATGAAATGTGGGTGCAATGGCTATAGACTAGGTCAATCCACCTAATTCTCTACAACCACGGCTCTGATACCATTCTGTAACACCCCAACATGGCGGAATCATGGGGTATCACTTAGAAAAGCACAGCACGACATGGAAATTATGTAGAGTCAACTATATGAAAACATAGGATTGAAACAATCCTTAAACTTGTACAAACGTATACAATCATCAACATTTATCGAAATACATGTTCAATCAATAATAAAAGGCAATTCAATCAATAGTAGTTGATCCTAAAAGTAACTCATAAAAGGGAAGTAAGGATCATGGATCCAGAAAGTCCAAAGCTAGTCCAATCCTAGCAATTAAGCATGCAATCATCCATTTTGTCTCTGATTAACTTGATTACCTGAAAAGTGTACTAAAGAGCGTCAACATAAAGTTGGTGAGTTCGTAGGGACAAGTAATATGGGATAACCGTGTCGGATAACAACCGTTAACAATAAGTGAGGATTAGGAGAACTAATCACATCCAAGGATAACCTATAAGGTTTCACATTATCACAATTCAATACAAGTCAACATTCAATAATAACGATTCCATATAACGTTCAACAACGTTCCATAACAATCAATAATGATCAACAACGATGCGGCTTACATAGTTAATAATTAACAATGCGCTAACGGTGCGACTTACATCGTAAACAATGCGCTAACGGTGCGACTTATATAATGAATAATGCGCTAACGGTGCGACTTACATCGTAAACAATGCGCTAACGGTGCGACTTACATCGTAAACAATGCGCTAACGGTGCGACTTATATAATGAATAATGCGCTAACATGTCCACATCAACAATTCAATCATACAATCAATTAAATCAACAATCAACAGTTAAACAAACATGTACACTTTTCAGCCCGAATCTCAATTGAGTAGGGAGGGTTTACGAAACTCACCTGAAACGCCTGTCAGACAGTAGGAGGTATGTAACAGTCTGAAATGTACCCGAATAGTCCAAACGTATTAGTCTCCGGAAAGGAAACTGTATAGAATAACCCATTTTAATAGAGTCAACAGTTTAGTAATAAACTGACGGACAAAGGACTAAAACTGTAAACAGTTTAACGGTTCAGGACTGAAACTGTCAGAAAATCTAACGGTTTAGGACTGAAACTGTCAGAAATCTAACGGTATTTAACGGTCGTCAGAAAATGGACCTGTTTTGTAATGGATTTTATGACGGTCGTTAATGGCAGTTAAGTATATACTTGGTTTGTATAAATCTTTTATATATATATATATACACACACATATATATATTACACACACATACACATACTCGTATATATATATGTACATACTTACGTACTATATATATATATATATATATACTTACGGTGGTGGTGTTTGGCCGTGATGGTGATGATGAAGGGTTGCAACGAGCAACCGAACAACAGCAGCAGCAGTAGGGTATTCTAGTGGTCGTGACTGGTTCGTGGTTAACAACAATATCAAGTAGCGGCAACAATGAACAGCAAGGGTGGTCCAGTGAACAGCAGTAGTAAGAAAGATTCAAGTAGCAGCATGTCGAAGATGATGATGAATAGTAATGGCTGTAATGAATATGGTTCGGTGGTGATGTACTAAAAAGAACGGGTAGTAGCAGCAAACAAGTAACAGCAGCAGTTGTAAACAATACGATGGTTAGGGTGGTGATTGCTTTCGATGGTAACCAGGAGTAGCAGTAAAACAGTGGTGGTTTGGTGGGGAAGATGATGAACAGTAACAATGGAGGTTCGATGATGGTGTAACCACAAAGTAGCAGCGGCAGTTGCTATTCGGAGATTGTTTTGGTTCCTTGGTAACAAACGAACTGCAGCAACAGTAGGATAATAGCAACAGAAATCATGTTGAGCAGTTCGTGGTATAGCTTGGTCGGCTCAACAACAGTAGCAGTAACATGTATTAGCTACAACATCAGTTCGAGTAATAGCAGCAGTGGCACGATGGTGGTGTTAAAAGGTGATGATCGTGACATAGTTGGTCGGCAATAGCTAGTAATTCTCGAACAGTAACAGTAATGAGTAGCAACAAAAGACGGCAGCAGCTGTAGCAAGACAGCAGCAGAACGGCAGCAGCAGCAACATTAAGGACAGCAGCAGCACTTGATCGAGTAATGGCAGCAGTAACGAGGAGTAGTAGCAGTTGTAACCAAGAGTCGAGCAGCAGCAAAACACGAGCAGTAGTATAGTATTAGCAGCCGCAGCGATAGTTCAAAAGGTGATCGGTTGTAGTGGTGGTCGTGGGAGGTGGTAATCAAGGGTGGTGATGGCTGATTAAAGAAGAAACCGAGAAGGTGGTGGCTGGATATATAATATATATACATCTCTATTTATATTTGTGATGTTTGATCATATATATATATATGTATATATTATGGGATTCTACGAATATTATATATATATATATATATATATTTTATATATATAGATCTACGAATTTACATATACATATAACATATATGTATATATATATATGGATTCTACGAATTTACATATACATATAACATATATAGTATATATATATTATGGATTCTACGAATTTACATATACATATTAACATATATACCCGTATATATATATTATGGATCTACGAATTTACATATACATATTAACATATATACCCAGTATATATATACTTATGGGATTCTATATATATATATATATATATACATATATATATATTTATATATATAGATCTACGAATTTACATATACATATTAACATATATACCCAGTATATATATATTATATTTATTATTATATATATAGATCTACGAATTTACATATACATATACATATATGTATATATATATTATGGATTCTACGAATTTACATATACATATTAACATATATACCCGTATATATATATTATGGATTCTACGAATTTACATATACATATTAACATATATACCCGTATATATATATATGATTCTACGAATTTACATATACATATTAACATATATACCCGTATATATATATTAGGATCTACGAATTTACATATACATATTAACATATATACCCAGTATATATATACTTATGGGATTCTACGAATTTACATATACATATTAACATATATACCCAGTTTTATATATATACTTATGGGATTCTACGAATTTACATATACATATACATATATGTATTATATATATGGATTCTACGAATTTACATATACATATAACATATATAGTATATATATACTTATGGATTCTACGAATTTACATATACATATAACATATATAGTATATATATATTATGGATTCTACGAATTTACATATACATATAACATATATAGTATATATATATAGATCTACGAATTTACATATACATATTAACATATATACCCAGTATATATATACTTATATTCTGGGCCTTACTTCTACGAATTATATATACATATACATATATATATTTTTATATATAGATCTACGAATTTACATATACATATTAACATATATACCCAGTATATATATACTTATATTCTATCTGGCTTATATATATATTAATGTATATATATATATATATATATGTATTATATTGTAATACTAACTTATGATTGAGCCTCCTGTTTATTCACGGAAAAGAAACCACAACCAACGACATATAATAATATATAAGTTACTGTTTTTAGTTTTAATAATTATGAGTTCACAATCATTCTATTATAATTTCACGGGTCATTTGTCCGTCTTTAGTTACATGTCGGCAAAGATAATTATTGAAATAATAATCATTGTTTGCTAAATGTTTAACCCGTGTTTTAATCTAAAAAGTTGACGTCATTTTGTCAAACTTTAAATTTGATCTTATTAAAGCTTTAGACATAATACCTTATAATTTTTATATCCTTCACTAGCTATCTTTTATCAGATTTGTAAATTCAAAAAAAGTTTGTTTTCATTATTTCTAATAATTAGTGGGCCAAAAATGGCAATTGTTACATCCGTGCCATAATAAGTTTGATGGGTTTTTCGAAAATTTGCAAACCGTCATTGATTTTTTGACGGTGGAATTAAACAACGTTTGGGGTATACAGCTAAGCAAACCTGTTGATCGGTTGGTTAAAAATGCAAAATCCGCCATTGATGAGCTTCCCCATTGGAACCAACCACCACCAAGCTCTCACCATTACCACCACCACAAACCACAAACCAAGCTGTTCTGAAACCCAATCGCGGACCGCCACTGATTGGTGCGTCTCTATTACCCGAACAACTACTTTGAATGTTGTTTAAATTATATATATATATTATATATATATAGATCTACGAATTTACATATACATATTAACATATATACCCAGTATATATATACTTATGGGATTCTGGGCCTTCTGGCTTTATATGTGGATGTGTATTAATATGCAGTTCATTTTTGTTCGAGCCTTAACAACCTAAATATCACAAGAATTAATTTCAAAAATAATTGGATGAGAAGGAAATTGAATAAAGGGGAATTTGATGATATGTGAAAGATAGGTGAAAATAACAAGGAAAGAAAAACTGAATTGATTTTGGTGGAGTCGTAAGAAGTAAGAAAGAGAAAAAGGATAGGTGTAGGATTGGGGAGAATGTACGAAAATACCTTCACATGTGTGGCACGTGATCCCATTTAACGGAAAAAAATTGACGACATCAACCACAGGGATGGAACATGCAACAAATTTGCGTACTTTGGATCTATTCCACGAAAATTCTTGAGTAGGGATGTAAACCACTAAAATGGACAAACCACAGGGACGAATCGTGCAATTACAAAGCTGTTTGTGGGTGCAGATTACAAAACTGCCCTCACGTGCAGCTCACGTGCGTCGACTTAACGGCCAAATAATAACGCCATTAGCCACAGGGACGTAACTTGCAAAGAATGTGACAAGTTTGGACGGATTTGTTTAAAAAAACTTAACAGGGATGTAAACCACGAAAATGGGTAAACCACATGGACAAATCCTGCAATTAACTCTAAAAAAAAGAGTGAATAAAGAAAAAAGAAGTATAATTCTACTAATATTTATTAATGTCACATGAATTTGTAAACCTTATTAGTAGTGAATAGTGATTTGTGTGTAACTACCAAAGAAGTTTAGACAAATGACAAAAAGGGTAAATTAGTCAACAATTACAAGTCATCCTTTTCTGATGATTATATGATTATATGGCACGACTATGTAATTAAGGGTATTTATAAAGGAGAGATCCATGGGGTGATTCGTGATAAAGGCTTTCGGTGATGGGGTGATCGATGATGACGGTGATTTACGGTACGAGTTCCGTCCTTAGTCGTGTGGGTGCTGCCTTTAGTCGCGCGGACTCGAGTCTCAGAAATGGTGGTTATAGGAGTTGGAGGTGGTGGTGGCGGCGGAGGCCGAGGCCGAGGCGAGAAGATATATTATAATGTTTCTTACAATCAAGTAAACAACTGTAAATGTTAGTTACTTTCCTTAACATATACTCCCTCCGTCCCATTTTAATTGTCCTATTTTGACTGCTTAAGTCTTTTTCTTCCTAGCTTATTCTCTCTCGCTACACAAAATTAATCTTCAATTCTTCACCAACCCTAAACACAGCCACAAGATTACACGAAATTAAAACAAAACAAAAAATGTAAACATGAATCTCTGGCTTTGTTGTTTGCTAGAGGTACGGATAAAAAAAAAAAAAAAAAAAAAAAAAAAAAAAAAAAAAAAAAAAAAAAAAAAAAAAAAAAAAAAAAAAAAAAAAAAAAAAAAAAAAAAAAAAAAAAAAAAAAAAAAAAAAAAAAAAAAAAAAAAAAAAAAAAAAAAAAAAAAAAAAAAAAAAAAAAAAAAAAAAAAAAAAAAAAAAAAAAAAAAAAAAAAAAAAAAAAAAAAAAAAAAAAAAAAAAAAAAAAAAAAAAAAAAAAAAAAAAAAAAAAAAAAAAAAAAAAAAAAAAAAAAAAAAAAAAAAAAAAAAAAAAAAAAAAAAAAAAAAAAAAAAAAAAAAAAAAAAAAAAAAAAAAAAAAAAAAAAAAAAAAAAAAAAAAAAAAAAAAAAAAAAAAAAAAAAAAAAAAAAAAAAAAAAAAAAAAAAAAAAAAAAAAAAAAAAAAAAAAAAAAAAAAAAAAAAAAAAAAAAAAAAAAAAAAAAAAAAAAAAAAAAAAAAAAAAAAAAAAAAAAAAAAAAAAAAAAAAAAAAAAAAAAAAAAAAAAAAAAAAAAAAAAAAAAAAAAAAAAAAAAAAAAAAAAAAAAAAAAAAAAAAAAAAAAAAAAAAAAAAAAAAAAAAAAAAAAAAAAAAAAAAAAAAAAAAAAAAAAAAAAAAAAAAAAAAAAAAAAAAAAAAAAAAAAAAAAAAAAAAAAAAAAAAAAAAAAAAAAAAAAAAAAAAAAAAAAAAAAAAAAAAAAAAAAAAAAAAAAAAAAAAAAAAAAAAAAAAAAAAAAAAAAAAAAAAAAAAAAAAAAAAAAAAAAAAAAAAAAAAAAAAAAAAAAAAAAAAAAAAAAAAAAAAAAAAAAAAAAAAAAAAAAAAAAAAAAAAAAAAAAAAAAAAAAAAAAAAAAAAAAAAAAAAAAAAAAAAAAAAAAAAAAAAAAAAAAAAAAAAAAAAAAAAAAAAAAAAAAAAAAAAAAAAAAAAAAAAAAAAAAAAAAAAAAAAAAAAAAAAAAAAAAAAAAAAAAAAAAAAAAAAAAAAAAAAAAAAAAAAAAAAAAAAAAAAAAAAAAAAAAAAAAAAAAAAAAAAAAAAAAAAAAAAAAAAAAAAAAAAAAAAAAAAAAAAAAAAAAAAAAAAAAAAAAAAAAAAAAAAAAAAAAAAAAAAAAAAAAAAAAAAAAAAAAAAAAAAAAAAAAAAAAAAAAAAAAAAAAAAAAAAAAAAAAAAAAAAAAAAAAAAAAAAAAAAAAAAAAAAAAAAAAAAAAAAAAAAAAAAAAAAAAAAAAAAAAAAAAAAAAAAAAAAAAAAAAAAAAAAAAAAAAAAAAAAAAAAAAAAAAAAAAAAAAAAAAAAAAAAAAAAAAAAAAAAAAAAAAAAAAAAAAAAAAAAAAAAAAAAAAAAAAAAAAAAAAAAAAAAAAAAAAAAAAAAAAAAAAAAAAAAAAAAAAAAAAAAAAAAAAAAAAAAAAAAAAAAAAAAAAAAAAAAAAAAAAAAAAAAAAAAAAAAAAAAAAAAAAAAAAAAAAAAAAAAAAAAAAAAAAAAAAAAAAAAAAAAAAAAAAAAAAAAAAAAAAAAAAAAAAAAAAAAAAAAAAAAAAAAAAAAAAAAAAAAAAAAAAAAAAAAAAAAAAAAAAAAAAAAAAAAAAAAAAAAAAAAAAAAAAAAAAAAAAAAAAAAAAAAAAAAAAAAAAAAAAAAAAAAAAAAAAAAAAAAAAAAAAAAAAAAAAAAAAAAAAAAAAAAAAAAAAAAAAAAAAAAAAAAAGTAGAGTAAAAATGGTTCAAAATAAAGAAGAAAAAAGTGAAAAAAAAAAAATAAAAAAAAAGCATAAAAAAAAAAAAAAAAAAAAAAAAAAAAAAAAAAAAAAAAAAAAAAAAAAAAAAAATTTTCGTATTTCGGATTTTCAGCTTCCACTGGAGAATTTGTTGAACTTAACTGTGTTGCAAGATGGAATATTTCGGTACGTGACATTTACATTTTGAACATATATCTACTTAAAATAACTATAATATCTACTTGAAATACTTATAATACACTTAATGAAATTAATTTACAAAATCTAACCCCTAAAATAACTACACATGCCCAACAATAACATAATATACATTACTTCGTCTTCTTCTGCTTCTTGACGACATTAACCGCCAATAACTTAGAAAACTTCCAAAGATCCTTCCATACATTCAACAAAACCTTAGAACCACTAGTCAACACCGAACTTGCGTTCCAAAAATACGCAGGAATCGTCCTATTTTGACTGCTTAAGTCTTTTTCTTCCGACTTTGACCGTAAATAACGGAGTATTTGACTTTAGGTACCAATCTGGTCGAGTCATGTTCAAAAAACCATTCAAACTTTGGGATGGCTCATCAACTAAAAATAACTCAACCGTAGCTTCGTTTAACACATCTTTTCTTGTTAACATGTATCCTCAACCGGGTAATGGTACACCCGGTGAAGGACTAGCTTTCTTGATCGCACCCACAATAGACGTCCCACCGGATAGCTTCGGTAGGTTTCTTGGTCTAACGAATGAGGAAACCGATGGTCAAAAGAGTAACGGGATCTTAGCTGTTGAGCTAGATACTGTGAAACAATCATTTGATATTGATGATAATCATATCGGACTTAATATCCATTCCATTCAGTCTGTTTTCTCTCAACCGTTGTCACGAGTTAATATAACTCTGGCTCCTGGTCCGGATCCTGGATTTCATAATGTTTGGATTCAGTATGATGGTATGGAGAAAGTTATTCGTGTTTATATTGCGGATCAAGCTGATAGAGAGTCTCCTACTCCACCTACGCCTAGAACTCCTATTATCGAATATGGACTTGATCTTAGGGGGATTGTTGATAAGAATTCGTATTTCGGATTTTCAGCTTCCACTGGAGAATTTGTTGAACTTAACTGTGTTGCAAGATGGAATATTTCGGTACGTGACATTTACATTTTGAACATATATCTACTTAAAATAACTATAATATCTACTTGAAATACTTATAATACACTTAATGAAATTAATTTACAAAATCTATCTTATACCTCCTAAAATAACTACCATGCCCATTTTACATAAATAATATACATTACTACTCGTTTTCGCCGCCACCGCATCGCACAGGCATATGATTAGTTTTCATATATATATATGTAGGGTAGGTTAACGTGAGAACAACAAATATGGAGAGAAGCGTGAGAACCACTAGTTTCCCTCCCTCTTTCTTCTTTTTGGTGTGGTTTTTTAATTTTTAATTTTTATTTTTCGAAACTATTTTTTGTTTTTTATTTTCTTTTAACAAAAATCCATTCCAAAAAAAAAATAATTTTTTTTTTGAAAAAATCGTATGGTTTACGTGTTGAAAACGTATGGATACGGTACGGGCGTTGCCCTCATCCGTTCTAAAGGGTTGTCACCGGACGCATATGGGAATGGTATGGATTTGATGGGCGGCGATCCAAGAGATGGTGACGGTTTGATACGGTACGGGCGTAGCCCTTAACTCTAAGGCCTTAGAGATGATTTTTTAGTGGTTCTCATCATATATGTTGTTCTCACTTGATCCCTTCACTATGTATATATATATATAAAATATTAAAATATTTGAATGTGAGGGGTTCCCCATCTAAGCTTAGATGGGGAACAACCCCATATTCACTTTTCCCATATATATATATATTATACGAACATATGTAATATTATTAAGTATAATTTGGTTTCCTCACATATACCATTCACATAGAACATATCAAGTTATTACATAATTTTAATATTTATTCTCATAATTATTCCAGTTCAAATGGTTGTTATATGAAAAATTTCTTATATAAGGGTGCAAAAATATAAACTTATAACGTATTAAACCACGTCTAATTAATATATATTTGCATGCTATATTGACACAAAACTTAGCAGTAAGCTAGTTTCGTATAATGACTACGAAATTTATTTTGTACGTTTCACAGGTGGATTACTTCCCAGAGTCGAAAAGTCACACAATGACGATATTGCTTAGTGTTGGGATTCCGGTGGGGTTGGGTTTGATTGCGTTAGCCGCGTATATTGGTCATTATTTTTACAAGAAGAGATTGTTGAATAGCTTGCAATCACATATTTTGAGCCAGTTGAGGACGTTGCCAGGAATGCCGAAGGAATACGAATTCCGGGAGCTAAAGAAAGCGACGAATAACTTCGACGAAAAGAGGAAGTTGGGGCAAGGGGGTTACGGGGTGGTTTATAAGGGCGTGGTGCAGGAAGATAACAACAAAACCGTGGAAGTCGCCGTGAAATGGTTTTCTAGGGAAAGTCTAAAGGGTGAAGATGATTTCTTGGCTGAATTAACTATTATTAATCGTTTTAAGACATAAGCATCTCGTTCGATTATTAGGTAAGTTTTTTCTTAATCATTTCTTGCTAATTTTCTATATTGTTGCTAATTCACGTAGACTTATGATCACCTATTAAATAAGATCTTACGATATATAATGGGGTATTATATATGGCTGATGGTAACGGTGATGATAATGGGGATTGGAATAATATGTATGACATAATCAATTGATAATTTTAAACTTACCACTTTCTTATATCTACTTAGGGGCGGCGGCGGCCTCAGCTGCCATGACAAAATCAACTATGTTAGTATTTTTTTAATTATTAAGTATGAACATATACAAAATGTAACCAAGTGTTAACTATATATTGTTGTATAATAGTAGTAATTATAAACACACATCTTAGTTTACACTGACATATAATGTCGATAAGAAACGATCAAAATAGTTGAGTTGTATGTCTTGCAGAGCCGGCTCAAGCTTTCTAGTGGCCTTAAACGAGATCGATTTTGGAGGCCTAATCTATTAGCATACAAAGTAAAGTAAACAAAAAGAAGAAGAAAAAGTACATGCTACTGTGAAGGATATCTCTTTTTTGCCATCCACTTATTTCTTTTTCTCAAGAGTTAGGGCTTATTTCTTATTATTTGGTATAATATTAGCCCAAATATTATAAACCTTAAGTCCACTATATAAAAATTTGGGGCCTTGTAGTCTTGGGGGCCCAAAACAGTTGTTTGACCCATTTAAACATTAGAGCCGCTGTGATGTCTTGCTATCGACATTGTATGTAAGTAATATTTAAGTTGCATCAGTGTATGTAAGTAATATCCATGGTGGTGGCGGTGACGGTGGTGACCATGTGGTATTAATGTAAAAGTAATTAATGTAAAAGATTGTAGTGTAATTTTTTGAAAGATTGTTGTAAATTAGTTTTATTAAGAATAGTATAGATGCTTCAAGTGAAAATATTTAGGATAGTATATAAAAAAAGTGAAAAAATAGAAATAACAAATGATTTATAATAATGTAGTATAATTAAATATATAGATTAAGGTATACGGAGTAATAAACTAGTAACAGCATATTTTTATTGGTCACTACTACCGGATGCTTTTTCCACCGTGACATCATATTTTTTAAAATTATTTAATTGGGCAGGTTGGTGTCACAAAAATGGGAAGCTTCTACTAGTCTACGAGTATATGCGAAAAGGCAGCCTTGACATGCACTTATTCACATTGACTGGTGACCCATTGAGCTGGACCTTACGGGGCAAGATCTTAGTCGGTGTCGCATCTGCTCTCCACTACCTTCACTACGAATATGACCAAAAAGTTGTTCATCGTGACATCAAGGCTAGCAACATCATGCTTGATTCTAATTTCAATGCCCGTCTGGGTGATTTTGGGCTTGCACGTGCCCTTGATAACGAGAAAACATCCTACGCTGAGGCCGAAGGCGTTCTTGGAACCGTTGGTTACATTGCCCCCGAATGCTTCCTCACTGGCAAAGCAACTCAACATTCCGATATCTACGCGTTTGGTGCACTACTTATTGAGGTCGTTACTGGTCAACGACCAGGAACAAAAGTCAACGGGTTCCAATTCATGGTTGAATATGTATGGTCGTTATATCGGGAAGGGCATATCTTGGATGCTGTTGATCAGAGAATTGCAGACGATTATGACTCCGAAGAAGCCCAACGACTCTTGTTATTAGGACTAGCTTGCTCTCACCCTATAGCCGGTGAAAGGCCTGAAACTTATACTATTGTGCAAATATTAAATGGGTCAATTTCGGTACCACCAGTTCCACCCTTTAAGCCAGCTTTTGTTTGGCCTGCAATGACGCCTATTGATGACATGTCGCTAGCTACCTCAATATCCACAACCCCATTGACCATGCCTCGATAGGAGACTATTCGGAGTCCCATGAGTTGAGAAAATTACTCGGGCTACATGAACCATTCCATGGTTTAATTTCTTATGCTACAACTGTAATTAACCTTGGGGGTCATTCTTCATATACTGTTCTTGTTATAATATTGAGTTAATTGCACAAATCATCCTTGTGGTTTACATGTTTTCGTGGTTTTCATCCCTTAAAGTTATTTTTAGTGGATTTCGTCCTTCATTTTTCAATTTTTAGTGGATTACATCCTTTTGAGGGATGTAAGGTGCTAAAAAAGTCTGCACACTTTTCGTGTTTTTCATCCCTCAAAAGGATGTAATCCACTAAAAATAGAAAGATGAAGGACGAAATCCACTAAAAATAACTTTGAGATGAAAACCACGAAAACATGTAAACCACAAGGATGATTTGTGCAATTAACTCTATAATATTTGATATATAGTTCATAAACAATACATTTGCTTGTTAACAGGGTCAAGGACAAGTGAATTCTTGTATTATATTTTTCAGCTATCTTCTTTTTCTTTGCGATATTAAGAAAAACATGCTATCACTTCATTTGTATAATACCTTCTGTTATATCTTGTGTTATCCAAAACAGAAGTTAATGAGTTATGTTACTCAGGTGTGTTGTATCGGGAGATATAACGTTTTTTGTTTGTGGTCATATGTAAAATTATAAAACGTGTTCTTAATCATCAGGCCTATCCCAATAACATCCTCTTCCACACCTCTTCCACACTGCCACATCAGCTTTTCTCTCTTTTCATCCACCTCTTCCACACTCACTCCCAATAACCCTCTTCCACACCTCTTCCACAACTTTTATTTATTTTATTTTATATTTACACAAAAAATAAACTAAACTTAATTTTATTTAAAATAAAACATTACAACTAAATTAAAAAAACATTACAACTAAACATTAACTAAAAAAAAACACCTAATACACTTAAAAATAAAACATTACAATGAAAAATAAAACATTACGATTTAAAAAAAAACTACTCGTCGTCGGCGGTCTGGTCGTCCTCGTCGTCCTCCGGGTCGTGGCTAGGAGCCGGCGGTGCCACCGGTGCATAAAACGAGCTACCGAAGTTCTCTTCCAAGTATTGCCGATATCTCATATGTGCTTCAAAGTCCTTTGCCGACAAACCCGTTGGAATTGGTTTCGCCGAAAACTTCATGGCATCTCTAATCTCGGCCCGTCGCAAAGCATCTTGTTGCATTTGAACATAAGCACTAATCTGTTGAGCCGTTTCAGAACCCGATGATCGGCCCGATGTTGCATCGGATGAACTAGACAACCTACGGCTAACGTTACGACCCTGTGGTCGCCTAACGGGGTCTGAGCCAAATAAGGCATCAAATGGGGTCGGGGTGTGAGTGGGGGTCCCGCCTAATGAAACATCATCGGCGGTCAAATCTACCGCCGGAGCTGGTCGACTACTCGTCGCGACATTTTCATTCCAAAAGTTGGACAAGTTTTTGAGAAGGTCATAGCAACTTTGGTAATGCCAATATTTCTCCCCTGTTTGTTTCTTGTACAGTTTCACAGCCGCATCAACCACCTGTCTCTCATCCGCCCCACTTTGTCGGTCGTGCTCGCTAACCTTCTTCAACGCCGCGCCAAATTCCTTAACACCCCTTTTAATCTTGTTCCATTTGCCATGTATTTGGCTCTTGGTATGTGGTGCGTATTTTGTTTCATTGTTGAACATCTCCACCACTTTATTCCAAAACATGTCATCCGTCTGATTATTACCCACCACCGGGTCCTGCGACCAATGCACCCAACACTGTGCCAACAACAACGTATCCTCATTCTCCCAGTTCCTTTTCTCTCTTGGTTTTGTGGCGCACCTCTTCCCACGACCCACCTCTACAACTTCATCTTCATCTTCATCATCGGCGGACGCGACACTATCCTTGTCGGGGACATTTTCATTGAAAATCAATGACGGTTGTGGGGTTCTTGGTCTTTGTTGTTGTTGTTGGTGAAGCTCAAACGCTATTTGAGCTTGAATTTGGGCTTGGGCTAACGCCATACGTTGAGCCTCGTTCCAATTATGACCCATAATTGGATTGTAATTTGATTGTAATACGGTGTTGAAAATGGGTTAACGAGGCAAGAGGGTGGAGGACCCATTGGGGGCGGGTTGGATGAGGTTGAAGCGTGGCTTGTTTGGCCTTGGTTAGTTGATGACATAGCCGGGATCGGGTTTTCAAGAAAGGCATTCCAAAGATCGTTAATTTGATTTTGGTTTTCGTTGTTTGACATGATTTAGAGATGAAGTTTGTGAAAGATCTTTTGATAGTGTGTGTTTTTTTGTGTGAAGAATGGAATGAGTTGTGAAGAATGGGTTGTGAAAAATTAGTATATATAGAAGGAAAGTTAAAAAAAATTATAAAAAAAAATACTAGCCGTTACTTTTGCAATTTTGAAAAAAAAAGGTTTTTTTTTTGTTTTTAGCCGTTGCAAGATACCCCACACGCTCCTCCCCCTCGTCATTCTTCATCGATGCAACGAAACGACCGGACGAAGACCCCCATCGACGAGCTACTACCAATAAAGTCCTCGTTGACGAGGCTATCGAAGGCCTGTTGACGGGCTTATTGGGATAGGCCTTATAAAGCCGGAAGGCCTGACTTTACATCCACCTCTTCAACACTAAGATCCTCATGCTCAGTATACTAGCTCACAAACAGCTTGTGCTTTTGAGATTGAACGAATCTTACGAACAAAGACGAATAATCATATATATTGGCTGGTCAATAAGCAAAATTTAACAGTATTTAACAAACTAATTGTTTATATTATGAAGTTAATAAACCAAAAAATGTTTCGAGTCATGATAACCCAACTCCCTTTAACAAATGTTGTAGATTTATCACCATCTAACAAAAATAGGTAAGTTGTTGTTTATCTTGGATCGGGTAATAATACAAATTAATATCGAAAAAAACAAACATGTATATGTATTCACTGAAAGCAGAACGATTGGCTGTATTGAAAACCTAAGCCGAACTATAACAGTTAAATGCATTTATACCTAGGAGCCGCGCTATAACAAAAAATACTATTTCATGTATGGAATACCAATGAACCAAACTAACAAATGATATGAATTGTGATCTATTGAAAATATGGAAAAAAAAAGGTGGAAAACTAAAGAATAAATCCCTTGGATCAACCAAAATCAAGATTACCACAACCACCGCCACCGTTCTTTCCCGCCGCCACCACCAACACTATTCTTCCCTATTGTCGCCACGACGCCACCACGGTCGTTTACACCGTCATTTTTGTCCAATGATTATATGGAACTGGCTCAGCCCCAAAGGTATTCATAGAGGGGAGATGGAGAGGTGATCGGTAATAAGGTGATTAGTGAACTACGGTACGTGAGCCGCCCTTAGCGGTGTGGGCACTGCCCTTAGCCGCGCGTGGCCTCGGAGATGATGGTGATCGGAGATGGAGGTGGTGGCAGCAACAGGGAGGAGAGGATAGAGTGAGAGAGAAAGATATATCACATCAATGTTAGTCATCGAATGAGATGATCAAATTCTTAAGATGTGTTCCATGCTTTTCAACTTGATAATGGTTTTCAAATGAACATTTAAGTTGAATGCAAAAATCCAAAATTGATATCAAGTAACCTAAAACCAAATAATGATTTTAACTAATCAAATACCGAACTGAACTAAGCAATGAATAAAAGACAACACAAATTTACAAACCAAGATCAATCACCTACCCGATTCACTATTTAGCCTCGATTTAGAAGGAATATCAAATACGAACTTAGAATACTATACCACTTAGTTTGATTTTTATATTGGTGGACTAAGATCAAATTAGTTGGAATTAAGTTGTTAGTTCAAGTGAAAGTTTGTACAATAGAGTTTATGAATTAGAACGAGAAAGTGAATGCGAGAAATTGTTGTAGAGAGAGATAATAACGATTTTTCAATCATGTAGAGAGATGATATCGATTTTTTTGAAATTTTTTGGGAAATGGTTATACCTGTGAATTTTATAACAACACCCAAACAATAAAGTACAAGTAATGTGGCTGATATACCACACTAGTTACCATGCAACATGCTACATGTGAGGTTACAATAAACAAGCTATCTAGCACGACCAACAAGAAAATCCATATCTTACACTATAAGTGACTGATCATAGCATAAGAAAAAAACAACACTAATGCTAAGTCTTGGAAACATCTGGAATATGCCAATCTGAAAGAAGAGAAGTATCCTTAGCGGTGCACTTGAATGTAATGGTTGCCAGCTTCATACGAACTGTGTTGACAATGATTTCTTTAATTTGAGCTGCATTTCTTTCTTTGTTGGAGAACAGACGAGTGTTTCTTTCTTGCCAAATGACATAAGTTGTAGCAGCCACTAATAACCTTCCAATCACGCTTTTGATTGAGGCCGACTTCGAGATAGAAATAAGCCAATCAACTATATCTTTCCATTGATGTGAAACCCGCTGCATGCCTGCTAAAGGTTTAACGAGATCCCAAACTTGCCTAGAGAAAGAACATTCAAAGAATAAGTGGTTATGAGAGTCTGGTCCATGCTTGCATAACAAGCAGCACAAAAGATTCAGGTTGGTTGCGCCACCAACTTCCCAAGGCTTGAGACGATCCTGGGTTTTGAGTTTTTCCTTCATAATGAGCCACATGGTGAGTGCATGTTTAGGAATAGCTTGAGGAAACCAAACCAGATTAACCCAGTCAATCTCTATACCACGAACACGGATCGTATCCCAAACCACAGTAGTAGAGAACTTCCTTTCCTTCCCATTTGAATCTACCCAAATCAATTCATCCTTTTTGTCCCGAGTCAGTGATGGGGGCTAGATATTGATTAGGACGGGAAAAAGGTCATACCAAGCAATTGGCCATTTCCAAATACCATTGTTAATCATATCACTAACCGCAGAGTGCATTCTGAAACCACATCCATTAATAGCTCTAGGCGAGATGTATTGACTCAATGGACAAGAAGTATGCCAGTTATCAAACCACATGGAAGTATTATTCCCATTGCCAAGTCGTGACCTTATATGGGGACGAATAATACTTCTAATTTGTAACAATTTCCTCCATCCCCAGCTCATATTAGCTTGTGGTAGGACATCCCAAAAATTGCGCTCTTTTAACTTATAGGAGTATATCTAGTCCACCCAAAGGGTATTTCGCTTATTACCAGATGTGATTAGCCATAAGCGAAATATTAATGTCATTAATCTTTCTAATTCCAAGACCACCCTCATATTTAGGTTGACAGACATATTTCCAAGCAACTTTCGCTTTTGTTTTTCCCTCCAAACTATGATTCCAAAGAAACTTACGCATTTTCTTTTCCAAATCATTAATAATGCGAGCGGGCAAGATGAAAACAGAAGCCCAATATATATGAAGAGAAGAAAGAACAGACCTGACTAATTGTATGCGCCCTGCCAAAGAAAGAGATTTGTTTTTCCAATCATCAATGCGTTTCTCCAACCTTTCAACTAGAACATGACAGTCCCTATATATAATCCGGGTTGAGATTAGGGGAACCCCTAAGTAACGAACCGGCAAGTGACCTTCATCAAATGGCATGATGCCCAAGATAGCTGTTTTGACATAAGTAGAGACATTACAGAAGAAGACAGTACTTTTAGCAAGACTTGGGACCAAACCAGAGACATTTTTGAAATAATTAAGCGCATCCATAATCAACTGAACAGATGTAGTATCCCCTCTCGAAAAGAGGAATAAATCATCAGCAAAGCAAAGGTTCACAAGTTGTTGTTTCTCGCATTTGTTGTGAAATCTGAATCCAAGAGAACTGCGGATCAATTGTTGGAGACGAAGAGTAAGCACTTCCATTACAAGCGTAAATAAATAAGGAGACATCGGATCACCTTGTCTTAACCCACGTTTACCTTTGAAGTAGCCATGGAGGTTACCATTAATAGCAACAGAGAAGGAGGTACTAGTAATGCAAGACATGATCCAATTTACCATATTAGCATGAAAACCGAATCCATATAAAGTGGCCTCCAAAAAATCCCAGTCAACAGTATCATATGCTTTTTGAATGTCAATTTTAAACGCACAACGAGGGGGGCCAATGTCTCTATGATAATTATGCATTAGCTCCTGAGTCAACAAAATGTTATCCGAGATCCGTCTACCAGGTATAAAGGCAGATTGATTAGTACTAACAATGTCATCAAGCCCGGTTTTCATCCTGTTAGTAATAATCTTACTGATACATTTAAAAAGGACATTGCAACAAGAGATAGGGAGATAGTCATTAATACCATTAGGAGTAGACACCTTAGGCACCAATGCGATGATGGTATGATTGATCTGTTGGAGCAGCTGACCATTTTGGAAGAAATCTCCTATTGCAAGGCAAACATCCTTACCAACAACGTCCCAAGCTTTCTTGAAAAAGACTGAAGAGTAACCATCTGGACCAGGGGCTTTATTGTCCCCAATATCAAACATTGCATCACGAATCTCTTCATGGGAAACCGGCCGTATCATATCAGCAGCCTTTTGAGGATCAAGAGTTCTAGTGAACAGATCATCATGGATAAATAAACTTGTAACACCTTTGCTGCCTAAAAACTTTTCATAGTGAGATACCAATACTGATGTAGCAGCAACACCCTCATGCAGAACTCCATTAAAATCCATAATACTATCAATCCGGGAACGGTGATTTTTGCATTTAACCGTATTATGGAAGTATTTGGTATTAGCATCACCACATTGTAGCCATTCAATCTTTGCTTTTTGCTTTAACAAGGATTCTTCATCATAAGCAGCTTCATTAAACTCCTTTAACAATATTATTTCTTTAGCTCGTAGTTCCTCATTAGTAGGGTCAATATCGATAGCACTTTGAACTTCATCCAGATTACGACGACATTTGATGACCCGAGAGTGAATGTTACCCTTAGAATACAAGAGCTTACGCAAAGGAGACTTCAAAAACTTAAGTTTTTTTACAACCTGAAACATGTTATGACCAGCAACCGGTTGGCTCCAAAAGGTGGCGACAGTTTCCTTGAAACCCTCCTTTTCAGCTAGGAAATTTACAAATTTGAACGGCTTGGGTCGATCTCTAGAGACCGATGGAAGTTTCAAAAGGCAGGGTGAATGATCGGAGATCCTGTATGGCAAAAAGATAGCATGGGAGGCCGGAAAACAGGAAGTAAAACCCACATTACACAACACTCTATCAATCTTTTTAAGTAATCCCACGCCTTTTTTTGGTTTTTGGGTCCAGGTGTAATGAAGTCCACTACTGTTAACATCAAAGACGTCGATTTTCTCAAGGCATTCTTTAAATTCCCGCATACCAATGTTGATGGTCGAAGACCCAAAGATATTATCCTCCAAAAACAAAGACGAGTTAAAGTCACCTAGTAGAGCCCACGGCCTATCATGAACAAATTGATGATGCATTTCAAGGTCTCGCCATAGCTGTCTACGTGTCTTATAATAGTTGGCAGCATAAACAAAAGAGCAGAAAAATGATTTTTTATCAGCTTTGAACATAACCTGCACATGAACAACTTGGTCAGTTTGAGAGAGGAGCATAACATCAACCTCATCTCTGTTCCAGCCAACAATAATCCTCGTTCCTTTGTCACAAGCATTCCCATTAGATATCCAATCCCAAGACTTACACACTTTCTTGCAAACATTATGAACTTTCGACACATCCATATGAGATTCTAACATAGCACATAAATTGAGATGATTTTCTTTTACCATGTATCGAACCTCTTGTTGTTTCAGGGGTCGGTTCAAACCCCTTACATTCCAAGAAGCTAGACTACCCATTAGAACCATCACCAGCAGGAGTGCTTGCTCCCGTTTTATTTATTACTGGACGAGTACCCTCGGCCATGAATTCAGAGGTTTCGTTAAATACCTCAATTACTTCATCACCATCAGAATCTATCTTCACGCAGGAATCATTATTAATCCCTTTAATAACTTCTCCATCAGTCCGGTTCTGATCATTCTCGACATCAAGTGCGCCAAAAGAGTTACTCAACTTAACAGGATCAGAATGTTTAGGAGATTGTACCTTAGCTTGTGTACTGAAATTTGGAGGTGGAATGGAAGAGCTAGCCCCATCGCCACTAGTATTAGGCTTCTGAACCGGCTTCGGCCTATACACGAAAGTAGGCTTTTGCTTTTTCAAGTTTATTCCTTGTTTTTGTACCAGTTTACCTTTTCCTTTAACAACTTGGAATCCCTCCTCGTCCACTTGAGCAACCTTTTTAGTAATAATAGCCTTAGGGCATTTTGCAGTATCATGACCAAAGGTGCAACAGGTAGCGCACCTAGGAGGTTCCCATTCGTATTCTACCCTTATGTTGAACTTTGTATGTTCGGTTCCCATGGGATTAGGTACAGCAACAATTAGTTCCTTCTTTAGTTCAGAATCCGCAGACACCTCAATTAGTGCACGTGCATAGCTATTTCTTCCCCAAGAATCCAAGCACATATTACTAGTGTATGCATCTAACATTAATGGCTTACCCAGTTTAGTAGCGAGCATGCTCAATCCGTCTTCAGTATAAGCAACCATTGGGACGTTATGCAGCTTGACCCAAACAGGCACTGATTTAACATCCTCCTTTTTCAAGGTGATGTGGGGGTTCCATTTATCAAGAATTATCACTGTAGAGCGTATTAACCATGGTCCCTTTTCCATAACTTTCTCCAAACCTTCTTTTGTAGTGAATTGGAAAAAGAAAAATCCCAATGAGTTCATCATCACCTTTTTTATACCAAATTTCGACCATGCATTTTTGACATAAGATTCAACGACAGGGAAAGCAAGCCTCTTACCAAGAAAATATCCATATAGAGTATTAGAGAACCTGTCGTTTACCTCTTTGATCGCAGCAAGGGGGATAACAACATCCACCCCCTCCATGGACTCATCACCTTGCAACTGTCTAAAATTCACTTTACGCGCCTGCGTTGGGGAGGAAACAGCTGCAGCATAAGAGATTGGCTGCTTAACATTCCCATCAGTAGCCCCATCAGCCGTTGCATGGATAGGAGCATCATCTTTACCCAAAGAGTGAGATGTTTCAGAAATCGGTTCCACATGGTCACCTTCCCCATTAATGTGAGAAGGATCACTGGTATTAGGGTTACCTAACCCTTCAGTAGTAGCAACAATAGGATCAGATGCATCACCATCGTGACTTTTAGCAGTCTCATTAGTGTTATCCTTACTGCCCATCTCTACCTCCTGTGCCTTAATTCCCTCTGAATCAATCAGAGTTTCCTCATCACTTTCCAAAGAATTTTCATCACCCTTCTTGTTATTACTATTTAATCCGGCATTCAGACCATTTTTTTTCTTCTTTTTTTCCTTGTTCATCTCATGTACAGAGTCCTTAAACTTATTTGGCACAACTACTTTTCGGTTTGAAGTTCTTCTCTTCTTTAACATAATCACAAGTACACCGAACCACTTTCAAACAATTTCCCCCAAATTTCTTAAAATTAGGGTTTACTATGAATAATTGATAATCAGTGAATCACCAAAAAGTAAACCGATAGATGTTTGGTATTGAAAATAGAAAGAAATACATCTAAAATTAAGCTGAAATGGTGAAGAATTGTCAGATAAAATAAAGACGGGCTATGGGGGACGTACCTGTCATTTTTTATCTAGATGCTACGGAAGTTGAGCTTGTTGCGGTTTGGTAGGTTGATCTGCTCATAGCGGTAACACTTATTATTATAAATTTGATTGAGAAGATACTAGTTATTATTATTGAAGTTATGATTGAGAGGTTAATAGATCTGGGGTGGGAGAGTGAGAATCGCCATCGCCGCCGGTGGAATGTTGTTTTTTTGTTATGATTCTATTAGTTACTCATAACTTAAAGACCAAAGAGAAAGAAATGGACTAATTGTGGTGATGGACCCTGGACCTGGTTTGATCTGTTACTGAACTAAATGCCTTTTCAAGATTATTGCAAATGTTGCAATTGTTATCTTGGCTGAGGGATGGGGTGGGAGAGTGATAACGATTTTTTCAATCATTTGAAAGTTGTTTTTGGTTACAGGGGTAAAAAGCTATCGTCTGAAGTCTAAACACAACATTAAGGAAACTACATATCAAGTCCCTAAACTTAATTACAATTACTAAAATAAAGGTTCTAACATGTATCCATGGTTCACAAGTCGGCTTATTAACAACATAATTTGCTTTGACCATGCAACGAGAGCGTGCCGTGCATCCCTCAGCCAAGATAACAATTGCAATAATCCTGAAAAGGCATTTAGTTCAGTAACAGATCAAACCAGGTCCAGGGTCCATCACCACAATTAGTCCATTTCTTTCTCTTTGGTCTTTAAGTTATGAGTAACTAATATATAGCCAATGTGGGTCACTTGGTAAGAGACTCATGCCTCTTGGAGTAAGGATCAAGGTTCAATTTATGGCATGAAGTAGTTTAACATTATTTGGGGTAGGTTAAGAATTAAAATGTATAAGTCGTTAAAAAAAAAGTAATACAAATATATGATGAAATGTACCTCACAAACCAAGAGGTAGTTCTACATAAAACTATGTATGATGTATGATTACAAAGACGGTATATATAACATAATAAATTAATTGTATTTTTAAAATATTTAAGGATATAAGAATTTGAACATACTTTGGGCAAACTTTTGACCACACCGTAAAAGTGAAAAGCCAAATCTACATACTCACAATGGCTAATATTGCCGCCACATAGTAAAAAACATGAAAGCTGACTGTAAATGGCAAGCGAATGAGGTGACTTACCAAGTAAGAGCCTAAATTGAAGAAGATTAATTCTGTTGCTTACAGACTTCAACATACAATCTGTCATGATGGGAGATACCAACGTCAACAAACCCCATGATAATAAAATGATACAAACCAGATCGAATATAAAAAAAAAAAATAACAAAATAAACAGGATAAATGGTTTATCTTTTGTTTGTGATAGCTCAATTACCAAACTATCACAAACAAAAAATATAAACTAGATAATAATAAAGATATCTATCTACTTATCTAATAATAATAATGAATAATACAATGGTATTATTCATTAAGTATAATATCCTAATATTTGGATAGTATCATAAAACTAACCATAAAGTGATAACAAAATACGTATAATGTGCAACAGCTTATCCAATTGTATAAAGAGTTAAAGCAACTTGCAATAATAGCAACCGGCTTTACTTGATTCAAATGTGTCACTAATCTAAGATATTGTAACTAGAATCATCCAACTCTGGAAAGCCATAACAAAACCTGCTCAACAATACTAATTACAACTTTGATAGCATGCATAATACGTTTCGGCGGAACTTAAAAACTACAATGAGGTAACAAAATTTTGAGGTCCAATCAACTATCGTAATAAAAATGAAGTAATGTGCATTGCTATTTGCCATAAAACTTACCAGCATCAGAACTTCGCTTTAAAGATAGACCATCTAATGCATAGTTGGCATAAATTAGTAGGCGTACACGTGAAGGAGAACCCAACTTGCTAGTTAAAGACCTGATAAGTGCACTGATGCATAAAAATAGATCTGTCAGTTAAGAAGCAAGTGGTGGACATGGAGAGGCAGTAGCAGACTAGCAGGGTTAAGTTTGTAGGAAGTACTCTGTACGCAATACTGTAAGAAATTCGGAAGGTAAAGATTCCATAAATTCTGATATATTCCCAACTGTTAGCAGCTTCACTTCCTGTTTAAGATTTGTTTTCTCTTCAACAGACATTCCGTCCCCTAGACCAGCTTTACTGTCCGTCATAAAAAGTGATGTCAATTCATGAGAATAGGGAAACATAAGTTTTTGCAGAACCCTAATTAATAAACAGGGTAACGGTCAAACTGCTTTTGGGTTAAAGCTACCCTTTCCTACACAGCTCATAACAGCTCAGGTTGGGTTTACCCACAAACACTGTTTCCCTTCTTTCATTTCATTATGTAAAAAACTAATATATTAATTATAATCACCCTAATCATTCAATAACACAATTTCGATCATCCTCTGTTGGTATAAATCTTGTTATGAAGAACATATTACAGGTATAAACTTACTATATTAATTGATGCTTGCAAATCGGTGTCATGTGTTCGAAACGAAAACAGAGATAATAAGAATACAACTGTTATTCACTTCAATTCTGAAGTACAATACATGCAAACATGCACATATATATACTTTCCTAAAAGGTGTCTATAACAGTCATACCGGTTTGTAGAATGGGTGCCAAAACAGTTACATACCTGTCTGCCATATTACATTTACATAGGCAACCCTTTATTTAACAATAATAAAGAGTAGACACTAACCTACTTTTCTAACTTGACATACTTAACTCAAAAGTTTAGGTTAACTATCAACATCCTCAACCCATAACACCCAAAAAGAAGCATCACAGTCCCATTGCTACCACACCAATTCCTACCCTCTATTGGCAATAGTTTTAGGAGGTGGTATACATTATAAACAGTAGAATTTGTTTTCTATTCAATTAAAAATAGAAAAAAATCAAGCCATTTGACTGAAATCGTATTTGACCCATTCCCTTTTTAGTCAGAACAGTATTCATTTGCCAAGTTTGGGATTAAAAACAGATGCAAATCAACTACTTTTCAAGTAAATAGGTCATAACTGCCACCTCTAAGGAACACCAATCACCTGTTAATTGTTCTTCCCGTGAATATGAGGGGAAGATATTTAGCGTATTTCCCAATACCAAAGAATTGGCCTACTTGTTCGATTTTATGTGAATCTAAAAGAATCAATGCTTTCCAAAGTTCGCAGTAGTTGACTCTAAATTCTTCATCTAAACTTTTGTAGATCCCATGATCCAAAAGAACTGCATAATGGAATTTCCAATACACATCAGGATACATGCATTTCTCTCTAATAATCAAAAACCAAGATATTTAAAAGCTATTGCAACATACCTACAAGAAATCCTTCTTTTTCATCTGGGGAAACTAATATATTACCAGGATGTGGATCTCCATGCACAAAACCATGGACAAATACCATTTCAGCAAATGCTTCGGTCAATACTTTTGCAACCTAATATAAAAATAGAAGACAGTAAAAAATCAATATCTATATCTACATTAACATGATTAATTGTTAACAAGGGGTGCTGGTAAAATGTATTAATAACCTTAGTTATCAGATAGGGTATTTAACGGTAAGGTTTTCATCTTTCATTCTGTTAAACCAAACTGATTAGAACTTTGATTCATCGAATGGAACACAATTTATAGTATTTCGGTTACCGGTTTGAATTCAGCTTCTATTTAGATTAACCAAATCTAGAGATTTTATAATGTATCCTTTTTAAAAAGCTTGAGAGTTAAAAATATATAGTTTCATCAATTTCAAAAAAAAAAATTCCCCTTAACATTATGTAAATGATCTGACATTTTGCACCAAAGAATATATAGATTCTTATAACTACACATCAATTAGTGCTTCCAGATGGCAAATAAAGGAACTGAAAAAAGAAAATATAAATTTAACGATGAATGGTGTTGCTATTTCAAACTAAAAGAAATACAACCTTTCTTGAATCAATTCCCATTTCCCGAATAAATTCCAAATCATCTATCTGAAAATCAAGAAATGACATATATATTGGAAATATAGCTGATCGATAATTGAAACACAATATGATTAGGAATAATTGACTTGGAGGCAAAAATTACAGATATCACAATAAATGGAGAGGTATAAGAGATAAATTGATGTATCAACTATCAAGTGCTACAGGCCCATGACTACATAGGACCAACATACACAAATTTACATTCCAGCAATTCAAAAATGAATTATACATGACATTTCACAGTATAAATTATCAAAAAAAAAGGCTAAAAACTCCAACTTTCAATACACACTTGTATTTTAAACACCTTTTAAGCTGGCCACTTGATATATTTACTTGTACAATGATCAAAAATCCATTTATCAAGACCAGTCAAATAAATTCCTGAGCACGGGTGACTTAGAATGAGACTTTTATGATGCATAAGCTATACATACTACTAATTGGTCAGATTCCATAATAGTGAAATTCCCTATATTTATATAAAGATATTCAAACAGTGCATAATAGCCATATCCAATTTTATTTAAGTTGATGTCATTCTCATTATTACTTTTTAGTTACTTTGCTTTCCTATAATCCAAAAAGGTTAGAAAAAAAAGGCAAGTAACACCCAATGCTGTCTTCAACGGATTTTGGGTCCCAATACCGTATTCGACGATGTATGGAGAAAGTTAAGATGTAGACAACCTTACCCCTACCTAAGGTAGAGAGGCTGCTTCCAGGTTATACCAAAATTAGAAAAGGACCTCCAACCTTGATGGGCATGAGGATCAAACTCTTGACCTATGTCTCCAGAAGGAAGGGCTCCAACCACTTGATCCAACCAAGTTGGTTATAATCCAAACTATTACTTAGTTTTTAGCTTAAATTGATTTAAATCAAGTTGAATTTACACAAAGGACACGATCTTGCATTTGCTTGTCTTCTACATAAATTTCACTATAGTAAGAAAAATTCATAACTTTTCTCATTGTTCTATATTTATGGAGTAAACATATCTAGTAATTCAGTATCATAGATTGACCACTAAATTCACAAGTTCAGTTATTAAAATGTTTAATCTATTTGTTATTTCATTATTTACAAGACCAGATTATTTGTTTTTAACTGGGAAAATCTCAATAAATATTATACCTCATATCTTATATTATTGTCAATAAATATTACATTTGGAACGGATCTCATCATATACCCCCCTCTCTCTCATCTTCATCTTCTCTAGTAACCCTAACCACCATGGAACCACCACAGCCACCAACATCAGTGACCATCATCGTCCACCACCATCAGCCACCAACAACCGCCACCACCGTCGATCTGAATTTCTGACCTATTTTGAGGTCTTTCCGATCCGTTTTGACAGTTCACCGCCGTTGACCGCCTCGGACCGCTTAAACACCTCTTGCGCTTCTATACCGCCTCATCTATCAGAGGCGTACGTACCAAAAGTCCACCCTGAGGCGCCGCCTCATACGCGATACATGTACGCCTCGCCTCAAAACGCGCCTCGAGGCGCGCCTCAAAACCGCTTTTTTAAACCATGTTGTCTGCTCATCGGACTATAAAATAAACTAATCAACCCACACTACCACACAACTTGTAAAAATCAACATAAAGCATCATTCTCGGATTCTCGCATGACAGCTTTATGCTGGTTTCTTAGCCAGAAAAAAAATAATCAATAATGTGGAAAACTATGGCTTTAGCAGATATCATATAAGTCTGGTAACCAAATCAAAAAGAAGCTAACGCTTGATGATCCCTTTGTATCAATATAAATATTTTGCAAAATAAGCTTGTCCCATATCAAGAGAAACCTGTTTATAGGTTTAAATATTATTTAGTCATGATTACATTGGGGAATACTTAGTAATGGATACAATTAGATTTCAAGCATCTTATATCCAATAGAACAAAGAACTTATATTGTGCAAAGAATACAACATGTATAAATTCAACCATCTAATATACAAGGGAGTTCATTTGTTCAATTGTTACCAATAATTAATCAGTTCAAAGTAGAACTAAAACCCTAGAGCTAGTTTTCAGAGGTTTAAAAGAAGACTTTACATGGATATTAATTAACATATATCTTTTTATTGCACGGTAGTATAACCTTGTGTTTGGATAAATCAATTGACCGACTTTTACATTTTCTTGCAGAAAATAAGACAACTTATCTTGAAAACTTGATGCAAATTATTTTCTAAATCTTCATGCATAAGGACAGATGGGATACTCGTCATTAAAAAAAGCATACAAAACCCTGATATTTGGCATAACTGGTAATGTAAAGGGAATTCCAATGAATGAGATACTAACCTTCCGTCCCTTGCAATACTGCATAGTCAAAACCTGGCTAGTGGTAAGTTCCTGGGTGTATACATGTGAAGTTCAGTCCACATCACTCAAAACTTCATGGCATCATTATGTACCCATAAAATGATGAAACAAACCTGAAAAACCTTCGGGACTATGATTCTACTATTATTTTTGAAGTTTGTGGCAGTTCTGACTGAATTTTTTGCCTCCTCGATAAAATCTGTGCACCAAGTTCGTTTTAGTACATGCTGATATGAAGAATGTGTTCTATTAGTTTATAAGGACCGTGATTAGCATTTGCAACTTCAGAGTCAGGGTAATGTTTTTTTCAAACAGTCAAATACTAATAAACTTTTAACTATTGCAACTAATTCCTATAACAAGGCTTCATTCGATGACTAGAAAGTACTAAGAGCTACGAATTCCAGCACCGTTGTGACTTTACACCCCATACTCGAGTACTCGCCAGTGAAAACTTGCAACAAAAAATTAGACGTAACTAAGGTAAAACTGAATTAATGCTCACAAACATATGGGATATAAATATAATAATCAGTTTTAAGGTTGGTTTAGCTCACCAAGTTCTAAAGCAATCAGCTCTGAAAATTCAGATACCATCCACTTAAACCTGTATTCCGGAAAAAACTGCAGAAAGAAAAAAAAATGTTTATAGCAGATCAGATATAGCAGAAGATAATTCTAAAGTAACCAAGGAAGATCATGTTTAAGTTGAGACGAGTTTCAGGTCAATGCAGGATGTCCAATTCAGTGGAGCTTTGAGATCATGTTCATCATCATTATGTTGGCTGGATATGTAGTGGTGGCAAACTGGCAATACTTTATTTGTAACAAGTTGGGCATGATCAGCACCAGCAAAATAAGTAACAACTTAGAATGAGGTGAGACTATTAGTACTTTATGGTTTCCTTATTTTGTTTATAAAATGAGTTCACCTAATTATGAATATAAAGTGAAATAGTCCATATATATGATAAACACCACCAGCAAACCAAGTCACAACTTAAATATTGACTATGTTAGAAAGAGAGTAATATTATACAACCAGAATAACAGCATGATCAACTCCATGCATACCCATGTGACCCATTTGGCTGCTAGAGACATCGTTGCAATGTCCATTCTCATCCGATCTTTTAACCCAGGATACTGAACCTGCAACAGAGCATTTAATGTTCAACTCACATTTCACGGTTCCCAATCTATTGTAAAGAACAAGCCAAGCAATAGAAAAGATACGATTCAGACAAAAAATTATAACAAAAATGTAAACATTGCCAATTAGATACCTAGATCTCAAATCAAAAATCATGACATAGAGAGATCATAATAAATTAAACATTTAGCCAGCAAATATGATTTCAAGTGGTGCCAAAAAGTTGAATTGAAGGGAAGACTGAATGAAAACTAATGAACTCAATTTATACGATATACCCTTCCTTTAACTATTTAGCATCCTATATGATTAAAAAGAAAGTTTTTCCTTTAAACAAAACAGTTACATACAATATGATCGTCTACAGATTTACTTGTAACTATTAAACAAAACCAACTAGGTTTTGGATGTGTGTAATAGGGTTGCAACCTTGCAAATATTTGCGCAAAGCACTCTCTTATGAAATGTAGAATTACTATGTCATTTGTGTTTGTCTAAATATACATACTGAAAACCAATTCAGATATCAAGAAAAACAAATAGGTGTAAAGACAAAGTAAAAGAGAGAAAGTCAAGATGAAAAATAATCTTTGACCGACCTTAAGCACTACTTTCTGATGGTCCTTGAGTAACGCACGGTGCACTTGTGCTATGGATGCAGCAGCAATAGGTTTTTCATCAATAGACAAAAAACTGATACACCATACATACAATATCAACTATTGAGTTTTGGTAAATATTTCAGGCAAAAGTTCACCAAAAAACTGATATAGATAAACCCATCTATTTGTAAGAACTTACATCTCTTCCAAATCTGATCCAAGATTGTTAACAAGTACTTCTTTTATAGCTTGAAATGAGCAAGGAACTGCCTAAAGTACCAACAAACATCTATTAAGCAGAAACCAAACAAAGAAACTTGTGAGTTGTGACCAGTCAAAGAAAATACAGACCTGATCCTGCAATGATGCAAGAGTAGATGAGTACTCTTTGGGGACTTGCCTCATGGATGCTACAAACTGACCAGCTTTAATATAGAATCCCTGGTTCAGCTCACATAGTTTTAATATCCTCTTGGCTGAGCGTAGATGAACCTAAATCAACGAAAAACATGATTGACATACAAGAGTGCAATATATAAGAATAATCCTGCTCTTCCGTCCCAATTTCACTGCCCACTTCTAAAAAATGTTGGATATGACTTGTTAACCTTCCTATAGTATTGCCTTTCAAAAAAAACTTTCCTATAGTGCCCCCTAGCTAAATTTATAAGGAACAAAAGTCAAAAAGGTATTACATTATTGGTCAAGGGTAAATCCATCATTTTCATACAGAGTCACATGCAATAAAACACGTTTCTTAAACTATGTATAGTGTACAACCGAAGTAGTTAGAAGAGTGACGAGGTTATTATGTGTTTTTTCAGAAGCAGATAACGCGAGCATATGGATCTTTTGAAGAATGAGTGAATGACAGAGAGATAAGGTTTTATTTTAGTAAAACCTAAGGCCTACGTGATGGATCATTATACCAGTCTTATTTATATGACAATCTGGCATCTGGATAGTTACTATCCTTAATAAGTTTTACGAGTATTAAGTAACCACGGGATTCAATCTTTTGACCCAAATTAGATTCTACATAACAGTTTACATTGCTAGAAATTACTGATAATAACGCATCTCATTAATACAGGGTGAAACAGATACTACAACGTCATTTTCAGGTTTGAATAACTCTAATTTACGGCATAATTACAAAATTATTAAAATATGACGATGCAACCTGAATAGAAATGCAGACATAAAATCACTTGCCGTTTCTTAAATAGTACCAACCAAGCCAAAGACAAACAAACAAGAGGCTTATTATAAACAAAAGAGTATCAACAAACAGGAGATCACATAAAGACCTTCATTATTCAGCTGTATGATTATGTTTCCGGTTTCGGAATAGTATATTGTTACTGTATACAAGTAGCAAACAGAAGATCAAATTTAGATACTGGCTAAGCGTCTAGATATCTACGAGAGAATGAATTGGATATGGTAAGCAGCTCGAACATATATAAGTTTAAAAAAGCAGAGCAGACATATAGACAATAAAATCTACTAGTAATTTAAGAATTTGATCTATACTACCTTATAAAGCATTTGACCCCTCTCATTTTCTCAAAAAAGAATTTGATCTACTCAAACTACCCTCTCTTTTATTCACTAATTTGAATATTTTCATTTAATATACCTATATTACCCTTAATGAAATTATTTACCACATACATCCATCGACCCTTAAAATAACTACACAACCTTCTTTTAGCCGCCGCCACCAGTCACCACCAACATTACACTGCCGCAATGTGCGGGCATGTGACTAGTATATATATAGAAATTCCAATCCGATCAATTACCACTTATCCTATTGTTGGTCACTCCCAAAACTGTGATTGAAAAATGACATTATGAAGGATGCTTCTTAGAATATAAATTGCTTGCTTCATCAAAGCAAGAGGGAAAGAATAAATTCATATATTGAAAGGAGGGAGGGAGGGGGCATTTGCACCTGAGATAATATTTGTGTATACTGAAGGGAATCTTCTGCGGGAGATAAGCCGTATAAGGAGTACTTGTAATCAGCAACATTTGCAATAATCTGTAAACAAAAAAAAAAAAGATGATGATAATGATGATGATATAAAAATAAATAAAAATTAGAAAATAGATAAGAAAAAGAAAGAAAGGAACAGTATAGAAAGAGCGAGAGGAGCGAAGGAGGAATGAAGGAGAGTTGTTGTCGGTTTGAGGAAGAAGAGAGAAGAAGGTGGGTGGGGCACCAGTCATCGTCACAACTGTGGCGGATGACATCATCATCGTCATCACAAGTTTCCACCGCCTCATCCCCCCACCTTCTCCGTTCACTTGCTTACTTGGAGGAGGAGTGGGTATTAGGCTATTAGCGTGGCATAAAAACCATTTGTCTGGGCATATATGGTATGGAGAGTAGAGGGTCAATGTTTTTCAACCGGTCAGTCGGACTCTTGTTTGACCGGAAATTTTTTTCAAAAAATCGGTTCGATAGGTACAGGTTGATGCAATGAAAGTGAACCGGATCAAAGTGGGTTGAACCGAATCAGAATTAAAAAGATCGTTTTGAAACCGTATCAAATCGGTCAAAATGGTCAAATAGGCGAACACATGCCTGGAAAAAAAAACCTTGGTGAAACGCGAATCTGAAGGGCGGTGACGGTAGCGGTTTTAAAGGGCAGCGGTGGGTGAAGGTGGAGTTGAAGGATGGCTGATGTGACAACTCGTAATTTATTAGCAACGGGTTAGTCTTAATCTTGTTTAAGATTGGTCATTATCATAATCTCGTCTAATTTAGACGGTCTTTGACGTGGAAATTATTAGACTTTTGGACTTTTGACTTAGTCAAATTAGACGTATCTTGATGACGTAGACTATTAGCTATCTAGACGAATGCCCAATCTTAAAATAACTTTAAATAAATATTTAAAGGTTATGTCTTGTACAAAATAATTAGACTGTCTAGACTTAATATTATAAAGTTCACTTTGACGAAACTTTATTGACTTGTTTTAATTTAAATAACACGAGGGAAAATACCTTTACTTTAAATTATAACCTTTTAGTCATACGGTATTTAATCGTAAGCATTTTACCAAATTAAGGGTATCAAAAATATCAAGTTTATGGCCACATGGGCCGGAATCATTAGTGTGTGGAGGGAAAAGGAACACAAGCCCCTGCCCCTTTCTCTTCTTCTTTGCTGTTGCGCCACACACACACACCAAAAACACACATCACATTCATTTTCACCACAAACTAAATTTTCTCTAAATCTCCTTCCTTCTTACGGTTCATCAAGGAAAGATTAAAGGAAAAATACTTCTAATTGGTACAATAATAATCTTCTTATCTTCATCTTCTAAATTTTATTTCAAGAACTTCAAATTGGTAAGTAAACTTTGTCTCTAAACTTTTGATTTGATTAAATTCCATTTAAGGGTTTATTTCAATTATGTTGATTAAAATAGTAGACCTTGAATATGAAAAGAGTTTTAGTATTTGTGGTTAGATGAAATTTTATTAGAATTAAGTCTTTGAAATCAAAAGAGTTGGAATTATGTTTTGACTAGCGAAATGGATTGCTTGCAAAGTCTTTAGACATGTTTATACTAGTACTAGTTGTAATGAAAAGGCTTGATTTAGAAACGATTTGGTTTACGGAAAATGGTCGAAAAATGAGTTTTTGCTCGATCAGGTCAAACTCGCGCCGCGAGTAGTCTTTCTCGCGCCGCGATGTGTGTATTTTACGAACGAAATCTGCTTTTTGAACTGAAACTCGCGCCGCGAGCCCTCCAGGTCGCGCCGCGAGGTTCTGTACTGTTTGACATTTTCAGTTTTCGATAACTTGAACGTTTGAACTTAGTGAATATCGAATGGTACTTTAGACTACCTTATAATGACAATGTCATTGATATTACCAACTAAAGTTAAATAAAATGGAAGTTAAATCACATTCTCGGTTATGGCATTCTAGGGTCTATAGCTAAGTAGTTCTACATAGGATACTTATCGTTGTGAGCTTGGATCCTCACTATTGGTAATCATATCATAGGTTTTGGATAACGTGGAGAATTGACTGTGGATCTTCTCAAGTTATTAGCACCTTTTTAGCACTTTGAACGCTAAGGTGAGTTTATGGCGCCCTTTTCCTTTTACTTTGGGCCTGAAAAGCATGTGTTATTGTATACACGATTTGTTAAATTAATGATTGTTTGTGTGTATGCCATGTGATTTGGATGCTTAAATCATTTGACTTAAATTTGCCATGTTAGCGGCTGTCGAAAATGTGTATACGTGTCATTTATGAAATGTTGAATGAAATGACTTTGAATTGCCGTGTGAGGGCTGATTAAATGGTTTCCTTGTGTTTGACAAACTAAAATGTTTCCCCTATTGGTTGTATTGTCGGATCTAGATATCTCGACTGTCTTGGTTGTGGTCCGCACCCCATAGTCAAAGGGAAATCCTGTGCGAGGTTATGGTCCGCACCCCATTGTCGAAGGGAAATCCTGTGCGAGGCATATGCTGTCATCAGATCTAGATATACTGATTGACGTGGTATAAGATGAGTTCAGATTTGATATACTGACTATCTTGTTATAAATTGTGATATAAGAGTTGTCAGATCTAGATATACTGATTGACGTGATATAAGATGAGTTCAGATTTGATATACTGACTATCTTGTTATAAATTGTGATATAAGAGTTGTCAGATCTAGATATACTGACTGTCTGGTCTTTTATAACGATATGTCATTTGTGTGCTCACAATGACGAATAAACATTGGTCAAACATACTGTAAACTCACCAACTATTTCGATAGTTGATCCTCTCAAATTTCATGCTTTTCAGGGAACCAACAGTAAGTATTGGAAGCGTATATGGCATTTTAGAAGCCATCTTTTGAACTTTGGACATACAATTAGCGTCAGACTTCTGAGGACTATCATATTATTAGTTCTAATTGTACTAGACTGTCCAAATGTTGTTAGTGTATTTGTGGGCCCATTTCCAATTGAGGATAGTTTGTATTCGTGTATTGGGGTCCACATCTGAACGATTATACTTGTATTAAACTCGTATTTGGATTAATGGATGTAATCTCCATTTACCTTCTGATTAGTACGCAATTATTTGTTAACCCTGTATTTCCGCTACAACGGGGTGTGACAAAAATTGGTATCAGAGCCAAGGTTATAGTGAATACGGAGTTATTCCTCGTGAATAACTCAATCTATAGCCATGGTCGCTTCAAAAAGGAAATCTAAGTCTTTAAGGTTTAGGATAGTTATCTCGAGAGTTATACTATTTGTCAATAATTAGACCTAACCCGATCAACTACGTCCCGATTATGTAAAATAGTATAAGGCTCGAAATAAATATCTTAAATTGTGTATATACGTATTAGTTTGAATTATATTCACAACATACTGTAGATGTGGTGGGAAGGCTGCGGGTGATCCTATATATAAGCATTGAAGGTATGTTAGGAATAGAAACTCAAATCGTATGTGTATACATAAGGTTTATATACGTGATAGTTTGGATTATATTAACAACATATTATAAATGTGGTGGGAAGGCTGCGGGTGACCCTATATATAAGCATTGAAGATATGTTGGTAATAGAAGCCCAAACCGAATGTCTATAATCTAGACAAAGATCTCTTTGAAACTCATGTTGCGTACTGTCTCATTCGATTGACTCGAATTGTCATATCCGTTGGACTTATATGGATTCTTGACTATCTTTTCAGACTAGTCATGTCGGACGGAGTTAGCTCTAATGCTGTTGTACCTTGTACACCTCCAGTTCCTGTGGTAGCTAAATCCATTCCTCGCGTTCCTCACTCTTCTGAGGAGGAACCAATGGAAGCTTCGGGCAATGAATCTCGCCCTATCAATCTTGTATCATCGTCCAGTGAATCTGGAAATGAACATGTGTCTATCCATGTTCAATCATCTTTACCACCAGTAGCTCCATATCAGAGGAGGACTACTGAGGGAGCTCGTATTCCTTACGCTCCTAGAGATCCTTATGTTGCAGGTCCATCTGCACCGGTTCAGGACAACCGTATGTTTGGTCCTTCTTTTCTTCTGGGTGATCCGTATGCTGCGGGTTCATCCAGAGTGCCAGTTTACAACCCGGATGCTGTAAATGTGATGCCAGTTGCTGATGCAACTGATAGGTCGGCATATGAACTCCGACAAATGTCAAGGATGAACAACTCTCTCATCCGTACTAGAGAGGCTATTGAGAACCAAGCTCAAGCACTGACTGGAGCTTATCAACATGCTTCTGAAGCTATGATGGTTGCTAGGAAAGGGAAGGAGACCCTTGGGATATTGATTTGGATACTGTTAGTTTTTGTAGTCTTGGTTGTGGCGTTGCTGGTTGTCGTTCTTTTCAAGATGTAATCTGTAGTAGTAACGTATTGTAAGCCTAAGAACTTCTAACAACTCATACTCTTGTATTTGAGTTGTAGTCTAGTTTTGTGGATGTATTTCCCACGTGTTTTGGATCGTATCACTCTGACTGTGTAGTATATCATTGTGGATGTAGTTCCCACATGATTTGATTTGTGGATGTAGTTCCCACAAGATTTTGAAATGTACAAGTCAGATTTTGTAAAAGTTTTTGGGTATAAATGAAATACGATCGTCTTTTGGCTTACATACTTGTTCAAAACTACGTCACTTGCTCATTTCAATTCTAGAAATATAGTGTTCTATACTTCTTGTCTTGTTTAGTTCATGAGTGATGTGCAAAATCGAGTTTAAAAGTTAAAAAACAAGAAATACCCTAAAACTGACTACTACACACTCTCGGGCAGTGGACCCGTTCGTATATAGTATAGCTAAAAGGTAAGTCCATGATCGAACACAGGGACTAAAACTAAGTAATTGTAGACATTAAGTAATTCAAGTAAAAAGGGGGGTTGTGACCGAATTTTCACTTTGCAAAAGTTAGTCAATAATTAGTAATCCCAAAAGATTAATCGCAAAGAGAAATTGTTTTAAACAATAATTTAAAAGGAATCCATCTTGATTTCGCTCAACACTACGCTCAGATTGCACATAAATGAAGTTCAAATCCAAATAAGTTGATTAAATAACCGAGACTCAAACAAAGCACCAACCCCGTACCCGTCAAGTTGAAGACATCATTTGACTCTCTTGCTTTAACTAATTTCGTTACAAAGACCGGTACCCCAAGACATCTTTTATAACTTCCTTAATCAAACAATTGGTTTGGTTATGTAGATAACAATTATACATATCGATTGTACCCAACCGTTAACACATTTCTCCCTATTATCATGAATGATTATCTACCGTACCCGTCATAGATCCAATCGTTTGTACCCAAACAATCAAAATGAAATATACGTAATCAATAACTACCATTAAAGACACATATAAATCACCAATCAATTCAAGATAAATAATAAGGAAGAAATACGCTAAGATCTCGATATAACGTTAAATGAAATCAACATTGAATTAATAAAATTGTGCAATCTTTACATAATGTCTCACTCCATCAAGATGGATGATGAAGTGATTAGCCACTCATATTAAAAGAAGAATAACAATTGAAATAAGAAGAATTCATTGTTACCTAATGATAATAATTGAAAGCTACGCACGAAAACGATCAAATTGTGTTTGAAAACCTAGAAATTGATTAAGATCTGAAAATATCTCCAAACTAGGGTTCTTCACACGGCTGCTAAAAGAGAAGAGAAGTTTTTGCATATTTTTCAAGCTATTTATATCGATCCCCAAAGGCTGCCAGATTCGCGCCCAGTTGCGGCGCAGCTATGCATTGCGGCGCAACTGGGGTTTGACTTTAAGCTTTGACTTTGACTTCGTTGACCAAACTGGCTTGGACTTGGACCCATTGCGGCGAAACTGAAGAATGTTGCGGCGCAACTTATCTCTCTGCTTCTGGGTTGCGGCGCAACTCGCCTTTGACTTGTGTTGACTAACACTTGTCTTTTGAAATGTGTTGCTCCCTCAGGTTTAGCGTAGCTGAGGTAGTTGATGAAGAAGAGCGAGGAATGGGTAGATAGCTTGCTGGTGACCTTAGCTACCCATAGTTGTTGCACATTTTTAGACTCTTGCTTATGTTTTGGCATTTATGTAGTTTGCATGTTATGTAGTCGGTTTGTTTTGTGTTGGGGAGCCGACGGGTTTCTATTTAAACTTGTTTTGACGATATGACCGAGTAACACCAATGATTAAAGAAACCAAACAGATTTTAATTGGTTTGGACTTTCAAAGTTTACTTCCGCTTTGTTATAACGCCGTTAGGCAAAAAATTTTGGAAACCCGTATTTTTAAATGAAGGGTGTTACAATAACTAGCAATGAATCAATAATCTCACAATTGGGGTGTTTTGGTGCTTTGAGCGTGCTAGTCATATTATTGATCCAGAAGGGATTGCCTAATTAATCAGTCAAAACACATTCCACATATTAAAATTTTGTACCAAAGGTGTAGTCAAATTGCTTATTAAGTTCTATAATTAAGTGACAAAAGCAATTAACTACAAGGACAAGCATGCAAAAGTTCAAAATTCGGCAAAAATACCCGACCTTTTTCTATTTACCACCCCCCACACTTGAGTTGGACAATGCCCTCAATGTCCAAAGAACTAAGGCAAACTAAGAGAAATAGGGGAAAGTAAACAAAAACAAAATCAAGAACAAGAAAAACTTGCCGGGTATGATGTATGTTCTATGCCTGAATATGATGCCAACAAAATATGTCGCTGAATTTATTGCCAGCATATGCACATGACATTCAACTTACTATCAACATGAACACACCATTAACGAGCAACATAATCAAATAACCATGCATAAATCCTATCCCTAATTAACGGAAATGGAAAGTAAAATACAATGTTCTAGCACCCTTAAGGGTGGTTACAAACCAACAAATGAAACTAAATAAAAGTACGAAAATTGAAATTGTTCAAACAAATACAATTACAAGCCATCATAACCAACCGACGGCAGCAGCATCATCACATCAAAAATCACTGAGGAGGGTAGGGTAAGGGCTTGAACCAAAAATCGATCCAGCCATCTGCTCAGCCAACGTAGGTTCTTGTGAACCAGATCCTCCAGCATCCGCACCGGCCTGTGTACCTGCAAAAGATCCAAAACTCACAGGGTTATCGGTCCCCGTCCCTCCAACATCATGGGAAGGAGGCACCTCAAACTGACGCTCTGGTGGATAGAAGAATCCACCTCCAACTCTATGCTCTGGTATGAAAATGCTAGGAGGGCTGTAGTCTGGAATCGGCTGAGGTGTATGGTACTGCTCACCCCTATACTGGGCCTCCCACATAGGCTGATACCTATGCTGATCATGCATCAAATGACCTATACCGGAACCCAACCACCTGAAATCACTGTCTACCCTCGACTCAAACTGCCCATGAGACCGCTGAAAGTTCTGCTGAGACTCCCACATGTTATTCGTCAAAGTCCCCAAAGAAGTAAAATCCCATGAACCTGAAGGCGCGGTAGCAGAAGACGAAGGTCCCTCAGAAGGTGTAGTGGTGGCACGACGCTTAGGGTGTCGTGCGGGCTCTAGCGGCTGCTCTGGTGCATCCGCCATCTCAGCATCATCATCCTCACCTGAATCCTCCTCACCATCATCAGAATCACCACCCCCAAAATCAATTAACTCCGGAATAGCATGCTTATGGGCTAAAGGCTTAATCAACTTCCACCTCTTCAAATCATTCCACGTAAAGGGCTTCATAGATTTGCAGTTCAAAGCCCCTGCATTATCAACACCTTCAAAGTACTTCACCATTTTGGAAATGAAGTGGCCACAAACTAAACCTCTATCTCGAACTCCTTTAGTTTCCATGTGTTTCGCCAACACATAAGGAGCACATGCCTTCCTCTACACATTACCCTCATCAAACAATCTCAGCAACCACAAATCTTCCATATAAAGCTTATCCGGGTGATTGGTCCTATGAACAAAAGAATGGACCAACATCTTCTGGAACAATCGCAGAATAGGCGATTAGAGCGTATTTGCTCCACAAGCCGCTTTCCAAGCGCGGCCCCCGAAACCCGGTTATAGTATTCCCTGAAGTCACCTGCCTCCCTAGTAAAACCGGAAGTATTCCTAACAGAAATGCCTAACATATGCTCAAACGCAGGATCATCCAAGGTCGCTTGGGTGTACATCCCCGTGCACAACCCGAAGTCAGCAATGGTGAGGGATCTATTGACACCCCCACAACGAAAAAATATGACCGGCTCAGTAAAGATATCCTTCACTTTCTCAATATTCTCGACCGAAATGGTCGAGTAGACCTCTAAACACCATTCCTTGCAAACCATTTCCCGAATCCTAAAGATGTCAAACCAAAGACTAAATTCCTGAGCGACTGGATTACCATCCGCATCATTAGAATAACCCATCAACTGCATATACCTACTAATGCCTACACGGGCATTCAACGAATCCAACATTCCCGGTTCCATATACCGAGGTTCAATAATGTCCTTCTGATAGATGGTTGCTAACCTGTTTGTGTATTCAGTCTTTTTCTCTGGAGTAGCTCGCGGAAATCGTAACCATGGGTGAGTGGGGACTCCCATAACAATCGCTTCTGGCGTCAGACCACTCTCGCTTGGGGCAGCAGCCGACGAGGCTCTTCCTTTACCTCGTCCTGCCCGGCTAGATGAAGCGGGTTCCTACATATAAAAGAAACAATTAAACATTGAAAACCCGACATAAAAGTATGTATATCTAAGCTTAAACAACATTGGTCTGAAAAAGGTTGGGTTGCGGCGTAACTGCAGGCGTTGCGGCGCAACTTAACTATCTGGTTTCCAGTTGCGGCGCAACGCCAGTTTTTCTGGGTTGAGGTCGAGCATCAGCAGTTATGAACAAAAAATTCCCGCCAACAATTTAACAACTTAATTCTTAGGATTAAACTTTCAATGTACATATAAATCTGAATTAACCCTAATCATTCTTCATTATCACAATAATCCAACAAATCTTCAATTAACTTACAATTAAACCACCACATTCATTGTTCTATCCCCATTCACCATCAAATTCGAAATTTAATAAACAAAATAAGCATAAACCCATATAGATTCGAATTATTCAAGAACACTATGAAATTAATGGATTAAAATCATGAATAGAGGGTAAAGTAACACATACCTTTCCGGATCTAGTCATTATGATGAATGATAATGAAGATTTAATAGAAAAGTAGAAGAGAATAGAGAAGGAAGTGGTTTTGGATCGGTTGAAGGACTTGAGAGAATAGGGAGGTTCTCAATAATTGATAAGTGTGTGTGTGAGAAAAAGGTTTGACCCCCGATCCCCTTATTGAATTAAAAACTTTTGACCCGGTTTGACCCGAGTTGCGGCGCAACCCGCTTAGTTTCGGCGCAATCAATTATTTTTGATTTTTGATTTTTTTTTTTTGGATTTTCGATTTTTCTGAACATGACACGTGGCAGACACGTTGCGGCGCAACAAACTGACTGCGGCGCAACCAAATTACAGACAGATAAACTGCGGCGCAACAAGCTTCATTGCGGCGCAACTCATCAAGTTCATTGCGGCGCAACTCACCCCCCCACACTTACCTTTTGTTTCTTCCTAGAAACGACTTACCGGAAGGCACGAGAGCGGCTCCTACCTGCAATTCTTATTAAAACACATTATCAATGACAAATAAACAAAAACGAAAACAAGAAACACGGGTTGCCTCCCGCGAAGCGCTTAATTTATTTATGAGTCTTTAGCTCGACTCATGGTCCTTTCTTCATCAATTCCTTTCGAAAAATGGAAATTCGTCAACGACGACTCCCACATTCTCCTCTTCTTCATGATAGAGCTTCAACCTGTGACCATTGACAATAAAAGTAGTTCCATCCGATTTAAACAACTCAACATACCCAGACGGATAAACATGTTTGATTACAAAAGGTCCGGTCCACCTAGAAGTCAACTTAGGTTGCTTGAACTTATACTTTGAAAGGAATAACAAGACTTTATCACCGGCTTTCAAATCTTTCTCTCTAATCCTACGATCATGCCAAACCTTAGTTCTCTCTTTATAGAGCATGGAATTCTCATAAGCATTCAATCTCAACTCATCTAACTCATGCATTTGCAACATTCTCAATTCACTACTTTCAGCTAAGTCCGTATTGCAATTCCTAAGAGCCCAATAAGCTTTATGCTCTATTTCTAATGGCAAGTGACATGTTTTACCATAAAGTAACCTATAAGGTGTAGTCCCAATTGGAGTCTTAAATGCGGTTCTAAACGCCCATAATGCATCATCCAATTTCCTAGACCAACTTTTAGGATTATCACCTATGGTTTCCTCAAGGATTCATTTTAAAGCCCTATTAGTGTTTTCTACTTGACCACTCGTTTGAGGGTGATAAGAAGTAGAGAAATGATGATAAACACCATACCTCTTCAACACCTTAGCAAGTTGGTGATTCGCGAAATGAGTTCCACGATCACTTATTAAGGCCTTAGGGCAACCAAAACGACAAAACAATTGCTTTAAGAAATCAATTACAACCCTTGCATCATTAGTTGGTAAGGCCTTAGCCTCGGCCCATTTAGACACATAATCAACCGCCACTAAAATGTAAAGACACTTATTTGAAGGCGGAAAAGGGTCCCATAAAATCAATTCCCCAAACATCAAATACCTCACAAACCTGAATGAAGTTTTGTGGCATCTCATCCTTCTTTGAAATGGTCCCTTGACGTTGACAAATTGCACATGTCTCCACTAAGGTTTGAGCTTCCTTGAAGATTTAAGGCCAATAAAATCCCGCATCAAATACCATCTTACCGGTTATAGATGGTCCATAATGACCACCGGTTTGCCCATAGTGGCATGCATCCAAAATCTTCCGGGTTTCTGCACCGGCCACACATCTCCTAATCAAGCCATCTGCACACATGCGAAACAAATATGGTTCTTCCCAGAAATAGTGCTTAATCTCAGAAAAGAACTTCTTTTTCTGTTGATAAGTCATTTCCTTAGGAAGAACACCTGCACACAAATAATTAGCAATGTCTGCAAACCAAGGATCTTCTTCCACATCCACCTGCATTAGAAACTCATCAGGAAACGAATCATTAATGTCATGCTCCTTTAAATCCTCAAGGTAAGGGTTTTCGAGCCTACTTAAGTGGTCGGCTGCCACATTTTCAGCCCCACTCTTATCTTTGATCTCAATATCAAATTCCTGTAAAAGCAAGACCCAACGAATTAAACGAGGCTTAGCATCTTGTTTCGAGAACAAGTACTTCAAAGCCAAGTGGTCGGTGAACACAATAGTCTTATTCAAAACCAAATAGGGTCTAAACTTATCAAAGGCATAAACCACGGCTAACAACTCTTTCTCGGTCACGGTATAGTTCTGTTGAGCCGGGTTTAAGGTCTTGCTAGCATAGGAAATAGGGCGGAAATGCTTATCCTCCCTTTGGCCCAGAACGGCCCCCAAAGCATAATCACTAGCATCACACATTAACTCAAACGGTAATGACCAATTAGGTGGAGACATAATGGGTGCATTGGTCAATCTAACTTTAAGTGAGTTAAATGCATCAAGCAATCTTTATCAAAATTGAATGGGACGTCTTTTTCTAACAACTTGGTCATTGGCCGGGTGATTTTCGAAAAATCTTTTATAAATCGACGGTAAAACCCGGCGTGACCCAAAAAGCTTCTAATGGATTTAACATTAGTCGGTGGAGGCAATTTAGCAATAACATCAATTTTCGCTTTATCAACCTCTAATCCCGCCCTTGAAACTTTGTGTCCCAAAACAATTCCTTCTTTCACCATAAAATGGCACTTTTCCCAATTCAAAACCAAGTGTGCCCTTTCACACCTTTCAAGCATTCTATCAAGACTTTCAAGACAATTTTCAAATGAACTACCGAAAATAGAAAAATCATCCATAAAAACCTCCATGGATGTTTCTATCATGTCCTGAAATATGGCAATCATACATCTTTGAAAAGTACCTGGAGCATTGCAAAGACCAAATGGCATCCTTCTATAGGCATAAGTGCCAAAAGGGCAAGTAAAAGTGGTCTTCTCTTGGTCCTTGGAGTCAATGGGTATTTGGAAGTACCCGGAGAACCCATCCAAAAAGCAGAAATACTCGTTACCGGCGAGCCGTTCGAGCATTTGATCAATAAAGGGCAAGGGAAAGTGGTCTTTGCGGGTAGCATCATTCAATCTACGATAATCAATACATACCCTCCACCCCGTGACGGTCCTAGTGGGAACCAATTCATTTTTATCATTCAAAATTGCAGTCATCCTACCCTTCTTCGGTACGCAATGTACCGGACTCACCCATGGACTATCCGAGATGGGGAATATGATTCCCGCATCAAGTAACTTAATTATCTCCTTTTTTACCACATCTTTCATATTTGGATTTAATCTTCGTTGCCTTTGCACAACCGGTTTCACATTATCAACAAAATTTATGGTGTGTTTGCAAAATTCTGGACTTATACCCGGAATATCGGAAATTTTCCATGCAAAGGCCTTTTTATAGGCCTTTAGGACTGTCATAAGTCTATATTTCTCATCCTCCATTAATGAGGATGAGATGACAACGGGTAAAAGAGATGTACCTTCCAAATATGCATACTCAAGGTGGTCTGGAAGTAGCTTGAGTTCCAAGTCGGTAGGAGGGTTCTCTACCGAGGTTAGCACCCGTGTGCTATCACTAGTGGTGATCTCTTCAAAGGTCTCATCTTCCGGTGGAGTTTCATCAACACTTAATGCCATAATTTCCTGCATCATATCTCCAACCAATTCTTGCTCTTCTTCACTGCAAGCTAGCAATGCTTGACCTTCTTCCATATCCAAGAAATCCATGAGCTCTTTCTCTAAAGCATCTTCTTCTTAAATCACATCCAACCTGAAACAAGTTTCATTACAAGAGTAAGGATGCTTTAGTGCTCTATCCACATTAAAAACAACTCTATCATTACCAACTCCTAAGGAAATTTCCTTGGCCTTAACCCGGATGATAGCATCCGCGGTCATAAGGAATGGTCGGCCAAGAATTAGGGGGACTTTGGCGTCCGCCTCCATCTCAAGGATAACAAAATCAACTGGAAATATCATATGCCCCACCTTAATTTGCAAATTTTCCGCTATCCCCATGGGATATTGGAAAGAACGATCCGCGAGCCTAATGCTCATGCGGGTGAGAGTCAACTCTCCTAGAGATAACTTTCTATAAACAGAATAAGGCATCAAATTTATACTAGCCCCAAGATCGGCCAATGCCTCACACAAATAAGCACCAAAAGAACAAGCAATTAGAAAACTCCCTGGATCTTCCAATTTGGGAGGAATTTGATTCTGAATGATTGCTGAACATTCGGCACTCATGACTGCACTTTTAGCCTCTTCAAGCTTCTTCTTGTCACTTACAAGTTCCTTGAGGAACTTTGCATAATTAGGCATACCTGCAAGTAAATCAACTAAAGGAACAGTTATATTCACAGATTGAATAAGATCAACAAATTTCTTGAAATGTTCCTTGACTTTTTCTTTCCTCAACCGTTGAGGAAATGGAATCTTTGGTTGATACGGCTTTACCGTCGGTTTCTCAGCGGGTTTGGATGGAACGGCCGGTTTCGGTACGGCTTGGTTCGGTTCCATCTCAACTTCTTCATCAACCGTCTCCTCTTCTTCATTTTCCTGCACAAGTGGAGAAGAATCATTAGGTAAAGGATTTGCAGAATCATAAGTCTTACCCGTCCTTGTAGTAATGGCATTCACTTGCTCATTTCGAGCATTTGGAGGGGTGTACTTCTGTCCCGATCCTTGACTACTTTGCCCTTGGTTATTGGATTGAGGCTTTGGATTCTGTTGAGTGTTGCTCGGTAGAGTACCGGACTGCCTATTCGAGTTTCCTAGCCTCTCGAGTCTTCCTTCTAAATCTTTGATGGTAGCATGTTGATTCTTAGCTCCTTGATCCAACTTATGTCCAAGTCCATTCAAGCGAGTAGTCAAAGCGTCCAAAACATGAATCACCTTCTTTAACTCCTCGGCAACTTGTTCATTAGTTGCCTTTTGGGCACCAATGAACTCCTTCACTATGTCTCTTAATTCCGGATCCGAGCCTCGTTGATTGGTGAACCTACTAAACCTGTTACCACCATAACCAGAAGTGTTAGCATTAACAAAAGAAGAAGAAGGGTAAGAACTACCTGATGGCCGGTTTTGATAACCGGTATTTTGGTTGAAGTTCCCTTGATTCTGAACATAGCTAACATCTTTCACAGGTTTATCCGGGCAATCCTCCGAATAATGCAAGTCTCCACAATGCTCACACCCGTCGGCCATAACCTTAACATCTCTCTCAAGGCTCTTGAATCTAGTATCTTGACTATTAAATCTCTCATTCATTTGCTTCGAGAGAGCCTTGACTTCGGTGATAAGCTTAGAGTCATCACTACTTTCCACCTTAGCCACGGTGGTTCTACTAGATCTCTTATCACGGTCTTCATCCCTTGTAGAATACTCTCTAGCCATATCCTCAAGTATCTTATATCCTTCATTTGGGGAAATGTTATTGAGACTTCCCCCAAATGCATATCCTAGCTCCCTTTTTGTTTTCCTATCCAAACCATCATAGAAAATCTCGAAGCTTTCTTCGGTGCCCATACTATGTCCGGGGCAATTTCTAAGCATTTCTTTGAACCTTTTCCATGCATCAACCACATCTTCATCGGGTTCTTGAGAAAAACCTCTAATTTTGTTTTCTAATTGTCTTTGAGTTCTAATCGAATAAAACTCATCAATAAAGCCTTCCCGAAGTTCGGCCCAAGTGGTAAATGAGTTTTCGGGTAACTCCTTAAACCATGAAGATGCATCTCCAATGAGAGTCATAGGAAATAGTTCCAACTTAACGGCTTCCGCTTGCCCTGTACCATACTGATACAACCTATATATCTTCTCAAACCTCTCAAGATGTGCATATGGGTCATTTCTTCTAATCCCATCAAACTTATCCTCTTCTACACTCTTGAGGTGATTTCCTTTCAAAGAGAAATCCACTGAAATATTCGGAGGGCGAATAGCTGTGCCCCGGTCCGCCGGTATATTCCTTCTTCTCTCCCCGTAAGGACGGGCATTAGGATCTACCGGTTGTTCATCACCCATTCTTCTACCCCTTTGTTGTTGGTTAAAATTAAGGTTGGTTCTAGGTATGCCATTAGTACTCGGTTCAGGTGTTTGAATTTCTTCTTCTTCTTCTTCTTCTGAATCTTCTCCACTCCCAAATACTTTACCTGCTTCTTTCAACTTATTAACCAACTGATCTTCTAAATCCTGAACGGGTGGGACACTGGTTTCGGTTTCTAAATCTATTTTGACTGGTGTGAATGGTTCCTGGCTACCTCTTACCACAAGTCGACGTCTGACTTTCCCTAGATTAGACAATGGGCTAAGCAAAGGTCGGCCAGAAGCTCTTGTGTTCATCAACTAACAAGAACCTGCACACTCACCACAAACAAACCGTCAACCGCACCTGTGGTATAATTGAAATAAAATAAAATACAAACTATCTAATAAAGCAATAACTTTCTCACAAATGAATGTGAAAAAGGATCGAACTACAAAATAAACAACTGCTTAAAATTAAGTCCCCGGCAGCGGCGCCAAAAACTTGATGTGCAAAATCGAGTTTAAAAATTAAAAAACAAGAAATACCCTAAACTGACTACTACACACTCTCGGGCAGTGGACCCGTTCGTATATAGTATAGCTAAAGGTAAGTCCAGGATCGAACACAGGGACTAAAACTAAGTAATTATAGACATTAAGTAATTCAAGTAAAAAGGGGGGTTGTGACCGAATTGTCACTTTGCAAAAATTAGTCAATAATTAGTAATCCCAAAAGATTTATCGCAAAGAGAAATTGTTTTAAACAATAATTTAAAAGGCATCCATCTTGATTTCGCTCAACACTACGCTCAGATTGCACATAAATGAAGTTCAAATCCAAATAAGTTGATTAAATAACCGAGACTCAAACAAAGCACCAACCCCGTACCCGTCAAGTTGAAGACATCATTTGACTCTCTTGCTTTAACTAATTTCGTTACAAAGACCGGTACCCCAAGACATCTTTTATAACTTCCTGAATCAAACAATTGGTTTGGTTATGTAGATAACAATTATACATATCGATTGTACCCAACCGTTAACACATTTCTCCCTATTATCATGAATGATTATCTACCGTACCCGTCATAGATCCAATCGTTTGTACCCAAACAATCAAAATGAAATATACGTAATCAATAACTACCATTAAAGACACATATAAATCACCAATCAATTCAAGATAAAGAATAAGGAAGAAATACGCTAAGATCTCGATATAACGTTAAATGAAATCAACATTGAATTAATAAAATTGTGCAATCTTTACATAATGTCTCACTCCATCAAGATGGATGATGAAGTGATTAGCCACTCATATTAAAAGAAGAATAACAATTGAAATAAGAAGAATTCATTGTTACCTAATGATAATAATTGAAAGCTACGCACGGAAACGATCAAATCGTGTTTGAAAACCTAGAAATTGATTAAGATCTGAAAATATCTCCAAACTAGGGTTCTTCACACGGCTGCTAAAAGAGAAGAGAAGTTTTTGCATATTTTTCAAGCTATTTATATCGATCCCCAAAGGCTGCCAGATTCGCGCCCAGTTGCGGCGCAACTTATGTGTTGCGGCGCAACTTATTCTTCTGGAATTGGGTTGCGGCGCAACTTATTCTTCTGGAATGGGTTGCGGCGCAACTTATTCTTCTGGAATGGTTGCGGCGCAACTTATTCTTCTGGAATTGGGTTGCGGCGCAACTTATTCTTCTGGAATGGTTGCGGCGCAACTTATTCTTCTGGAATTGGGTTGCGGCGCAACTTATTCTTCTGGAATGGTTGCGGCGCAACTTATTCTTCTGGAATTGGGTTGCGGCGCAACTTATTCTTCTGGAATGGTTGCGGCGCAACTTATTCTTCTGGAATTGGGTTGCGGCGCAACTTATTCTTCTGGAATGGTTGCGGCGCAACTTATTCTTCTGGAATTGGGTTGCGGCGCAACTTATTCTTCTGGAATGGTTGCGGCGCAACTTATTCTTCTGGAATTGGGTTGCGGCGCAACTTATTCTTCTGGAATGGGTTGCGGCGCAACTTATTCTTCTGGAATTGGGTTGCGGCGCAACTTATTCTTCTGGAATGGGTTGCGGCGCAACTTATTCTTCTGGAATTGGGTTGCGGCGCAACTTATTCTTCTGGAATTGGGTTGCGGCGCAACTTATTCTTCTGGAATTGGGTTGCGGCGCAACTTATTCTTCTGGAATTGGGTTGCGGCGCAACTTATTCTTCTGGAATGGTTGCGGCGCAACTTATTCTTCTGGAATTGGGTTGCGGCGCAACTTATTCTTCTGGAATGGGTTGCGGCGCAACTTATTCTTCTGGAATTGGGTTGCGGCGCAACTTATTCTTCTGGAATTGGGTTGCGGCGCAACTTATTCTTCTGGAATGGTTGCGGCGCAACTTATTCTTCTGGAATTGGGTTGCGGCGCAACTTATTCTTCTGGAATGGTTGCGGCGCAACTTATTCTTCTGGAATTGGGTTGCGGCGCAACTTATTCTTCTGGAATGGTTGCGGCGCAACTTATTCTTCTGGAATTGGGTTGCGGCGCAACTTATTCTTCTGGAATGGTTGCGGCGCAACTTATTCTTCTGGAATTGGGTTGCGGCGCAACTTATTCTTCTGGAATTGGGTTGCGGCGCAACTTATTCTTCTGGAATGGTTGCGGCGCAACTTATTCTTCTGGAATTGGGTTGCGGCGCAACTTATTCTTCTGGAATTGGGTTGCGGCGCAACTTATTCTTCTGGAATGGGTTGCGGCGCAACTTATTCTTCTGGAATTGGGTTGCGGCGCAACTTATTCTTCTGGAATTGGGTTGCGGCGCAACTTATTCTTCTGGAATGGGTTGCGGCGCAACTTATTCTTCTGGAATGGTTGCGGCGCAACTTATTCTTCTGGAATTGGGTTGCGGCGCAACTTATTCTTCTGGAATGGGTTGCGGCGCAACTTATTCTTCTGGAATTGGGTTGCGGCGCAACTTATTCTTCTGGAATGGTTGCGGCGCAACTTATTCTTCTGGAATTGGGTTGCGGCGCAACTTATTCTTCTGGAATTGGGTTGCGGCGCAACTTATTCTTCTGGAATGGGTTGCGGCGCAACTTATTCTTCTGGAATTGGGTTGCGGCGCAACTTATTCTTCTGGAATTGGGTTGCGGCGCAACTTATTCTTCTGGAATTGGGTTGCGGCGCAACTTTTTCTGGAATGGTTGCGGCGCAACTTATTCTTCTGGAATTGGGTTGCGGCGCAACTTATTCTTCTGGAATTGGGTTGCGGCGCAACTTATTCTTCTGGAATTGGG
>CM067175.1:35166263-35212632 GCA_034093135.1 Erigeron breviscapus | reverse complement strand
GAGGCTCGGAATATCACGGAAATCACATAGCACCAGGTGGGATTACAATAGAACCAACTAAATGCAATTAAGAATTCGGTGAATCCATTACCATGCAAAATAGATATCATAATACAACAGGAGCAAATAGTCATCAAGTTAACAAAACCACATCCAAGGATGGCAAACGATCCTAAGTATAATGCAATCAGAAGGCCAATGAATCCTTGATCCATACAGTCCAAGTCCGGGTTCAACAGCAAGTAAAACCTCTAAACTCCACGCCCTGGGAGAACCTGGTTACCTGAAAAGTGTACTAAGCATAGTCAACACAAGGTTGGTGAGTTCGTAGTAATGATTCATAAAGAACCAACAACAATAATCACAATATAAGAACAGAGGCTAGGCGTGACTTACAGCGAGCCTCTAAGCAACACAATATCGTCTCACAACACGATTACACAAGACAAGCAAAATGTGTAAATGAATGCAAATATGGGCGGGAAGATGAAGATAAGAAGACTGGTCTCCAAGGACACGTGTTGATAAAGCAGAATGAAGACATGTGACCTTGTACCAAAATGGTACTAAGGTGTTTCTCTTTCATACCCGTTTTGGAAACAAACAAGATAGAGAAAGAGACTCCTACAGAACAGTCTTACACACCAATAGATAGTTGACAACCTTTCATGTGTCAACATCTATTGGGTTGTCATGTGATGCCTTCTCTTACCCTATAAAAGGCATCACTTGACCTAGCCGCAACTCCGTTGGTGTGTTCCACATTTACACTTAGTGTGTTTTTCTCTCTTTGTAAAATTGTTAAGTTTTTAGTGTGTCAAAAACTTAACAATATTTTCTCTTTTCTTTCTTTGTAAACCGACCATGTATTCACCGTTTAATCAATGTTACTTATGATTAAACTTGTTTACTTTTATGTCTTGTGTTCTTAGAGTAATTTATATTAGTCGTTAATTACATAATCTGTGCAAACTTGGGACTTTCAAGTATGTCATGTAGTTTGGTTAAGGATACGAAGTACTCAGACTATGAGGACTCCGATATGCAGATGGAACACTGTCTGCACACCGCCCCCGCTAGGCGATACAGCCATCATTCATCTCTCAAGCGTATAGGACGCCCATATTTGCTTTGAAATTTTCAATTTTCTAGACTTTTTTTATTTATTCGTTTTGTTTTATCAAGTTGTTTATTAGTTTTGTTTATTGAATTGTTTATTTGCTTGAGTTTTCTTTTCTCTGTTGTTCGTTGCAGCATCAGTATAGAAGAAGAAGTGAGATATAATATTTATATATAAATCATATTTTATTTTATCATTCTTACCTATTATTATATTCACATATTTGGTTATAGGGATAATGGCATGGGAGTGTAACCAACTATGACCAAAAGGTTATGTAATGTACCCAAATACTCGACTTGCTATGTAGTGTAACCAATTATGTTTTTTGGGTTATGCAATGTATGCAACCGGCTAGGAAACAAGTTACCGGTTACCACTTTCATTTTTATTTCTTTTTTATTTAAAAAATTGCCACCTGTTGCAGATATTAAAAAATTCCTTTTCCGACCAATTTCCGGCCATTCGGAGGTCGGATAGTTCCAAACAAAAACCCATCAGGCCTCCTTGTGTGTATGCTCGCTGGAAAAGAGTGGTGGTGGTTAAGATCAAAAACCCAATCGGGTCAGTTTCTTCAAGTTGTATATATCGATGTGTATTATATAGATTTGGGAGTCTTACCAAAGACTAGATAATCAACTTTCCCGAATGTATCAATATTTTGTTACTTTGATACGTATATATTAAAGATTTGCGAGATATCGATTTTTTCCGGCGAGTGTTGGATTCGAAAACTTTTGGTCAGGGTTTGTGCGGGATCAATTTTTGAGTCGATTGGTGGTAGTTTCAAGTCTTAATTCGAAGAAACAACAAAGTTATCGCGATTTTAATTTTTCCGGCGAATCACCATTTTTTCCGGCGAGTGTTGGATTCGAAAACTTTTGGTCAGGGTTTGTGCGGGATATATATATATATATATATATATATATATATATATTTATATATATATATATATATATATATATATATATATATATATATATATATATATATATATATATATATATATATATATATATATATATATATATATATATATATATATATATATATATATATATATATATATATATATATATATATATATATATATATATATATATATATATATATATATATATATATATATATATATATATATATATATATATATATATATATATATATATATATATATATATATATATATATATATATATATATATATATATATATATATATATATATATATATATATATATATATATATATATATATATATATATATATATATATATATATATATATATATATATATATATATATATATATATATATATATATATATATATATATATATATATATATATATATATATATATATATATATATATATATATATATATATATATATATATATATATATATATATATATATATATATATATATATATATATATATATATATATATATATATATATATATATATATATATATATATATATATATATATATATATATATATATATATATATATATATATATATATATATATATATATATATATATATATATATATATATATATATATATATATATATATATATATATATATATATATATATATATATATATATATATATATATATATATATATATATATATATATATATATATATATATATATATATATATATATATATATATATATATATATATATATATATATATATATATATATATATATATATATATATATATATATATATATATATATATATATATATATATATATATATATATATATATATATATATATATATATATATATATATATATATATATATATATATATATATATATATATATATATATATATATATATATATATATATATATATATATATATATATATATATATATATATATATATATATATATATATATATATATATATATATATATATATATATATATATATATATATATATATATATATATATATATATATATATATATATATATATATATATATATATATATATATATATATATATATATATATATATATATATATATATATATATATATATATATATATATATATATATATATATATATATATATATATATATATATATATATATATATATATATATATATATATATATATATATATATATATATATATATATATATATATATATATATATATATATATATATATATATATATATATATATATATATATATATATATATATATATATATATATATATATATATATATATATATATATATATATATATATATATATATATATATATATATATATATATATATATATATATATATATATATATATATATATATATATATATATATATATATATATATATATATATATATATATATATATATATATATATATATATATATATATATATATATATATATATATATATATATATATATATATATATATATATATATATATATATATATATATATATATATATATATATATATATATATATATATATATATATATATATATATATATATATATATATATATATATATATATATATATATATATATATATATATATATATATATATATATATATATATATATATATATATATATATATATATATATATATATATATATATATATATATATATATATATATATATATATATATATATATATATATATATATATATATATATATATATATATATATATATATATATATATATATATATATATATATATATATATATATATATATATATATATATATATATATATATATATATATATATATATATATATATATATATATATATATATATATATATATATATATATATATATATATATATATATATATATATATATATATATATATATATATATATATATATATATATATATATATATATATATATATATATATATATATATATATATATATATATATATATATATATATATATATATATATATATATATATATATATATATATATATATATATATATATATATATATATATATATATATATATATATTATATATATAGTGTATATATATATATATATATATATATATTTTGAGATCGGTAGTGTTCGGTCTAGTTTTAAAACATTATTGAAGGTTGAGATCGGTTTAGTGTCTAATGTAGTTTTCGAAACATTGTTGAGGATTGAGAAATGGAAAAGATTTCCTTTCCAAAGATTGGTGTTTTTTTATTTATTAGTAAAAATACATTTGGCTCCATTTTTTAAATTTTTTGTTGGGAAAAAAAATCTTTCATCTTATACTATTAAAGAATAAAATATTAAAAAAATTGATAGACTAGTGGTTTCAAAAGATATGTCATATATATATTTTGTTTTAATATGTTTTGAGCTTTTGTGATATATTATAGAATTTTGTCTAACTAAATAGATTCATAACTTCGGTAAAGAGAACAAAAAAAATATACATATGTAATGATATACATTTCATCAAACACTATATATGTATCAAAAAAGAATTCGACTATGAACATAATTCTGATTCAAATACAAATGTTAAATCAAAATCATATAAATAAATAAAAAATCAATTATGTTTGTATTATATAAGCAAATCAGATTTAAAAAATAAAAATAAAAAATCTCATATTGAGAGAACTCCCCATAAAAAAATACTTTTAAGATAAAAGGTTGATTTTGTTTACTTTACCCTTCATACATATATAATATACTTATTAATTTATTAATTATAGTTTTTTTTATTCGTTTAATCAAGCTTTATTTAATTATTAATGTAACTCATTATAACTTATATTTTATAAGAGTTCTGCTGGTATTTTTAGGCCCTCACTTTTAGTTACATGTATTAGATAGTGTTACTGTCTAATAATGATTATTTTTATCTATTTTTTATATTTTCTTGCTAGTAATTATTATTAGAAAGTAACTTATGAAAAAAGCGTATTCAGTCTAACGATGTTACGTGAGTTAGGGAATTGGCAATAGGTCTCTCGCATTATATCTCATCTCTCACTTACAACTAATTATCTTATGTCACCTCATTTTTACCTTTTTCGTACATCATTCCCTTGTATTGTTGGCATTATCATAACACGCTGCATCCCATGTCTCAATACAATTAAATAGTTGTATAAACTCATAAACACACAAGCTTACATATGCAACGATCATCTTCGGCGGTACTTTATAGGGGCAAGGGGGGCCAATGCCCCCTCTAAAATTTAGATTTTGTCATGTATTTTTAAATTTTTCATCAATTTTTAAATTTTTTCTATAGCTTTTTAACATTTTGCTCCCTTTTAGATTTATATTTTATGGGTTTTTAAATTTTGTCCCCTCTATGACTTTTTTTCTGCCTCTGATCATCTTCCATTGCTATAGTGAGACATACCATACCACATATCTCATACCACATCCCATACCACGATGTTGGTCGTGGTGTTCTCGCATGATATGGAGTCTCTCTCGTGTCTATCTCACATACGTTGCCATCGGCTTAATTAACTTAATAAATTGTTAGATGGTTGCATGCATGCACAAATTTTTTGTCAGAAAAATGAAGCAAACGTATTATTATCAATATAAAATATAGGGAGATGATAAATCCTCCTAAATTAATATATAGCCTAAAAATCATCCTAACTATTAGATGATGACATGCATGGTTGTAAAACTCTGCCGATACAGCCGATTTCGCCGAATCGGCTCGTGTATCGGTTGCCTGGATCCGAGTTTTCGATACTCGGACTGAAAATCGGCAGGGTTCAAGACTCGGGTCAATATGGTCAAGCATCGGGTGTATCGGTCAAGAATCGGTCGTATCGGTCAAGACTCGGGTGTATCGGATCAGGTCAACCAAAGTTCAAACTTTTTCTTTTTTTTTTTTTTTTTAAAGCTTTTATAATTATGTTATTGTTTCTAGACAATTATGTTTAAGTTGAAAAATTATGTTATGTTTAAGTTTGAATTATATATATATATAGGTTTTAGGTAAAATAAAACAAGTATTAAAGTAAAACAAATAAAACACTATATTTCTCTTCATTGAAAATCAGCGTGCATCATGAAAATCATCGTGCATCAATTGCTTCGTGAATCTTCGTGCATCAACTTAACCATGATCTAAGGGTCAAGATCTTGTCCTATTTGTTTTACTTTAATACTTGTTTTATAATACCCAACCCCTATATATATAATTTTTCTTACATATAATTTCAAAAACTATTATTTTATACATAAAAAACCCACTATTCACCGATCCGATTTTTAATAAATCCTGACTCTCACCTTCGCCGATCCGATCCCGATTCCCGGAGTCCCGCAACCTTAATGACATGTGGAAAAATCAGGGGGCAAGATTAGAAAAGAGAATGAGTGGATACCACATGTCGCCTTCTTATAGTTTAGGGAAAATTTTTAGGCTAATTAATCCTTATGAGGATTTATCATTTTCCTAAAAGATAATATCTGGTATATCAATTATCATATCTTTGTCGGTACCACAAAAATCAAACTTATAAGACTTGACTGATAGCGATGGACATCTTAACGCCAACAATATATACTACAGTACTAGACCACTTGTTCGCATTTAGCATAGTTTTGCAATCAAAAAGTGGTCCTTATAATAGGAAGGCCATTTATTTAAGTCATTATGTTATGAGGTCTTAATTTATCCCATTTTCCCATTTTCTAAGAATTAATCAAGATCATGTAATATAGATAAATCGTATTGACAATTTTCTAAACTATACACATGTTTGATTTTGATACACATAGTGAATATCGACACTTATCTTGATAAAAATAATACAGAAGGAAGAAAAATGAAATATGATGGAAAAGATGGTCCATTATTTGAGACAATCATAAGAGGAAAAGAAAAGAAGCTAAAAAGAGTGTTTGCAACGACAGTATTGGTAAGTATAATATGGATATGGATATACAGGACGACACAAGTGTTACATGGAAGTTGGAGATTAAGAACGGTCGGGATGTTTGTTTCGGAGATATGTTTTGGTGTGTATTGGGTGTTGACGCAGTCGGTTCGATGGAATCCTACTGATCGCCGTACCTTCAAACAGAGACTCTTCCAAAGGTACGTACGTACACATTCGACTTCCTTTTTCAGGCTAATTTGTTTTATATTCTATCTTTGACATAAATAGAATAGATACATCATATGATTTAGTCCAAACTAGATTACCAAGGTATATTTCACTCAAGTAGTCTAAAAAGTAGCTAGCTTGATAGCGGATTGTATTTACTCTATAGTGTATGTGATTTTAGATCAAGGTGTACCCACAAGATTAGTATTATATGTAAAAAAAAAATGGGAGAGTTGACATGTATAAAAAATTTCTATTAGATTGAAGTTTGACCTCATATAACATATACTTTCTTTTATTATTTAGAAAAGGAACTAGTAATTGTACCCGCACGTTATCACAAAATACGTTTTTTACACGATAAAGTTTTGGATACAAACGATATATAGTAGTATAAGTGTAATACATTTATGTCAGATATTAGAAGCCAAATTTAAAAATAAGCAACAAAATTTGTAACGATAATAAAAATAATGTATAAAAATAATAAGAATAATAAGATGTATAAAAAACATTGAATGAAACAATAACTATATTAATGTAAATACAATGTCTTGGTGACCTTAAGGCCCCAAGTTCGATACCCACTTGGCACAAAAAACAATTCCTTTAAGGTACCCGTTACCAATGAAGCCTAGACCCACATGTGAAGTTCTAAAGACGCGGGTTCGATCCTTCGGGTGCCCAAATCATGTGGGGATTAGGATGAAGGTATTCTACCCGCATCATATGACTCATATGGGGTGAGTCGATGGTTGGTACCGGGGCTAGGGTTCCCTTCATTTACTCTTTCTTTTCAGTGTATTGCTTTAAATTTTACATGAACATAACGATAACGGAAATGATTATATGTTAACAAACGTTATATATAACGAAACAGAGGAAAATATATATATATATATATATATATATATATATATATATATATATATATATATATATATATATATATATATATATATATATATATATATATATATATATATATATATATATATATATATATATATATATATATATATATATATATATATATATATATATATATATATATATATATATATATATATATATATATATATATATATATATATATATATATATATATATATATATATATATATATATATATATATATATATATATATATATATATATATATATATATATATATATATATATATATATATATATATATATATATATATATATATATATATATATATATATATATATATATATATATATATATATATATATATATATATATATATATATATATATATATATATATATATATATATATATATATATATATATATATATATATATATATATATATATATATATATATATATATATATATATATATATATATATATATATATATATATATATATATATATATATATATATATATATATATATATATATATATATATATATATATATATATATATATATATATATATATATATATATATATATATATATATATATATATATATATATATATATATATATATATATATATATATATATATATATATATATATATATATATATATATATATATATATATATATATATATATATATATATATATATATATATATATATATATATATATATATATATATATATATATATATATATATATATATATATATATATATATATATATATATATATATATATATATATATATATATATATATATATATATATATATATATATATATATATATATATATATATATATATATATATATATATATATATATATATATATATATATATATATATATATATATATATATATATATATATATATATATATATATATATATATATATATATATATATATATATATATATATATATATATATATATATATATATATATATATATATATATATATATATATATATATATATATATATATATATATATATATATATATATATATATATATATATATATATATATATATATATATATATATATATATATATATATATATATATATATATATATATATATATATATATATATATATATATATATATATATATATATATATATATATATATATATATATATATATATATATATATATATATATATATATATATATATATATATATATATATATATATATATATATATATATATATATATATATATATATATATATATATATATATATATATATATATATATATATATATATATATATATATATATATATATATATATATATATATATATATATATATATATATATATATATATATATATATATATATATATATATATATATATGAAACTGGTCCTAACATATATATAGTGATATATATATATATATATATATATATATATATTATAAAAGGTAACGAGTATATGACATGTTTAATTTTGAATTTAATATTAGAAAACTAGACATGAGTTTTCAGAAACACATTAAAAGACAAAAATAAGAATAAGCATATATAAGATTACTAGTTGTAGAATTTGTAACATGGAAGGCAACTGGAGGCAAGTGTAGGGATGACAATGGGGCGGGTATCATCGGGGATCTCAATTCCTATCCCCATACCCGATTACTACTTGTAATCCCCATTCACATCCCCGTCCTTATCCTCATCAGGGATTTAAGTTACATCTCCGTATCTGTCCCCATCGGGTATCGGGGATCCCATCGGGTAATCGGGGATATCCTTTTTGAATAAACATAAATTCATTGAAGTAGAAAATAGCTAAGAAAACATGTATTTCGGCTTTTTCTTTCTATGTATAAACTAATATCTATGTTAAATAATTGATAAACAAAGTGTAACACATGAAAAGTATTAAACAAAAAGCTATAAACTTAAAGTGATTCTAATAAATAGAAAAAAACTTAAAGTGATTCTAATAAATATATATAGTTTTTTGGGGTCCGGGTATGAGGATCGTGGATTTATGGTTTCCCATCCCCGTCGCCATTTCCATCGGGGATTAGAATTACATCCCAATACCTGTCCCCATCCCGGGTCAATTAAAACCATAGGATTTAAGAGTAGGTAGAAGGAGTGGTCTAGTGTTACCTTACAACCCTTATCAAATTCTACCAATCATATGTTCATGTCAATTTAACATTTCTACCCTCAAATCTTACCCTCATAGATGTGGGAGTGGTGAGATCCAACCCTCACTCATTTTTTTTTTCCTTCATATAAAATAACAAAAAACATAATATTTTTATCAAAATAAAAATATGACAAATTTATAAAAGTAAAAACACAATATTTCATTCAAAATAAAAGTACATTCCATGATAAATATAAGAAAACACTACAATATTTTATTTAAAAATTGCAAGGCCATCCGTGTTTTGCGGTTATTTCACGTTTTCTTTGAAATACGAATTGTAACATAGCGGGATCGGGGATTTACGGCTAGTTTACGTCTTCTTTGAAGTACGAATTGATACATTGTATGAATTATATAGATGTTATTGTAAGTTGTGTGAATTTTTTGTAGTGAAATATGCGGTACTTATAGATGGAAATCATAGGTGTAAAATATTAATTTTTTAACACTAAACGGTCATAAATTGGTCAATAAGGAATAGCATTTATTGCTTTCAAACTTTATATGTGAAATGGTAAGGAAGGGTTATTAAAAGGGAAATGATAATCGTACAGTTTGTTTTGATGTTTTTACCACAATACTGCATTACTGACTTGTACAGTTTGTTATATATATCTAAACTTCTATACTATATTATAAAGCAAATAAGGTTTCAACTTTCAATTTCAACAATGTACACATGATAATGCATGATGTACCATACATCAATGCCCGTAACTTTCAACTTTCAACTTTCATTTTCATCTCTCTCCTCAAATCTCAACCACTCATTTTTTCTCTCTTCTCCATAAATCATTTTATTCCTCTAATTCATTCAAAATCTTTTATCTCAAAAACCGTACATAGATAAATTATAAAAATTATATGGGTGTTCTTAAAATTTCATGCTCTTTCATTAGAGATGTCATTTGATATACTTTCGACGAATTTTTAAATCCGAGGGCGGAGCCCGTACGGCTAAGGTATTTGGCTATCACATTCTATGACCTATCACACTTTATGATCTATCACCCCCACCATCTCACCGCCGCAACACACGGGTACTTACTCTCGTTATACTTAATAGTAAATTGATTGAAAAGTATGGTACTAATATCATTTCCCTTATTAAAACCGTAAGCCTCAAATTGTTTATAAAACCGAGAGCTAGGCGGCCACAACCCGTCAAACCGTGTGCAAACCAAATATTTTCTCCCCCTTATATGTATATTTTTTATGAATATAAAATTTAGTTGCAGATAGATTATAAACATATATAGACGCACATAAATAAACGAAAATAAACAAAGGTTCACGAACATCAATAAACAAACAATTGTTGTTTTAGTGCTCCTTCAATTTTTTTAAACTAAACAATCAATACAAATTCTTCACCTATTTACTAAATGTCCTTTATGGGACTAGAATCCGCATTTTTCTTATGTGTGTGTTCATTTAATTAAGTGAACCCATTTTCTTTGTTCATTTAACTAAATGAATGAATATGAAAAAACTTCCCAAAGTAGTTATGACAACCTTTATACTTGGTAAAGTTGAAGCAACTTGAACCATTGGATTAAAATCAATGGTTGAGATTAAAAATTCAAGTTTGAATCTTGACCATTGATTTTAATCCAATGGTTCAAATTGCTCCAACTTTACCTATAAAGTTGAAGCAACTTAGTAACTTGTTCAACAATAATTACCATCATCATTTCTTATATCAGTATTTGATATAATATATTGTATACAGTCACAAGTTAAATACAAGATATAAAGGATGTAATCAGAATACGATCATTTCAATATGGGTTTAAATTTGCACCAACATAACAAATACTCGTATTATTTAACACTGATTATGCATGTGTTGCATGATCTGAAGTTTTTAAAGTAGTTTAGCTATTGAAACAGGTATGAAAATAAGTTGCCAGGGGTGGACATATTTGTTTGCACGGCGAACCCTGTCATCGAGCCACCAATGATGGTGATCAGTACTGTTTTATCAGTTATGGGATATGACTACCCACCAGAGAAACTTGCTATCTATCTCTCTGATGATGGTGGATCCGAACTTACCTTCTACGCTCTCAATCAAGCAGCCGTTTTCTCCAAGTATTGGCTGCCATACTGCCGAACCTACAAGGTGGAGCCACTGTCTCCTACCGCCTATTTCAATTCAGTGTCTCAACCATCAAACACAAAATACAATCAAGATTTTATTTCCATTCAGGTAATGATGATTTTTAGATTAGCACTTTTAACAACCTTTATAAAAATGAGGTCGTATAAGTATGCAAAATGCATAGGTACCGAGACTATGTATAACATTTTTCATAAGTTAAAAAAAGTGTTATTTTTCATTTTGCAGAAACTGTTTATAGACATGAAGACTCGGATTGAAAATGTGACCAAGATTGGAAGAGTTCCTGAAGAATTACGCTTGGAGCATGAAGGATTTGCAGAATGGGACTCGTTTACATCTCCACGTGATCACAGTGCCATCATCCAAGTAAGGAAGTTTAGTTATATGTCTCAGTGAACATTGTTTACGACTTAAATAACTTTTCTTGTCAGATAATTAGACTTAGAGGTGACCAAATCATCGAACCAGGTAGATTGGCTAACTAGCAAAATGGGTAATTTTTTATACAAAAAGGTTTTGGCTGACCCAAATTAAAGCAAGTTTTATTCAACATTTTCCTGTTGTTCTATAAATAGTTAATAATGACTTAAATAGAAATATAGTTACACTAGTTACTTCAATTTTTAAGGTTACAATTTTTGAATAATGTGATTGAAGCAAGCAATTTTATGTATTAAAAATACATCAAAACTAAAAATGTCATCTCTAATGAGATTATTCCCAAATTTTTTTTTTATTTATTTGCAGATTATACTTGATCATAATCAAGATATTGAGGGGAAAATCCTTCCAAAGTTAGTCTATGTAGCTAGGGAAAAAAGACCAGCTCATTCCCATAACTTCAAAGCTGGCGCCATGAACGCATTGGTAACTAGTACTTAGTATTATTTACATTCATTTTCTTTTCATTATGTAGTTCCTTATAATGATGACAATTTAATGCAGATAAGGGTGTCATCCATGATAAGCAATGGACCGATAATTCTAAATGTCGATTGTGATATGTACTCTAATTCAAGTGATGCCGTAAGGGATGCCCTTTGCTTCTTCATGGATGAACAAAAAGGGCATGAGATTTCTTTCATTCAGTACCCACAGTGTTTCGAAAATCTTACAAAGAATGAAATTTATGGTGGCTCTCTTCGAGTACTCACCGAGGTGAAAATTTAAAACTTTAAACTTGAGGCAACAAATTAGGTGGGTTGGATAAAATGCTAATAATCGTACGGTATGCTTTCAAACAGGTTGGTCTGTGATGAAACACTTTTTCCAAAATTTAAAAACCATTAGTGTGCCAATTAGAGCTTTAATGAACTTAATGCAATAGATAACATTTTTGAGCGACTTTTGACTTAAACCAAACATTCCAGAATACCCATTATATAAGTAAATGAGTCAAAAATGCCACCTTAAGTTATATATGCGGATTAATTGAAATTTTTATATAGAAGTTTTAGTAGTTTTTGTTAATGTTGAAGGTTGATTTACATGGTCTTGATGGTATCTGCGGGCCATTATACATTGGAACTAACTGCTTTCACCGGAGAGATATTCTATCAGGGAAAATTTTAAATGATGGAAGCAAAATCAACTGGAAATTGGAAAATCATCAGAGAGAGAAATTGGAATACAAGATTGAAAAAATAAAGAGTCTTGCAAGTTGCACGTTTGAAATCGACACCGAATGGGGAAAAGAGGTATATATCACGTCATTTATTTTTCCTTCTCAATTTTTTCATCTTTAACTTACTCTATTTTATATTACTTAATTTTATTTTTATATTATTCCAATAAACATTAAGAAGAACTCACGCCAGTGTCCTTAAACAAATGGTTTATTGGTTTGCAGTGTTACAACGAATTACAAAAATACTTAGAATGTTAAACTATGGGTAATAAAACATAATCACAATCTTTTTAAGTTTGATTGTATTTCCATTTGAAATATATGCTAAACCTAATCATAATCAAATCCACTCGTTATTAGTGATTTTATCAATAGTGTCACTTTTAGTTCCTTGAATCATTTCATTTTTAGGTTTTCGTTTTTCATGACGATTCCTGGATTAAGTAGTTGATCACAATCACACATGTGCTTTTGTGTGTCCATTTAGATTCATTTTACATGTTCCATTTGTATATTTTAGATCGGGTTAAAGTACGGGTGTCCAGTTGAGGATGTGTTAACAGGCCTATCAATCCACTACAGAGGTTGGAAGTCAGTTTATTACAATCCGAAAAGAGAGGCATTTCTCGGCGTTACTACAACCACACTTGACCAGACCCTTGTCCAACATAAAAGATGGTCCGAAGGTGATCTCATGATTTTGCTCTCAAAATATAGCCCGGTTTGGTATGGGCTTGGAAAGCTTCACCCTGGTCAAGTGATGGGCTATTTGATCTATTGTTTATGGGCTCCTTCTTCCTTGCCAACTCTCTATTACACCATTGTCCCTTCCCTTTGTCTCCTAAACGGCGTTTCACTTTTCCCTCCGGTATGTCATCTCTTTTACCTTCAATTAGCTTTGTTATCGCAATGAAATGTACTTGCATACAGTGGGCGGCACCAGAAAAATATATAACCGGGGCAAAATTAAAAATTTTATGGAAAACACCCAATATAGGGAAAAATTAGAAAATCTATTGGAAAAAAGAAAATTTACGACAAAATTTAAATTTTGAGGGGCATTGACCTCTCTTGCCCCCTTTTGGTACTGCCTCTGCTTACAAACAACACGTCATAAAACTTTGTTGATATATTTAGGTATCAAGCGGATGGTTTCTCCCATTTGCATACATCGTAATCTTCGTCTCCATCTTTGATTGCCTTAAATTTCTCCAATGTGGTGGCACCATAAGAGGGTGGTGGAATGACCGAAGAATTTGGACCTACAAACGAACAAGCTCACATCTATTTGCATTCCTCGACACAGTTTTGGGCTCTGATTTATCGTTTGCAATCAGCTCAAAAGTGGCTGATGACGACGTTCAAGATAGATACAATAAAGAAATGATGGAATTTGGATCATCTTCTCCTTTATCAACCACAGTTGTGACACTATCGATGGTCTATTTGTTGTGCTTCGTAAGGTTTGTCATCAAATCAATTTTGATGGACACAAAAACTCGGAGGTTATACTATGAGACCATGGCATTTCAAATACTAATTTGTGTTATATTGGTGGTACTTAATTTACCATTGTACTCGGCTCTTTTCATTCGTAAAGATAACGGGAAGATTCCGACCTCTGTTGCTGTTAAATCGGGTTCTCTTGCGTTGTTCATTTGTATGGTTTTCTCCTTTCTGTAGTATATATCTCGATACAATGAGATATAAGTCCATCTTAAAGTTTGTTAATGTAATTTTGGTATTTTCATGTTCGTAAGTATATGCAATTCTACACTTTATACCTTATAATAACTTTATGGTGCATTGTGTTTTTTGTAGCCACATTAATGTTTATTATTTTAAAACTTTAGCCATGTTACCAAAATGATTTGAATATCTAATAACTAGTCGAACATTGGATAACCGATGAAGTTTTTTTGAGATAATTAGATACACTTCCAAACTAATTGCCCCGGAATCAATAAGAGATATTCATTTAGTTAAGACAGAAAATTAATAGTCTAGTGATAATAACAAATATTAAAATCCTGATGTTAATGATACAATGATATAACTCTGCAAACAGGAAACCAATATATTTTCAAACATTTTTGATGTACCTCAAACTCTTTTATTATGCATTATTTGATACGAGTATTTGATAATGCCATTTCTGCCCCTCTATCGCTTAACTTTCTAATAACTCAATCTTCACATTGATACGAGAAGAAGGAAATCAAAAGTAGTGATATAGGGCAACAAGGTCGGGTTTTAAGCAAATATATTTTCAATCGGCTTAACTACTTCAAAGGCTTGTTGCTTATCCTTGGCTATTTTCTTGAGCCGAGCCAACTCGAGGTCTGTACTCATCTTCTTCTTGTACATCTCCATGAAAGTCATAGGTTCTTCCATTATTGATTTCTCTCCTTCCTTAATCTTCAATGGGTACACAATTGCTTCTGGCGCAGGGTTTTGAAACGTTGCAATTGATAGTCGGCTAGTATTTGAGTTCACCACGGCTTGATGGTCTGCATTCTTGAACCTCCCGTTGCTCAAATACTATTACAAACAAAATCTCGTATTATTTTCAAAAGTTCCATTAGGGGAAATATTTACGAGTATTTATGTCTTAAGTTATGTACATAAGTTCTTGCATAAGTAGTGCATTATGTGTATTATCCAAAATAACAAACACTTACATGTCCATGATCACCAAGATTAACCACGAAAGCACCTTCAACCGGCTCGACAGTGATCCAATTCTTGCCACCATCACGAGTCGCTTGAAGCCCGCCAACTTGGTCCTGAAGCAACAATGTGATCGTTCCTGGATCAGTATGTCGCTTCAGGCCCAGTGTAAGGTCGGGTTGAGGACATTTTGGGTAGTAATTCACCACTACCTTTTGGTCCATATCAACACATGCTTTTGTAAGGGCTTCTTTCTCAAGTCCCATGGCCTCGGATAACACCTCTAGAAGCTTGCAAGCCAGGCCCATTAACACCTTGCTATATTCCTCAGTTACAGCCCTCCATTCATTGGGCTTATCGGGCCACCTTGAGTAGTCCCTTGCTTTTATCGGGTATGAAAAGTAGGTCACAATCTCCCTCCAATCTTGCACTGCTTCTCCCTACATCATTTATCAAAAAACGGGTTTAACATAAATCTAAAAGTTGTCTAAAATAAATATAATTGTATACAACAGTTAGCTAGAACATTCTACAATTTTTTTTTTAACGAAAAATGTTAGGCTTTATTAGTTAGTATTTTCAAGTTAGTTATAAAACGCCAATGCTTAAGTTTGAACTTGAGACCTCCAAAGTCTCCCACCTCTTGGTTGAACCACTAAACCAAGAGATCAATGGCAACAAATGACATGTCATATACCAATAACTAACCCGGCCAGACCGTCTTTCTGATTACCTAATTAACCGGTTAATTAATGCACCAAATGACATGCCATATACTCATATGTATGAACTCAGTATCATGTATTTTGAATGACAATAGAAAGATAAAAAAGAGTCAAGTTGTTACATACTTAACCAACAATTGCATGTGTTTTGAATGATAACCACACATGCTTGGGAAAGAGTTTAACGAATATATTACTGTATTTTTTTTTGAAAGGTAAAGAATATTTTATAATAATATTTGATATATATTTACGTAATTAAACTCAAATTATACTAAGCCAAAAAAGTCAAATAATAATTATTTAAACAATATTTTGATTTTCTTTTATAGTTTAGTTAGATTAGATATTGGTCATACCCAAGCATTAATAATTAAGTTTATTTTATGCAAAACATCGAAGAGAAAACAAATTGGGATAACCATTTGATGTTTACGTTTAGGGGGAAAAGAAACAAGTTAGATGCATAATTGTATATGATCATATCAACATAACGCCAATCATAATAACACTGAACCACTTATTTTAAGCCCCAACCCTTTAATTTTAGATCTAGTTTTATAACCATACCTTGTAATTAAAACACATAAAAACACCTAAAAAATGGTATAGAAGTTTTGTGTCGTTTACTTATTGTATAAAATCACTTCACGGCTTAGACCGGAAAGTAACAAATAGTACTCAAATGAAAAGAATCATTTATTTTATTTTTGCAGTTTCACGCAAAATATAAAATAATAAACTCATGGAGTAGACTGTACTATGTATAGATTGCGGTCCTCATGCCGTAAGGTGGTGTTAACTAACACTGGCATGTGATCGTGCAATTAATTATGTTATGCATATGAATTTATTATGTACTTATATCTACTGTAGTGATATATAGTATGTATTTATATTATATGTACAATCATGTAACAATGGGACATACACAAGAAATATTTGTCCTTTTTGATGTGATGTGTACTCATAAAAGGTTACGGGACCAATTCTAAATTTATTAAACGACTTTTATTTACATAAATGAACTGCACAAAACTTTATTAAAAGACTTTTATTTTTGTGTTTTCGGTGGTTTAGATTTGGATTGAAAGTCGAGTTTTTATTAGGTATCATCGGAAAATAAATGTGTAGTCGAAAATTCCATCGGAAAAGATGATCGGAAAAGAAAGAATGAAGAATAAATTTATTTGTATGATTTTCATTTTTCGTCCCTCAAGTAGCTTAATTTTTCACTTTTCGTCCCTGAAGTTCCTCACGTGTTTAGCACGTGCGAACGTTAACGGCCAAAAACTAACGTCGTCTAGCCAAAGGAAGATTATTGAAAAAATTGGCCAGCTTTAAGGTCAAAATTTTAATTTTTAAACTTAAGGGATGAAAAGTAAAAAACGTACCAACTTCAGAGACGAAAAGTGTAATTTACTCTCTTTTTTTTTGAACCGCATGTTTGGAATTTTCTTTTGAAAATTCTTGAAAGACGTCGTCTTAATTTCATATGTTAAATTTAAGTTAGGATAAGCGTACCTTTTATATATTAAAAACTCACACCCTAAAATTCAAGATAAACGTCAATTATATTAAGCACACATTAAATACCTCTAAAACTGTATTTAACAAAACCCTTATATTTATATGTATAAAACATTTTATACACAGATAGATAGACAGATAGATAGATATAATATATAGTAGAGTATAATCATGTATAACGAGTGAACCGGGTCAGCGTTTTGCAACAGAGTTGTAATTTCATATATATCTTTCACTAAACGAAAATAAATAAACCCCATTAATTCATTATTAGAAATAGGTAAAAAAAAGAGTTAATTGCAGGATTCGTCCATGTGGTTTACCCATTTTCGTGGTTTACATCACTAGGCCAACTTTGAGATATTGGAAGTCCCTCTATGAGAGCTTGACTTGGTATACTCAGTTTCAAGTCTGAGGGGGCAGGGTGACCCTATTAATCGTCGTGCCTTCGGACGTATTAGTAGGGCGTTTCCCTCTATCAGCAATTTGAAATGGGCAACTCTATTTCGAGGGAGCTCTCTAGTGCAGATCCGCTTACGACAACGTATGTTAGACCTCCCGCTGTCGAATCGCGACATGAAGTTTCAAGCGAAATTCATCTTCACAATAAAAGAAGCTAAAAAGGTATAGCAAGTTTAAATATATTAGACTAGACGGATGCCCGCACGATGCGGCGATGATGGTGGTAACGACGAAGGTCTGGCGACGCGGCAGTGGCGGCGGCGATGTGCGACGGTGACAGTGGTGGTGGCATGATGGTGAATGTAAATTAATTGATGTAAGAGAGGTTAATATGGTTTTTTAAAGGTTGAAGGATTTATGTTGTAATTTATTTCATTAAGGGTATTATAGGTAAATAGGTGAAGATATTTAAATTAGTGAATAAAGAAGAGGGGTAATATGATCATTTCAAAATCTTAATTACTTAAAGGGAAATGGGTAGTTTGCTTTATAAAGAAGTATAGATATAGATATGCTAAATTTTATGAGTTGTGGAAATTTAAAATTGAAAGCATATAGTGTTTGAATTTTTCAATGTAAGTGAGAAATTAAAGCATATTGGCTGATAGACATTTTACTCGCTCTTTCTCAATTTCAATATCTTAATATGACTTTTTGAGTTTTTTATGGTAACTTTAATCATTAATATTTTTAATATCTTAACAAAATTAATCGTCAATTACTTATATTTTACTTAATACATACATACATTTTTAATGCATTCAGCCACTTAATGTACTCCGTCCTTAATGACTAAAAAAAGAAACGAACAGGTTTAAGAAAAAACTATATTTATTACCTCACATGCAAAACATGTGAGAGTGTTTGATAAAGCTCACAAACGAATGTCATGAAAAAGACCACCAGTGATGGTCATCTCCGTATTAAAAGATCATGTCAAACACCGGTGATTATATTGTAAAACGATAAAGACCGTCCGTACGTGTAATTAACTCTTTATATTGGTACTAGTAGGCCGTATTGATTTACGCCCTATGCCCCTATAGACGTCGTTGTCATCGATATATTGTATTATAAAGTGTAGAATTATAGTTATAATAAGTAATATAGACTAGTAGCAAAGAGTTATTGTATATTACTTGAAGATGGCTAGAAACGATGAAACCTCCTTTCTTGCCACCGGTCATATCGAACCTTAGCTTTTCCTCGGTAGGCAATTGAAAAAACTCTCTAGCCAATCTTGTCATATCCGACAACAACTTCGTATCGATACCATGATCCACCACCTGAAAAATCCCCCAATCCTCACACGCCTTTACGATTTTGTCACATATTTCAGCCCTACGTGATTTTAACCCACAACCTTCCACGTCATCGATCCCTTCAAGTGAGATTACGGGAATTTCGCTGCTAAATTTGTTATAGGGGACCTTTGGTCGCTCGTCCTCATCACGAACGAACTTGTTTTCATGTAAAAAGTTTTCGTCCCATTTCAAAATTATTGGTGCCATAGGTTTTGACGTATAATATACTGCTCACGAAAAATGGACCTAGTAAGTGTATTATATAGTGAAGGAAGAATATAATGCGAAGTTTAAGGTTTGGCAATATTGCTTGTATTTGTAGCAATGAAATGGGTCGTTGAGTCGTGTGGAGGTTAAGCTTCGAGTGATCAACTTACCACACGTGGTGAGTAAAGTGAAACACGTATGTATCATTTGAATGGGGGTTGTGTCACTAATGTGATGTGTTATTGAATTTGAATTTGACTTTCAATTATAGATGTAGATGGAGAATTATCAATTGTGATTTTTTGGTAAAACCACAAGGACGATTTGTGAAATTAACTCTAATAAAATACATATTCATACCGATTCAACAATAAAATATCAATAAAACTAAAGATGTTATATCTTTAATTCTTTTCAGATAAAAGGTTGTTGAGAATCAAAGTCGAACCTCATTAGATCTCTTCATTACTTGACATGGACCTGAATTACTTGATAAATATATAGCCTTGAATAGTCTTTGATTTTCATTACGAAATGGAGTATTTGCACAATACTACAAAGCTTTCTTGACCCTTATTCTCTATAGGAAACTCCTTGGACTAACTCTTTCCGCTCAATATTAGTTTTAAAATTAATTGAGAAAATACTTTTTGCACTTCAATACCTGCGCGTATACATCATATAATATGATTCCAAAAACTAAAACATCAAAAATCAATAACTTTCACAATAAATGAAGACAATAACTAATCCACTAGCTTATCACAAAGATAATTTGCATCAAATATGAATTAGAGTGACTCATCAGCTGCAAAATATCTAAATACTAAGTTTTTTTTGGCATATAGAAACATAAAAAATTACATTACGATCAAAACTACATTGTACATGTTGAGATGTTTGACCCCTTATACAAAACACCACCTCACTTAAACAACTATAAGCGCTTGTTGAAACTTGAAAGCATATTCTAGTTGCAACAAAAAATATATCTAATTCATATGATTTTAAGAGCACAACTCGTCATATGCCTAACATTTTTCAGTCTGCATTCATTTGCCTACATGGCTACATGCATGGACATTTAGGGTGAGTATCTGAGTACGGTTCGGTTTGGGTCGGTTTTTGACCAAAATCGAAAACGGAACCGCTATAAATCGGGTTTTTGAAATCTAATACCATTGGGTTTCGGGCTTTTTGGTTCGGATCTTTTTCGGTTCGGTTTTTCGATTTTAGTCGGTTTTTAACTACTTGTGAGTTTGAGCCAACTTGAACTAAAAAATGTTTTAAGTTTATATATACTCTATCATTATACTACAAATTCAATAACTTATCCAAACAATGCCAGTAACAAAAACAATACAACAATGTCAATGAATTCATCAAAATAAGTTGAACAAACTTCAAGTATTTATTTCAAATAACATTCATGTATAACTATTCATTTTTTCACGTGTTGTTTCAATATGCAATTGATTAAACCGAATCGATCTTGTTGTATAGTTCACATAAAATATATAATTAATATTGTTTTGTAGACTAACAAAAACAAATATACATGTTTAATACACGCCGTCTCTCTCTCTCTCTCTCTCTCTCTCTCTCTCTCTCTCTCTCTCTCTGTCTCTCTCTCTCTCTCTCTCTCTCTCTCTCTCTCTCTCTCTCTCTCTCTCTCTCTCTCTCTCTCTCTCTCTCTCTCTCTCTCTCTCTCTCTCTCTCTCTCTCTCTCTCTCTCTCTCTCTCTCTCTCTCTCTCTCTCTCTCTCTCTCTCTCTCTCTCTCTCTCTCTCTCTCTCTCTCTCTCTCTCTCTCTCTCTCTCTCTCTCTCTCTCTCTCTCTCTCTCTCTCTCTCTCTCTCTCTCTCTCTCTCTCTCTCTCTCTCTCTCTCTCTCTCTCTCTCTCTCTCTCTCTCTCTCTCTCTCTCTCTCTCTCTCTCTCTCTCTCTCTCTCTCTCTCTCTCTCTCTCTCTCTCTCTCTCTCTCTCTCTCTCTCTCTCTCTCTCTCTCTCTCTCTCTCTCTCTCTCTCTCTCTCTCTCTCTCTCTCTCTCTCTCTCTCTCTCTCTCTCTCTCTCTCTCTCTCTCTCTCTCTCTCTCTCTCTCTCTCTCTCTCTCTCTCTCTCTCTCTCTCTCTCTCTCTCTCTCTCTCTCTCTCTCTCTCTCTCTCTCTCTCTCTCTCTCTCTCTCTCTCTCTCTCTCTCTCTCTCTCTCTCTCTCTCTCTCTCTCTCTCTCTCTCTCTCTCTCTCTCTCTCTCTCTCTCTCTCTCTCTCTCTCTCTCTCTCTCTCTCTCTCTCTCTCTCTCTCTCTCTCTCTCTCTCTCTCTCTCTCTCTCTCTCTCTCTCTCTCTCTCTCTCTCTCTCTCTCTCTATATCTCTCTCTTTCTCTCTCTTTCTCTCTCTCTCTCTCTTTCTCTCACTCTCTCTCTCTCTCTCTCTCTCTCTCTCTCTCTCTCTCTCTCTCTCTCTCCTTTATTCTTTTTTTTTGGCATATAGAAACATAAAAAATTACATTACGATCAAAACTACATTGTACATGTTGAGATGTTTGACCCCTTATACAAAACACCACCTCACTTAAACAACTATAAGCGCTTGTTGAAACTTGAAAGCATATTCTAGTTGCAACAAAAAATATAAACAAAAAGGAAAATGACTAAGAAATTCCAAGAGAGTAAAGGATTCCTGCTCAACCTACGAAGTAGGGAACTAGCGCCGCCTAAGGAAACTAAACTCCTAGTCCTCCACGAAACTTACAAAACCCCTAAAGTAAGCCTAAACCCTAGTCCTATAGACAACCTATCATTGGTCATGTCCTCCTATCCTTGCCTTCCTTGTTCAGATCCTCCGCTCGACCTACCTCTTCTCCTATCAGGTCTAAGTCCCCTGTAGCGTTGAGTCACCTTGGGCCCATTACTCCAAGCCACCCATCAATAGCAGCCTTAGGCAAGGCAATATGGGTAAAAAAGTCGATCAAAAAGTCCTACCCTAACCTAATCCTCTGCTCTAATCCTAGTCCTCCAAGCCGTCCTATCTGACACAGTTCTCATACAAAAATTGAACTAAAACCAAATAAACCTTATAAAAGGAACGAAAGTCGCAAATGAGTCAACAAAATTAATTTGTAGAACTGATTTGTAGAATTTATAAAATTAATTTGTAGAATTTATAAACATTCCTTCAACATGTGAGACTCATAAAATGTACAATTAAAAAAAATAACGAGAATATAAAATTAATTTGTAGAATTTATAAAATTAATTTGTAGAATTTATAAAATTAATTTGTAGAATTTATAAAATTAATTTGTAGAATTTATAAAATTAATTTGTAGAATTTATAAAATTAATTTGTAGAATTTATAAAATTAATTTGTAGAATTTATAAAATTAATTTGTAGAATTTATAAAATTAATTTGTAGAATTTATAAAATTAATTTGTAGAATTTATAAAATTAATTTGTAGAATTTATAAAATTAATTTGTAGAATTTATAAAATTAATTTGTAGAATTTATAAAATTAATTTGTAGAATTTATAAAATTAATTTGTAGAATTTATAAAATTAATTTGTAGAATTTATAAAATTAATTTGTAGAATTTATAAAATTAATTTGTAGAATTTATAAAATTAATTTGTAGAATTTATAAAATTAATTTGTAGAATTTATAAAATTAATTTGTAGAATTTATAAAATTAATTTGTAGAATTTATAAAATTAATTTGTAGAATTTATAAAATTAATTTGTAGAATTTATAAAATTAATTTGTAGAATTTATAAAATTAATTTGTAGAATTTATAAAATTAATTTGTAGAATTTATAAAATTAATTTGTAGAATTTATAAAATTAATTTGTAGAATTTATAAAATTAATTTGTAGAATTTATAAAATTAATTTGTAGAATTTATAAAATTAATTTGTAGAATTTATAAAATTAATTTGTAGAATTTATAAAATTAATTTGTAGAATTTATAAAATTAATTTGTAGAATTTATAAAATTAATTTGTAGAATTTATAAAATTAATTTGTAGAATTTATAAAATTAATTTGTAGAATTTATAAAAAAGTCGCAAATGAGTCAACAAAATTAATTTGTAGAACTGATTTGTAGAATTTATAAAATTAATTTGTAGAATTTATAAACATTCCTTCAACATGTGAGACTCTCAAAATGTACAACTAAATATAAAAAAAATTAGATCTCACGACGAATAACCAATATAGTAAAGAATAAACTTAAATAGCTTTTTGATGTTAAATCAATTATCCTCAAAATTTAAAATGACACTCCTGATATATTAAAAAATCTTATAAGCTAAATTCCTATGTGAAAGCTAAAAATATATATCTCATATAATATTTTATGAAATTTGCAGTAAAAAAATATATAATATTTAGAGTTAATATCGCATTGATAAATTAACTAATTATAACTTTATAACGTTAACATATGGATCAAAATTTCTTTAGTTTTTATTTTAGACTAGTTCAATTTGGGCCAACATCTCTATATACAAACAATGTAACACACGCCGTCTCTCTCTCTCTCTCTCTCTTTTTTTTTTTTCTTCTTATTTTGATTTAATTATGTTACACCACTTTTATATCGATTGTAGATGGAGGGAAAAAAAAAACATGGTTGCTAGCAAAGTTGGATAGCGCGCATCGTGATACAATTTGTCCGGGTTCGAATCTTAGCTCGGGAGCAATTTTATCCAAAACTATGAAAAGTATAAATTATATATTGTTGTTTATTTTTTCTTTGGATAAAACAATGATTTTGTAACTTTTTCAGATAGATGGGTCTTTACGGATTAAGTTTCAAACAAACACATTCTGACGCCTTACTGTATTAAAAGATGAATTTACTAAGTCAATTAAGTTAAAAACAAATAATACCTATAAATCATTAGATACATTTGCTTTAAACTTGATTTGTATAAAACAACTTCGAAAAGTTACATGTGTTGCATATTTTTTTTTTTTTTTTTTTTTTTTTTTTTTTTTTTTTTTTTTTTTTTTTTTTTTTTTTTTTTTTTTTTTTTTTTTTTTTTTTTTTTTTTTTTTTTTTTTTTTTTTTTTTTTTTTTTTTTTTTTTTTTTTTTTTTTTTTTTTTTTTTTTTTTTTTTTTTTTTTTTTTTTTTTTTTTTTTTTTTTTTTTTTTTTTTTTTTTTTTTTTTTTTTTTTTTTTTTTTTTTTTTTTTTTTTTTTTTTTTTTTTTTTTTTTTTTTTTTTTTTTTTTTTTTTTTTTTTTTTTTTTTTTTTTTTTTTTTTTTTTTTTTTTTTTTTTTTTTTTTTTTTTTTTTTTTTTTTTTTTTTTTTTTTTTTTTTTTTTTTTTTTTTTTTTTTTTTTTTTTTTTTTTTTTTTTTTTTTTTTTTTTTTTTTTTTTTTTTTTTTTTTTTTTTTTTTTTTTTTTTTTTTTTTTTTTTTTTTTTTTTTTTTTTTTTTTTTTTTTTTTTTTTTTTTTTTTTTTTTTTTTTTTTTTTTTTTTTTTTTTTTTTTTTTTTTTTTTTTTTTTTTTTTTTTTTTTTTTTTTTTTTTTTTTTTTTTTTTTTTTTTTTTTTTTTTTTTTTTTTTTTTTTTTTTTTTTTTTTTTTTTTTTTTTTTTTTTTTTTTTTTTTTTTTTTTTTTTTTTTTTTTTTTTTTTTTTTTTTTTTTTTTTTTTTTTTTTTTTTTTTTTTTTTTTTTTTTTTTTTTTTTTTTTTTTTTTTTTTTTTTTTTTTTTTTTTCGAATCTTAGCTCGGGAGCAATTTTATCCAAAACTATGAAAAGTATAAATTATATATTGTTGTTTATTTTTTCTTTGGATAAAACAATGATTTTGTAACTTTTTCAGATAGATGGGTCTTTACGGATTAAGTTTCAAACAAACACATTCTGACGCCTTACTGTATTAAAAGATGAATTTACTAAGTCAATTAAGTTAAAAACAAATAATACCTATAAATCATTAGATACATTTGCTTTAAACTTGATTTGTATAAAACAACTTCGAAAAGTTACATGTGTTGCATAGAGACGGTGGAAGATGTGTTGCATACTTGCATTCATGTCAATTTTCGCAAGATGTGTGCTCATTGGAACCTCTTTTTTTACTTTTGGGGTAACTGATTTGTGGAAGATTCACAGGTACAATGTGGGATCAAAGAAAAGGAGAAAGACATTATGCTCGGTTATCCTTGTTACAGTGTGGAGCATATGGAAAGCAAGGAATGAGGCAATCTTTAATGGAGTGCAGCCGAGGACTACAACCGTGATAGAAGAGATTAAGATGTTATCATATATAAGGATTCGACACAGGGCGAGGTTGTATAGTTTGGATTGTGCTAGTTGGAGGAATAATGGTGTGTCTGTTCTTGTATGAAAACGTTTCGGGGGGAAATTACGAGGGTAGCAGGTGGAAAGTTGCTTTGAATTTCATGTCCTGATGTATGTAAACTAATGGAGAGTGTATACTACCATCTTGGTAGCTTTTTAAGATATTATAACCTATTTTTACGTTAACAGTAAAATACAATCGCATAAAGCACAATGTACAATTATCCAATGCGTTGGTTTAGTGTTAGGTGCCGCTTTTGGTGAACTTTTTTATAACTACTCGGGGACCGTATAAACAAATGTAATGATAGATTGGTTGGTAAAGGTGGCCTGCTTCCATTCTTCACTTTAAAAAAAACTGGAGTGGTTATGTAAAAAAATTAAGTTTCTCTTTTACGTCCTTTTTTGTCATTTGCTCTTTTTCCATCAGCAAGCATATCTGGTATTATATTTTTTATTTATTTTATTTTTATGACAAACAATCTTTGGATATTATCTTTAGTTTTACAATCCATAAAAATTTGATGCTAAAAATTTAATATGCACTAATATAGCAACTCTAATATACTATAAATATGTGTTTCGTAATTAACTTTACAATCAAAATTGTGTTTTAAGATTTACAGTGCATTGTTTAACTATATGTATCAACTAATCAGTTGATAATTATTGACAAGTTAAAGTTTAAAGCATTTTTTTTTTTTTTTTTTTTTTTTTTTTTTTTTTTTTTTTTTTTTTTTTTTTTTTTTTTTTTTTTTTTTTTTTTTTTTTTTTTTTTTTTTTTTTTTTTTTTTTTTTTTTTTTTTTTTTTTTTTTTTTTTTTTTTTTTTTTTTTTTTTTTTTTTTTTTTTTTTTTTTTTTTTTTTTTTTTTTTTTTTTTTTTTTTTTTTTTTTTTTTTTTTTTTTTTTTTTTTTTTTTTTTTTTTTTTTTTTTTTTTTTTTTTTTTTTTTTTTTTTTTTTTTTTTTTTTTTTTTTTTTTTTTTTTTTTTTTTTTTTTTTTTTTTTTTTTTTTTTTTTTTTTTTTTTTTTTTTTTTTTTTTTTTTTTTTTTTTTTTTTTTTTTTTTTTTTTTTTTTTTTTTTTTTTTTTTTTTTTTTTTTTTTTTTTTTTTTTTTTTTTTTTTTTTTTTTTTTTTTTTTTTTTTTTTTTTTTTTTTTTTTTTTTTTTTTTTTTTTTTTTTTTTTTTTTTTTTTTTTTTTTTTTTTTTTTTTTTTTTTTTTTTTTTTTTTTTTTTTTTTTTTTTTTTTTTTTTTTTTTTTTTTTTTTTTTTTTTTTTTTTTTTTTTTTTTTTTTTTTTTTTTTTTTTTTTTTTTTTTTTTTTTTTTTTTTTTTTTTTTTTTTTTTTTTTTTTTTTTTTTTTTTTTTTTTTTTTTTTTTTTTTTTTTTTTTTTTTTTTTTTTTTTTTTTTTTTTTTTTTTTTTTTTTTTTATTTTTTTTTTTTATTTATTTTATTTTTATGACAAACAATCTTTGGATATTATCTTTAGTTTTACAATCCATAAAAATTTGATGCTAAAAATTTAATATGCACTAATATAGCAACTCTAATATACTATAAATATGTGTTTCGTAATTAACTTTACAATCAAAATTGTGTTTTAAGATTTACAGTGCATTGTTTAACTATATGTATTAACTAATCAGTTGCTAAATATTGACACGTTAAAGTTTAAAGCATAGATTCGAGTTTGTCTCACGGTTATTCCCGACCAACGGCCGGGTATAACACTAGTTAGTAATTGATATTATGTTTGTTGGCCGTTAAAAAAAAAAGAAAATAAAGAAAAGTTACATGTATACTTGTACTATTAAATACGTCGATGATTCCGATAACAGACTTTATTCAAACAATCATTTAACCGATGAAAAAAGAAAGAACAAAACATAACAGACCCTAATATATATGGTCCAAGTATATTATCTATGGTTGCTATCCCTTTTTATATCTGATTATGTCAATTAAACAAACTAGTACATAGATGTCAATCATGTCATATAAATTAAATAAACTAGTGCATTACTCATACGTACATTCCTAATAAATGTTGTATCTATGATAATAATTTATTACTCATGTGATAATCTTTTCATACTGCTACCATTTTATAGTTCTACTAACCAGTGTCTAGTATATAAGTTAACTAGCTACACTATGTCCGCACGATGTGACGATAATGGTGGTAACAAATATGGTATGATGGTGGCTGTGGTGTGGTTATTAATGCATACCTGTGATCTCATGTCATTTCTAGTCGGTGACTAATTTTTATAATTTCTTTTAACACGGCAAATTTACATTATAATAGGCAACTAGCAAGGTGCTAGTTGCAAAAATGTACAATCACAGGAAATAGATAGAATACAAGCCAAGAAACATGCAAACGCTACTCTAGAAATGTACAAACTATACAAAATAGGTTCTTTTCAACTTTTTAGTGGAGAATTCTACACTCTCTCATCTCGGCTCCTCTATATATGTAACGTTTATAAATACTTAAGTTGTTTTAATGACTTGATGTATTGGAGCATAAGGTTTTTGAAAGTTTTTTCGTAAAAAGCATTTGATTAAAAGTATTTACATTGACCTTAATTATGTAGACATCACTACAAGAAAAAAGGTCATTAGGCCGGTCCCTAAGGGAGTGTTCGACACCTCTTCGACCATCCCTTCGACCACGACTCCATAGGGAGCACCTCGTCGACGGCAGCTTCCTTCAAATGGTTTCGTTCCATCGATGCATGTTGACGAGCGAGGTGGAGCGGGTGTGGGCCTCCTTTAACGTAAACAAAAAAAAAAAAAAAAACTAAAAAAAAAAAAAAAAAAAAAAAAAAAAAAAAAAAAAAAAAAAAAAAAAAAAAAAAAAAAAAAAAAAAAAAAAAAAAAAAAAAAAAAAAAAAAAAAAAAAAAAAAAAAAAAAAAAAAAAAAAAAAAAAAAAAAAAAAAAAAAAAAAAAAAAAAAAAAAAAAAAAAAAAAAAAAAAAAAAAAAAAAAAAAAAAAAAAAAAAAAAAAAAAAAAAAAAAAAAAAAAAAAAAAAAAAAAAAAAAAAAAAAAAAAAAAAAAAAAAAAAAAAAAAAAAAAAAAAAAAAAAAAAAAAAAAAAAAAAAAAAAAAAAAAATGTTTAGAAAACTTAAATAAATGGATATAAAAATTTGAATATTCTGGAGTTGGGATATGCGTATAAAAAAAGATGATTTAAAAAAAGAAAAGAATAACAAGTGGGGAATTAATGGGGATATGTAATCTATATCTATATTATCTAATAAAACAAATCACCCATTTTTTTCCTTAAATTTCCAGCCTTTGAAAAATTAAAAATACCCCTCTTCTTTATTCACTAATTTAAACATCTCCATCTAATATACCTATAATACCCTTAATGAAATAATTTACAATATAGATCCCTCAACACTTAAAATGACTACACTACCACCTTTAACATCAATTATTTTTACATTCACCACCATTGCCGCCCCCACCGCCGTCCCACTGTCGTCCCCACTGCCGCCCCCACTGCCGTCACCACCACCACCTCCGTCATCACTACCACACCGCCGCCGCATTGTGCAGACATAAGTCTAATTATGTATAGCTTAGACGCTTTTAGTACTTAGGTTCTTTTCAACTTTTTAGTGGAGAATTCTACACTCTCTCATCTCGGCTCCTCTATATATGTAACGTTTATAAATACTTAAGTTGTTTTAATGACTTGATGTATTGGAGCATAAGGTTTTTGAAAGTTTTTTCGTAAAAAGCATTTGATTAAAAGTATTTACATTGACCTTAATTATGTAGACATCACTACAAGAAAAAAGGTCATTAGGCCGGTCCCTAAGGGAGTGTTCGACACCTCTTCGACCATCCCTTCGACCACGACTCCATAGGGAGCACCTCGTCGACGGCAGCTTCCTTCAAATGGTTTCGTTCCATCGATGCATGTTGACGAGCGAGGTGGAGCGGGTGTGGGCCTCCTTTAACGTAAACAAAAAAAAAATCCTTTTTTTCAAAACTAACGGTTACTTTTTTTTTTTTAACTTTCCATCTATATATACTACCATTTCACATCTCATTCTTCATCACCCATTCCATTTTCTTCACAATTCATTCCATTTTCTTCACACTATCAACAAAATCTTTCACTCTCACTCCATCTCTAAATCATGTCAAACAACGAAAATCAAATTAACGACATTTGGAATGCCTTTCTTGAAAACCCGATGCCGGCTATGTCGTCAACTAACCAAGGCCAAACAAGCCATTCTTCAACCTCATCCAACCCGCCCCCAATGGGTCCTCCACCCCCTTGCCTCGTTAACCCATTTTCTCAACCGTATTACAATCAAATTAACTACAATCCAATTATGGGTCAAAATTGGTCCGAGTCTCAACGTTTGGCGTTAGCCCAAGCCCAAATGCAAGCTCAAATGGCGTTTGACTTTCACCAACAACAATACATACCAAGAACCTCACAACCGCCATTGATTATCAATGAAAATGTCCCCGACAAAGATAGTGTCGCGTCTGCCGATGATGAAGATGAAGATGAAGTTGTGGAGGTGGGTCGTGGGAAGAGACGCGCCACAAAAAAACCGAGAGAGAAAAGGAACTGGGAGAATGATGATACACTGTTGTTGGCACGGTGTTGGGTGCATTGGTCGCAGGACCCGGTGGTGGGTAATAGTCAGACGGAGGGTGTTTTTTGGAAAAAAGTGGTGGAGATGTTCAACAAAGAAACGGCATACGCACCACGTACCAAGAGCCAAATACATGGCAAATGGAACAAGATTAAAAAGGGTGTTAAGGAATTTGGTGCGGCGTTGAAGAAGGTTAGCGAGCACGGCCGACAAAGTGGGGCGGATGAGCGACAGGTGTCTGATGCGGCTGTGAAACTATACAAGAAACAAACAGGGGAGAAATATTGGCATTACCAGAGTTGCTATGACCTTCTTAAAACCTTGTCCAACTTTTGGAATGAAAACGAGGCCACGGGTAATCGACAAGCTCCGGCGGTAGATTTGACCGCCGATGATGTTCCATTAGGCGGGACCCCCATTCCCACTCCTACTCCCACCCCCACCCCGGCCCCATTTGAGGCCTTATTTGGGTCAGACCCCATTAGGCGACCACGGGGTCGTAACGTTAGCCGTAGGTTGTCTAGTTCATCCTATGCCACATCGGGTCGATTTTCGGGTTCTGAAACGGCTCAACAGATTAGTTCTTATCTTCAAGAACAAAAAGATGCTTTGCGACGGGCCGAGATTAGAGATGCCATGAAGTTTTTGGCGAAACCAATTCCTACGGGCTTGTCGGCAAACGACTTTGAAGCACATATGAGATATCGCCAATACTTGCAAGAGAACTTCGGTAGCTCGTTTTATGCACCGGCGGCAACGGCGCCACCGCCGGCTCCTAGCCACGACCCGGAGGAGGACGAGAACGACCAGACCGCCGACGACGAGTAGTTAATGTTTAATTGTAATGTTTTTTTTTATTTAGTTGTAATGTTTTATTATTAATAAAATTAAGTTTAGTTTTAATTTTGTGTAAATATAAAATAAAATAAATAAAAAGTGTGGAAGAGGTGTGGAAGAGGTGTGGAAGAGGGGTTATAGGGAGTGATTGTGGAAGAGGTGGATGAAGAGAGAGAAAAGCTGATGTGGCAGTGTGGAAGAGGTGTGGAAGAGGGGTGGGGTGTTCTAGCTTAGGGAGAGGCCTTAGTGGCCAAAAAGATTTCGTCACTAACAATATAAAAAGTGGTTACTAAAGTCGTTTAGTGACGAGAATTCAAGTCGTCACTTTTCGTCACTAAAGGTCCGTGACTAATTTAGTTAGAATTTTATGTATTTATTTTTTTATTTATTTTTGAGAGAAAAACCGGCTAACTTTCATTGGTAAGTATAGTATAGGTCAACTTAAAATCCGGGACGGAAAAATAATCCTAATTAGTTAACTTTGATAAAAATAAATAAAAAAATAATTAAGGTCCGTGATTAAAAGTTACATGCTCTAAGAATTTTATGTATTTATTTTTTTATTTATTTTTGAGAGAAAAACCGGCTAACTTTCATTGGTAAGTATAGTATAGGTCAACTTAAAATCCGGGACGGAAAAATAATCCTAATTAGTTAACTTTGGTAAAAATAAAATATAATTATCCACACAGAATTCGTTATATGTTATTTCCTTTAGTGTTTAGTGAAATACAAAATCATCTTAGAACAATAATAATATACTATTAGTGAATTATCATAATACCAATTACAGCAATTAGCACATATCATTTTTCAAGTGTTTATATATATTCATTACACTATTCTTGTTGAGCACAAATTAAGAGGAATTAATTATAAACCGCATCCTGTCTTAAATTTTGTTATACTTATTTTTTTAAAATTATTATTATTATTATTATAATTTTAGAACGGCAGTATATTAAAAAAAATGGCTTATAGCGAATACTAGACACCAATACAGAAGTACAAAATACAATAACAGCTTATTTTTTTAAAATTATAAGCTGGTTATATAAAATTTTTGAAGAAGAAAAAACCTTAAGAATACTAAAATAAGTGACGTACTTTCAACTTTTATAACAAATATAGGTAATTAATTAACTCCATAAAATACCAATTATATATGTAATCTGCGCGGATTGAAAGTTCTTGTTTATTAATCAAATATTTTATGTTAATAACTTAGCTATGACAAAATGTCTATGTTATGTAAAGATCTCGTAAAGTGTCTATGTAATATAAGGGGCAAGGGTGTAGTGCCACAAATTGGCTCTTTGACAAGTTTTGGCAAAGTTTCATCCAATAAGAAAATGCCACGTGTACAAGTCAAAAACTAGCCAATTCTTGCCAATTTGTTGCCAGAAAAGTGTGGTGTAGCAGAGGTTTTCTTGCCAATTTGCATTTGGAAAAAAGAATAAGAAAAAAAAAAAAACTTCACAGCCGCTCCAAACGTTCACTTTTCACAAAAAACAAAAAAAAAGGTCACCAAAGACGCTCCCAACGTTCACTAGCATCGGCCAAAACTAGCCGATCTAACTTGCCGATTGACTTGCCAAAACTTGCCGATGCAAATGCTATAGCCTTGCCAAAGAGCCGATGCTAGCCGATCAAACTTGCCGATAAAATAAGCCGACTACACCCTTCCCCCTAATGAACTTTCAAATCCTGGTTATTGGATGTACCCGGGTATATGTGACAACCATATAATCTGCCACTAGTAAGTTTTTGTTTGGTCAGGTACATCCAATAATCGGGATTTGAAAGTTCATTATATGACATAGACATTTTACAAGATTTTTACATAACATAGACATTTAGTCATAGTTACTTACATCCATAGATAATAATCCCAATAACTTAATATCGAAACAAAATTTAAAAATACGTTACACATTGATATTCTCGAACTGAACTCTTTATTACTTATAGTAGTATAGATATATCAAATACATAATCAGGCCAAACAGTATTCTTTTTTTACTAGTGGTACATAACTTTTTTGTCTCTCAACTTATTTGGGCAAGCATCCAACTACAACCCTTACTAACCTCGTCCATGATCGTATGAACATGAAACAAGGGACGCGACTTAATGTAGACCATTGGATTCAACAATAACTGTCGCAGGAACCATTATATGTGTGGTAGTAGTAGTGATAAAAAAAAGTAGGAGATGGCTTGTCCATTTAGTGATCATATTCTATTTTTATGTTCTGTTTTGTTGCAACATGATGATGTGTGACCCTGCCACTTACTTTCCTTATGTGGTAATGCTCGATTTTCAGGTACATTTTTGTCTATTGTAAAAAGAGATTTTAAATAAAATTCATAAATCGGAACTCTTCTAGCTTGATTTTGTAACCCATATAATTATATAATATCTACTTTAATATTTGTATTTCTTTTAACTACTTGTTAGATTTTAAATAAAATTCATGATTATTGCCATTCACCCCCAAAAAAAGAAGGAAAAAAAGTTGTGAATGGGCTATATATCTGCTCAAACGAGATAACGGGCGGGGGTGGTTTATATTGAGTAAAATCTTGGTTTTCAAGCCTCACTTCTCGCGATAACCCCTACGGGCTTCCGCATGAGTAGTAACGAGTATAACATGTGAAGTATGAGTTCAAGGTTCATAGACTATCCGTTTAAATGCCACAGTGAATTCTCGAGCCATTAACTAACTCGACATTTAAAATATATGTATATAGGATCGACAACCAAGTTACATTGCGATACAGATCAATCTAGTTTACTAATTAAATTAAGTAAAATTATTCTTGCCCGTGTCTTTTTACATGTTATAGTCTTGTAGCACTTGTGTAGGTGTTTTTTCCTTCGCGAATTAAGATAAGGATAATGATTTTTGAAAATCAAGCGAACCTCCGTAGTTGACTTTTTGTATTCGTAATGAAAAAACTTGTGGCATTAGATCAATTAATAGTTACCAACACACATTTCACCGGTTTTTGTTTTATGCATCCATCTTGGAAAAAAAGTATGATATCTTTCAATTTATTTTTTTTAACAATTAAATAATGATAATTATTTATATAATATATTTATAATGTATCGAAATAAAGTTTTTAAATGTTTTATACTGTTCTTATATTAAAGTTGGATGAATTTGTATTTTTTCTAACTATGGATGTTAGTATCGGCCACAAAGTGCGAGAAAACCACACCTAGCTAACTTTGTATTCACTTGCATTATTGATTAAAGCCTTTATAGTTTGTACCTTGACATAAAAGTAACGTGAAGTAAAGTAATAAATATCGTCTTCTATAATTTATGAGATATATTAACAAAATATTAACACATAGTAAACACACCCAAAAACAAACACATGATATCATTACTTAGAGTGAATAAAGAGTAGATCAACGTACGTACAATTAAAAATATATGACGATAATAGGTTCAAACTTCAAAGGTTAGTTATACGAATTGAAGCCACTTATAAATTCGTATCTCATTAACGTACTCACATGCAACCTCTTTTATCATTAACAGGCTTTTTAAGTAAAGAAAAAAGATGTACGTTACAAGAAAATTGGCCTTTGGCCACGACAAGTCTGGTGCTCAAAAGCCCAAAATGTTATACCCAAAGCCTTTTTAGAGTTATTTCTTTAAATAGAAAAGAAATGAAATAATAAAAAATGAAAAGATAATTTAGTTGATTTTGTTTAATTTATAGATTTTTATATATAGGATGATTTGAAAAATTAAAAAAAAACCCTATACTTATTGTCTTTCATTCTCATATATATTTTCCATTCAATTTTTCATTTAAAAAAATTACTTAAAAATACAACATTACAATTTTTTTGGGTATAAAAGGGAGGTAGAGGTTGATGGATTGGACGACGTTGATGGACGAACTTACATGTTGTTTCAAAAGGAGGAAGTTGATGGAAGATCGAAGCTAGTTAATAAAAATGAAAGGTCCTCTTCATGATGATAGTTAGTGATAACAACTTTTGTCCCATTTAATTTACGAGTCATATGTTCCATTTAATGAAAAAAAAAAAAATGTTCCATTGATGAAAGTTTGGTTAAGCTTGTACGATCATTTCAAACAAAAAATAATTTCTAAAAAGGAAGCTTTAATTATCGATCAATTACATTTTGTAAAATTAGTTTATAGTCCCCTTAATTATAAACATGAAAGTTGTTAACGTAAACTTACAATTACTCATTTTAAGAATAAAGAGTTTTCATATATTGTTTACAAAAATTGTTGAATTCCGAATCAAACAAGAAGATTTGATGAGTGACAAATAGTCTATGCATAGCAAAATATTATACATAGTTTTCATACTGCGTGATCATTATAAACTAAAATGGTCTTTATTTTGTATATGATCGTGAGTAGATAAGAATCATCATTTCTAGTTCATTTCTTTGAAATGTATTGTAATAAGAATTCATAAGAATTTGTCTTTGGATATTTGAGATCAAGTTTATGTTTGGTACATCGTAATCATAATCAGAATGGAATGAATTATTCCTGTAGAATGTAAAAGTATATATGTTTGTTTTGATTTTCCTAATGGAATCCCTTATGTCATGATGAATTGCATTCCTTTCGAAACCGCTTATTTCATTCAGAAGACATCCTTGTGTTTTTACTCATTTCATCCCGGGTAAGGTTCATGTAACAACTATTCACATATGAATATAGGTAATTTTAAGTATAATTTGATAGTTCAGATATGAACGTATATGTTCACCTATACCATTCGCGTATGAACATCAAGCTATAACTCAGAAGTTCTCATGGTTCTTCCAATTCAAATGGTTCTCACATGAACCTTTTTCCTTTCTTCCCATCATAAAATTGATTTTACCAATATACTTTCAATGGTTAGCAATTTATAATATTGGAATATAGATTCTCTAAAATTCTTAACTTTAATAGTAAAGTTGGAGCAATCTTAATCTTTAAATTAAAATTCAAAGATTTTAACTTTAATCTAAAAGTTGATGACTATCTAACTTTAACTCTAAAGTTAAAAGAAGATTTATCAACAATTATATACAAACTATATAGCATTCATATGATATAAATTTGAGAAAAAAATATTTAACTACAAATAATATACAATTGGAAGCTTGTGAAAAATAAAGTTACGATTGTTATGTACCGTCTTTGTTGAAAGGCACTGTTGTAATTTAAATTACGATATCACCTCATCATAATATTTGAATTCTTTTTAGTTACCATCAAGGTTGTATTCTTTTTTTAACTTCCAAAATGAACTTGATTTTATCATATCGACATCGAATTAAGTCTGTTTATGTGAACCATACATATATTTTGACTTTCAAACATAGAGAATACCTTGTTATTTATTGGGTATTTTGGTCTATTAATTGTTAATTGCATTCCGTTACAGATAATAGTTAGACATAACAAGAAATGATAATGAGTCATTCAATTACGATGTCTATTCCATTAGCATGTTCATTCCATTCCATCTTTATTACATTCAATGCGAACAAACAGATATAAAATGTTCCATCATTTAACAAAATCAAAGATAGAGTTGAAGATAATAGTATTGGCCATTTCATTTGTCAATTGATGTTTTTCTCCCAATCATCAATATTTTAGCTACTTATCAAGTTCATATTTTCAAGTCATGAAATCTCATTTTGACTTTAAAAGTCAAGGCACCATATTCATTTAATTTGTCAATGCTAACAAACTACTGTAATAAGTTTCAAAATTTCAACTCAAGCTCAGTAGTAAAAATGATATTGGTTACATCATTTTACACTCATTTCATTCAATATTACTAGGATTTATTATCATCTCTATCTAATGGGACAAAATCCCCAATTTATAGCCATCTCCAATGGAATAACCATGTCGATATGCATGCTGGTGTCCTCAAAATGTCATGGCTGGAGCTTCAAAATGCCAATCAGTTTGACAAAATAAAATGCCGACAGGCATAATGAATGCATTCAATATTACTGGGCCCTCAAAGTTTAATTTATCCTCTTTTTTTTGTACTTTTGTGTGTATACTCTATGTGTTCATGTGTACTATGTGCTTGTATATATGCATGAATGAGAGTGTTTACCATTTGTTTGTATGTGGGAGAGGTGTATTGAAGAAGAAGAAGAGGATGATGGGTGGGAAATAAAAGAAGATAATGTTTTGTTTTGTTTGAAGAAGATGAGGTATTCTTTTATAGCATATTCATTTATTTATTATTTTACGTTTTTTTATATATCAATAATAATGTGGGTTTATTTTTGACTTTAATTTTTTTTATTTTTATGATTATTAGTTTCCTTTATATTCTTAAAATGTTTACAAATTAGTTTTTATAGGTTTTTGACAGAAAGAATGATTTTGTAAGTTTTAAAAATTAATGAATTTAATGTTCCTATAAGTTTATAAAATCTAATGTAATGTAATGTATAAGTATTTCTTTTCAATGTAATAAGTAATTTAATAATTATTATAATGTATTTTTTAAGTTAATATGAATGATGATTTGACATGAACAAACTGGGTTTAGAGGCAAATGAGCTCAGAATATTAATACAGTATGCTGGAACACTTTACTAATATGTTGCTGAATTGACCATATTGTAGAAGCCATTGGAGATGGCCTAAGAACCTTAACTTAAAACACTACAAGGGAATTAGAGTATATCTCAAATAAAACTTATTGAAAGTACTCATGATGAGTATCAATACGTACATGCAAGATTGCAAGTAGTGAAATAATCGCACGCAAAAAAATTCAATAAACCCTTATCTTATTAATTGTCCTTAATAGACTAACTTACAACTTAAACCCTTATCTTATTAATTTACACTCTATGGCTTTATTTTCTAAAATAATTTCGCTACCACCTATACATCATATACACTTATATCAACATACACCACTCGACACCGCCAATAGCCGCCGCAATCACCACCCGTCGCCGCCACCACTAGATCCCCGTCTCCTCTAACACCAACTAGCTTATCTCAAAGGGACAGCCCCTAGCCCAGTAAACTTCATGTTCAACAACTATTAACCCGTCCACCTGCTAATTAATTGGTTATCTTTTTGGACCTTTTATAAGAGGCATTAGGTTTGAATCCTACTGGTTGCATTTTTTGGGTGGTGAGAAAAGGATTTGGAAACACCCACGTGATATCTCGGTTATACGAATACATCTAAAAAACATCTTACTCGTTTACACATTTTTTAATAAAATTTTTAGCATAGTTTTTGTAGTAACATAAAAGTATGATAATTAAATATGTTTACAAGTGTCAATGGGTTGGTGGCCCATTGGTAAGATATTAGAACTTGGGGACATTCACCAAGGTTCGAATCTCACTTTCTACATTTGTAGGAGTGGATTATTAGAGGGGGTTTCGAGGCCCTGGATTTCATCCCAGGCATAAGTGATTCGAGTTCTGCATACCGCCCAATTAGATGTCACTGTGGTGTCTCGAATGCTAAACTAACCCTATCAATTGGTGTTTTCATTGAGCCTTAGCCTTCATGGCTTTGGAAGAACCCGAGCCCTCTGTGTATCTACCTCGCTTTACCGGTTCCAATCCTGCCCGGTGGCTTTGTGAGGCTGAACCATACTTCTCTTTTTATGCAATCTACGAGGAAGAAAGATTTCCATATGTTGTTGAGTTCTTTGATGATGAACCTTTTTATTGGTTCAATTCATGGTATCGAGGACCCGAATGTCTCACATGGAAGTCTTTCACTACTGCCATGCTAACAACCTTCACTTCGATATCAAAAACGTTCACCGTCCAAACTCCTTCTTCGTTACCACCTCCAATTGTCAACCTTGACCAGGAATCACCAACAAACCAGCAAGAGAAAGGCATTTTCCATCCGAAACACCACACTCTACACATTTTTTAATAAAATTTTTAGCATAGTTTTTGTAGTAACATAAAAGTATGATAATTAAATATGTTTACAAGTGTCAATGGGTTGGTGGCCCATTGGTAAGATATTAGACTTGGGGAAATCCACAAGGTTCGAATCTAATTTCCTACATTTGTAGGAGTGGATTATTAGAGGGGGTTTCGAGGCCCTGGATTTCATCCCAGGCATAAGTGATTCGAGTTCTGCATACCGCCCAATTAGATGTCACTGTGGTGTCTCGAATGCTAAATGCTAACTAATATAATTAATCAATTGGTGCTTTCATTGAGCCTTAGCCTTCATGGCTTTGGAAGAACCCGAGCCCTCTGTGTATCTACCTCGCTTTACCGGTTCCAATCCTGCCCGGTGGCTTTGTGAGGCTGAACCATACTTCTCTTTTTATGCAATCTACGAGGAAGAAAGATTTCCATATGTTGTTGAGTTCTTTGATGATGAACCTTTTTATTGGTTCAATTCATGGTATCGAGGACCCGAATGCCTCACATGGAAGTCTTTCACTACTGCCATGCTAACAACCTTCACTTCAATATCAAAAACGTTCACCATCCAAACTCCTTCCTCGTTACCATCTCCAATTGTCAGCCTTGACCAGGAATCACCAACAAACCAGCAAGAGAAAGGCATTTTCCATCCACCAACACAACCACCAACTTACACATTTTTTAATAAAATTTTTAGCATAGTTTTTGTAGTAACATAAAAGTATGATAATTAAATATGTTTACAAGTGTCAATGGGTTGGTGGCCCATTGGTAAGATATTAGAACTTGGGGACATTCACCAAGGTTCGAATCTCACTTTCTACATTTGTAGGAGTGGATTATTAGAGGGGGTTTTCGAGCCCTGGTTTCATCCCAGGCATGTGATTCGAGTTCTGCATACCGCCCAATTAGATGTCACTGTGGTGTCTCGAATGCTAAATACTAACTAATATAATTAATAAATGGCTGTTAAAGAAAAAATATATGTCGACAAGCATTCTCTCGGTCGTTTATCACAATGCGAAGTGGGCTAAAACATTTGGGCTGATTGACCCATTAAGTAACCATGTCCACTAGTAACGGCTAGTTTCAAAATAAGACATAGACACCCTTTTCCAACGGTCATATTTTGTAATGAACCATTATTAGAATCACCCTTAATTCTTTGTTTAAATTCTTAAAACCAATTTCTCTGCATTTTCTCAGTAAATTTGTTTTCGATTTCGTTTAGCGTTCTTACTGTAAATAAAGACTCAATCATCAGCATCAGCATCAAGAATCACCATATCACAAGCAATGGAAATGTCTACAAACAACAACATACCCATCATCTCAAGTGAGTTTATTTACATTAATTTACAAAAAACTTTAATTCTTTTTGTTTCTTTACAACTTAAACCAATATTGTTACATTATATGATCATAAAGTTTGAACCTTTAAATTTTTTTTATTTTCTAGAAAAAAACGAAGAATCCGAGAAAGGGATATTGAAATCAAGATCAGCATTGTTTGATATAACAAATGATTCACCAATTGTTGGACTTGCAATTGGGAATTTAAAAACACTATCTTCTACATTTTCTAAGAAACTAATGATCTTTCAAGATAGCGAATCGAGACCAGTTACGAGTCCCGGGTCAGGAGAGGCTCTTTTGAGGGGTCAAGTGAAGACCCTTTTGCAGAAAGTTGAAGAAGAGGCTGTGATTTCAAAGATTTCATTTGGACATAGAAATTTTATCAATTCCCCAATGCATATTCTTGCACCAACACCTTTCAATACCCCTCAACTTTCTGAAGATAATAATAATAATGATTTGACTATCTCTCCTGTTGTTACAGAAAGCTTCAATTTTTCTCAGGTTTTTATTCAAATTCTTGATATGGGGTTCCTTAATTTTGTTTGTTTTGAAATGGGTTTATATTATTTTTTTTGTTTTGTGTAATGATTTTGATTTTGTAGATAGAAAGCTTCAATTTTTCTCAGGTTTTTATTCAAATTCTTGATATGGGGTTCCTTAATTTTGTTTGTTTTGAAATGGGTTTATATTATTTTTTTTGTTTTGTGTAATGATTTTGATTTTGTACATAGAAAGTTTCAATTTTTATTAGGTTTTGACTCAATATAAGATACGGGGTTCCTTGGTTTTGTTTGTTTTCAGATGGGTTTATGTTAATTTTTGGTTTTGTGGAATGATTTTGATTTTGTAGATACTTGATCAGGAAGAAGAAAATGTAGGAACTTTGGAAAAGAATCTGATTACAAAGCTATTATTTACGGACGAAAATGAGGGTTATGATTCGTGTTTGGAAAAAGAAGACGATGATGATGAGTCTCAATGGTCGGTTCAAGTGAATGCAAGCACAAGTGATGATCATGAAGATAATGAGATGGATGAGCTTTGTGAAGTAATGAGCAAGATTTGTGTGAATGGTGGCAATGTTGAATTTAGTGATGGCGAACTTGAAGGGGACGATTAAAGGGGTTTTTGCCATTTGCTAAAGCCGAAATAAGAGCATTTTGGTTTGTAATTGTGTTTTTGAAAGGGGGAAATATTGGATTTCTTGTTGATGTGTATCATCATTTGATGACAATTTGAAGTTGTTTATAATATGATTTGATTAACTTGTATCCCTTTGTTTGATGCAAATAGTATTTGCTTTTGGTTTTCACTGAATGATAACTTGCATTCAGTTTCCTAATTGAATGAGTAGTTCACTAAGTTTTCTATCTTGGTTTAGCTTTCTATGAATAGACTTTAGATTATAGTATATTTTACCACTGAATGTGTATGCTGCTCAGAACGTATGGTTCGTTTGGCTTATTTTAATGCCATTGTATCAACTCATTTTGCGCGCAAAGGTTTAGGTTAAGAAGCAGGTTTTCACTGAATGATAACTTGCATTCAGTTTCCTAATTGAATGAGTAGTTCACTAAGTTTTCTATCTTGGTTTAGCTTTCTATGAATAGACTTTAGATTATAGTATATTTTACCACTGAATGTGTATGCTGCTCAGAACGTATGGTTCGTTTGGCTTATTTTAATGCCATTGTATCAACTCATTTTGCGCGCAAAGGTTTAGGTTAAGAAGCAGGTTGACTTTCTGGGGTTCTTTTTAACAGAGGACACTAATCAAACAGTTTTAAGTTATGAATCCTTGAATGTAATTTACTAGACTTGGGATATTGATGTGTTATGCTGCTCAGAACGTATGGTTCGTTTGGCTTATTTTAATGCCATTGTATCAACTCATTTTACGCGCAAAGGTTTAGGTCAAGAAGCAGATTGACTTTGTCGGGTTCTTTTTAACCAAAGAAAGTTATCAAACAGTTTGAAAGTTAGGAATCCTTGAATGTAATTTACTAGACTTGGGATTATAGAATGTGTTATGAACGAATGTGTATTGACTGATTTTGTATATAGATTCTGTTACTGAGATTGTTTCACTTCTGATCTTTTCTTTGGGTCAAAACAAGAAAAATTCACTATGCTAACAGTGCACAAAAAGGATCAAAGGGCATTTAGCCTAGGGGTATTGGGATGGAATGTCAACCAAAGGTTGTGGGTTCAAGTCTCGCCAGAGACAATTAGAGTAAATATCAGGTGGCTTTTTAAGTGTAAATTTGGCGGTTAAACAAAAAAAAAATGAACAATGCCCGAAAAGGTGAAAATAACCACTTCCACTCGACGAGCTATTGGCACCGACAGATTTTCCTTAATATGAACTCGTTAAGTCACTAGCAGAAAGGTATATTCAAACTGAAAGTCATTGGTTCGAAGTGGCGAAACTTGTTAGAAATGTTTATCCCCCAGTGATAAATTTTTTGTTAATTCTCTTTTATTTTAAGGGTTTTGTTGTTCTTCATGTATGGAATATGAACAATTTAAAAACACTGGGTTACTAAATCTATTAACAATTTGTGCATCATAGTTAGCACAACTCTTTTTTTAACAACTCCACGGTCGTTTAGTGAACAATTATGTTTAAAACCATAGCCTAATGTTTTAGTTGTGAACAAACCTATTTAAGTTCGATTCGATCTTGTAAGTTGTAACAGGTCCACCCAGCATATCATTCGAAGTATATTATAGCTGTATTTTTTTAGTTGAGTTATGGTTACATTGGAGTATGCTATTGTGTAAGTATATATACAAATATATTTTGATGTTACAAACAGAATCAAAGACTAAAACGATTTTTCACCATTGTGATCATCTAGAAGAACGTTTAATAAAGTTATAATCGATCATATGACTAACAAAAATTTTCAAACAAAATTAAAAGGTCTAATGGGAATACTTGATAATTATGAAATGAAGAGGAGATATGACAATCGAACCCTTTGGATATTTATTCGCGTTAATCGCAACCCCATATCATCGAAGGTTGTCACCCTGTCTTCGACATTCTTCTCCAACGATGTCACTAAGTGAAAGGGGACAAACCGTACGACTAAACACCCGATGTTTATTTTCTTCGATATTTAAACCAATATATACTTCTACTCCTATACTTCAGTTACGATACCGGTTTGTGTCAATATAACCCGAAACTAATATTTACATATGTTGTATTTTTCTTTTGTTCAATTATTATTTTACAAAAACTATATATATTTTTAATGTGTTGCATTAACGGGTTACTCACATTTCTCCGGTTTAACAGCCTTTTTCAGCTGCGGAAATCAAGTGTATGTTGTGTACTAAATTTCTGGCATGTTAAAGAAATATATAGTTTATTCTTCTATAATATAATGCATGAAGCCGACTATGATTAATTGATTATTCTTAGTTGTTTGTAGTATATATTAAGTAATAATAATTGGAAAATAAGCAATATGATGCCAAAAAATCTGGTCTTACATAGCAATCAAACTCCATTATAAGAAATGATTCCATAATTTATTCTTTTATATATGTATATAAAAATCTAGCTATCGTGTTTGAGTGTTGACTGAGTTTGTTCACAAGTTGCAATTTTCTTTCAATGACACAACCTGTTGGAGTGTTGGGTAATAGTATCACAATCTTTCACATGAACCATAGACTAAGGATGGAACGGGCCGGATATGAGCCGAGTATAAATAATCCCAATTCCCGACCTGATTAAAATCCTTGTTGATCCCAAATTCGGAGTCGGGCCCGATAGATCCTCGTTGGTTATTGAAATCAATAAAAATCATGATTAATTGATTATCAAGCTTGAGTGTGTGTTTTAACGTGTGTTAATGGCGGGTTATGTATGTGTGTGAAAAGACGATTACAGTTGTTTGTGTGTGTGTGTGTCTTTGTGTGTGTGTGTTTGTCTGTTTGTGTGTGTGTGTGTGTTTGTGTGTGTGTGTGTGTGTGTGTGTGTGTGTGTGTGTGTGTGTTTGTGTGTGTGTGTGTGTTTGTGTGTGTGTGTGTGTGTGTGTGTGTGTGTGTGTGTGTGTGTGTGTGTGTGTGTGTGTGTGTGTGTGTGTGTGTGTGTGTGTGTGTGTGTGTGTGTGTGTGTGTGTGTGTGTGTGTGTGTGTGTGTGTGTGTGTGTGTGTGTGTGTGTGTGTGTGTGTGTGTGTGTGTGTGTGTGTGTGTGTGTGTGTGTG
>CM067175.1:35146263-35161263 GCA_034093135.1 Erigeron breviscapus | reverse complement strand
TACGGTCAAAGTCGGAAGAAAAAGACTTGACCAGTCAAAATAGGACAATTAAAATGGAACGGAGGGAGTATTAAACTTTGCAAAGCTATTTATTTTATTATTATTTTTTTCTTGAACGGCAAACTATTCTACATTACACGAATACATGATATGGAACTCAAAACTCTAAAAAAACCCCAACAATTCACCGTTATAAATGTAAGTTGTGAGACTCAAACCATAGGATAATATCCCAAAGTCAAAGACTTTAACAATGTACTATCATAAAACTTATATTAATATCTTTTTTTATTTTGTCTATCTATTTATAGTTATTTTGTTAAGCTAGCAGAGGTCACTTAAATAATAGTCTAGGATCAGTATTATAATTAACGTAGTTAATTAGTTTTTAAAGTTTTGAACTAATTTGGTTATCATATATATCGTACTAGTCCTAATACCCGTACGATGTACGGTAGCTAAATAGATTGTATCATAAAAAATTCGAATATGCCTCATACATGATTCGTGAGTATAAAATAAATTGTGGTTAAAGTAATCGATGATATAAGCTAAATTATAATAAAAGATAAATATAATATATGTTTAGTTAGAGTTTTGGATTTACCTTAAATTTTTAGAACCATCAAAATCGGAACTTGTAAGCATAGTGGATGATGGCAAATAGCCTTGTGATTTCGGATCGTAAACTCAAAATTTTGAAGTCTTCATGTTAATAACTTATTATTATAATTAATTAATATAAGTAATAGGAGTTGAAGAATTGAGAAAAAAAAAAGACAATTTATTAATGAGAAAATGATCAATCAAATAAGGTTATAATGTCTTTTGTATTAATAAGCCAAGAGTTAGAGTTTAATTCTAAGTCTAATAAAGAAATTGAATTTATATACAACTAAAAAAGCTAATTTAACAAAATAAATAAATTAAAAGGACACGTGTCGATCAAGGATTACGCCACGTGTCGTTTCAAAAATATGTCAATCCTGTTTTAGTTTATTGGTAGATTTGTTAGATCCATTTTTTTTTGTTTTTTAGACTTATTTGTTTGATGTTTACATATCTCTACTCTTACTTAAAGTATTTGGTTAAGTTATAAAAAACATAGAAATTTGCTAATAACTACTCTTATGGCTTTAAAATTATAAACTTTTGAATTAAATGGCTGTAAATAAAGATAAACATCTGTATTAATTATATTCCTTTCATAAGAAACATTTTTTAATACACGTAATTAAGAAAGAAAGGGTCTTGCTAATTAACTACAGCTCCTAGGACTCTAGTGAATGTGCTTAAAGTAGTTGTACTCTTAATATAAAATTTAGAGTTGGACTTTTAATATGAAAATCTACAGTAGTTCGTGAATGCTCAATAGTTTGTTCATAAATGTTCTTTCGTTTATATTTATGTATTTATATTGGTATGACATTTAGACTTTCTTTTTCAAACTATTTATAATTTTTTAATAAGAATTTGGATTTTAAGATACAATTCACATCATAAAGTTTCTTGTTATATATAAGTTAATTTATTGTCTAATTATGTTCGTTTTGTGTTCATTGAACACATAACAAACGAATATGAATGTTTTGTTATTTGTTTTTGAATTGCTTATTAAGTTAACTACAGACGAACATGAACAAAATTTTGTATTAAGTTTGGTTTGTTTACCATATTACTTGGCACTCTTAAAATGTCAGAGTAACGCATTTACTGGGTTGGGGCATAAAAAGGTCTTGCAGTGTGAAATGGGTGGCCTGTTATCTGATAAGTGAGGCATCATGCATGTAAGAAATGGGCCCAAGTGAGCAGTTGGACGAATGAAAAGGGTCCAGCGGGGTATGAGTATGAGGATTTTTTTTTTAAAGGTGCGTGTCGAATATCAGGACGGAGGATTTAGACTATGTTGTCTTAACCGGGTTCACGCTAGAGAACCTCCTCACCCAATACCTAATAGGAGGAAAACCCTCTAATAGTGCGCCCAAAGGCACGACAACAATTAGGGGAAAATCTTGTTTTCTAATACTTAAACCTGAGTATCCCAAAATCCAAACGCTTATGGAGGAACTTCCTTACCATTGGGCTATTAACCCAATGGTGAGTCATGAGGATTAAAATTTGCATAAAAAACTTAATTTTTTTTTCCCGATAGCATATTATTCTACTTCTATTGTACTACGTTACATGTATTCTACTTCATTTACGAGTATTGCATTGCATATATAAATGCCTTAGAAAATCTATTACTTGTATGTATATAAGTTCAATTTTTGTTCTAGAATACTTCTTATCATTATCCATTATATTTAGAGCATTACTCGTATTTTATAACTTGCATTTTCTGTATGATATGTAATATGTTCATGAAATCCGAGAAAGAAAAGGAAATAACCGGTCAACCCGGCCATTTGGACCTACTTTCAACTTTATACATACATTTGGACTTCAACCCGTTTGAACATGTTAATTACTAGTCTGACCCAAGCAGCCAATTTGGGTTGCATGACAAATAAATAATCATAACTAAGTTACTAATGTAATGATTTTGTATGTGACCAGCTAATCTTTTGGTTGCTTTTAGTTCATTAGATTCAGCTTCTTCTTTTTTCTTCATTTTTTTTTTCAATCAAATTCTGTATTTTGAAGTTTTAGATTGATGAAAAGAGATTTAGGATTTTATCATCTGGATAAATCATATGTTTAGTTTAAAATCCTGGATATAGGTACAATCATATATATGATTGTATCTTCTCGTAGTTCCGACAATATGCAGAACTGTAGTTTTTTCGATCCGTATGCGCTCCCAAAATCCCGAAACCTTCACTATAGCGGGCTTGACGCAATCAATCATATAGATATCCCTTCAACCTAACATAGGTCATCGAAGAAAGCAAGTCATTTTAATTTTTTTTTTCCCGATAGCATATTATTCTACTTCTATTGTACTACGTTACATGTATTCTACTTCATTTACGAGTATTGCATTGCATATATAAATGCCTTAGAAAATCTATTACTTGTATGTATATAAGTTCAATTTTTGTTCTAGAATACTTCTTATCATTATCCATTATATTTAGAGCATTACTCGTATTTTATAACTTGCATTTTCTGTATGATATGTAATATGTTCATGAAATCCGAGAAAGAAAAGGAAATAACCGGTCAACCCGGCCATTTGGACCTACTTTCAACTTTATACATACATTTGGACTTCAACCCGTTTGAACATGTTAATTACTAGTCTGACCCAAGCAGCCAATTTGGGTTGCATGACAAATAAATAATCATAACTAAGTTACTAATGTAATGATTTTGTATGTGACCAGCTAATCTTTTGGTTGCTTTTAGTTCATTAGATTCAGCTTCTTCTTTTTTCTTCATTTTTTTTTAATCAAATTCTGTATTTTGAAGTTTTAGATTGATGAAAAGAGATTTAGGATTTTATCATCTGGATAAATCATATGTTTAGTTTAAAATCCTGGATATAGGTACAATCATATATATGATTGTATCTTCTCGTAGTTCCGACAATATGCAGAACTGTAGTTTTTTCGATCCGTATGCGCTCCCAAAATCCCGAAACCTTCACTATAGCGGGCTTGACGCAATCAATCATATAGATATCCCTTCAACCTAACATAGGTCATCGAAGAAAGCAAGTCATTTTTAATTTTTTTTTATTTTTAATTTGATATATATAACAAATATTGCAACTTTCTATTTAGGTTTTAGGTCACAGTTTCATAACTTTGTATTTCGTCAATAAAGATCGTGCTTTCTTTACTTCAAGAATTAGATTGAGTTATAACATGAAATCACGATACCAAGGTTTAAGATTTTTTTAAGATATTATTCCTTCTTTTAACATCAAAAGTAAAAATAATAATAAGAGTGAAATCCCATACCTTACATTCATGATTGGTCGTATTTTGGATAACGGGTAAATGTTTAAAATGTCAACGTATTTTTTTTATGTATACAATTTATTTAATTACCTAGTTACACAACGAATTGCACTTTAAAATTACAATCAAGCTTTTAATTAAAGCTTATAGAGCCAGAGGTCATGATCCTCATCTCATGCAAAGGATGGAGGGTCTTTTCTACCATTTAGGTAGACAATGGAAGCAGCCTCTCTACTTAAGTAGAGGTAAAGTCTGCCTACATCTTAACCTTCCCCATACACTGTCGATGTATTGGGGCTCAAAACCCGCGGAAGGCGGCACTGAACAGTTTCTTTCTTTCTTTTTTAAATGGCCGTGAAATTTCAAAATTTCAAAATTTGTTCACATATGATCGTCATACTTTGAATTTCTAATGACCATACATATACAAATTTTGAAAGTTTAATGACAATATTTTGATCAATTTCAATAGTTTGATGGTAATAAAAAGAATACGATAACAAATTTTAAAAGTTCCTTAGGTGACTAAAACAACAAAAAACCCTCATAGCGTAACTTTATACAAAATAAAAAATACGATGCATTATAGGCCTTTATCCCTTCTGGCCGGTAAACTAAAAAGCAAAGGAAGAGTTACAAGATCTAATCTATCTTAATAGTCACGTCGTGTTGAAGAAACAAAGATGTCATGCGGTCCCATCTTATACAAAGAAAATGAAAACAGGACCCCATGAAGGACGTAAGCAAATAAACTTAGAAAAACCATATCGTCATAGAGATGTAATGCACACGTACTGAATGTTTGTGTGGTCGCCTAGGATGGATATTATGGTACAAAAGTGTACAAAAATTGAAAATGGAAAACGTAGGAAACAGGCACAAAACAAGAATAAAACAATTTGCACATACGACTTTTGGTGGTTTGGCAAAGCAAGTGACAAAAGTCCTAACGGAAAACTTTCACAGAAAAGGGTTTAAACGTGATACCATGTAATTGCTTCATTAGGACATTACCTTCTTTCACTTCATAAAGTTTTTAAGATTTTGTCCTTTTTTGCTTTGTTTTATGATTGATAACTTCGAATATTTAGAATATTTTGATGGGTATTCTTTTGAAATGTTAGATACTATTTGTCTGGGGTGGTTTGGGATACGTCTCAGGAAAATTGGCCATCCATTTGTCATTGACAATGACAATGGATTAAGTGTGTATTCCTTTCTTCTTTAATCAATCTATGGAAAGGGATATTGTTAAAATGATGCATTATACGGTGTTTTATAGTGATCCATTGTAGAAAAATAAAGCATTTGGTTTTGAGACTAAAATTGTTAGAAGATATGAAAAATATATATTTCTAATGTAAATTTTTTTTGATCATATTTTATTTTATTTTATTTTATTTTATTTTATTTTGATTTTGATTTTTTTTTTTTTCTATTTTCTTTTTTATTATTTGTGATGTGTTTTAAAATGTTTTTTTTTTTTTTTTTTTTTTTTTTTTTTTTTTTTTTTTTTTTTTTTTTTTTTTTTTTTTTTTTTTTTTTTTTTTTTTTTTTTTTTTTTTTTTTTTTTTTTTTTTTTTTTTTTTTTTTTTTTTTTTTTTTTTTTTTTTTTTTTTTTTTTTTTTTTTTTTTTTTTTTTTTTTTTTTTTTTTTTTGTTGACAATGGCGATGAATTATAGAAGTGTGTATCCTTTTCTTTCTTTTTTTTTGGCTCAGAATTATGATTTGTCAAACCCGTCATAAAAAAATAAATCCACAATATGGACAAAGATATTGTTATATTGATGTGTTATACGATGTTTTATATCGTTCCATTGTGCAAAAATAAAGCATTTGCTTTTTGAGACTAAACTTATTGAAGAGATGAAATATAACCATCATATATCTTTTTGATTAGAGGTTATCATAATATCATTTTAGGATAGGGTTAATCTGAGAACAAAAACATGATAGAGAACCGTGAGAACCACTAGTTTCCCTTCCTCTTTCTCCTTTTTATTTTTTTATTTTATTTTATTTTATTTTGATTTTGATTTTTTTTTTTTGTAATAAATCATATGGGTTACATGTTAAAAACGTATGGATACGGCACGGGCGTTGCCTTTATCCGTTCTAAAGGGGTTGCCACCGAACGCATATAGAATGATATGGATTTGATGGGAGGCGATCAAAGAGATGGTGGCGGTTGGATACGGTACGGGCGTACCCCTTAACTCTAAGGGCTAAGTCCGTAGAGATGGTTTTTTAGTGGTTCTCACGGTTATTTTGGTTCTCACTTGATCACTTCACTATCATTTTATATGTTTATATATTTAGTTTATCATATAGGGGTTGGTTATTGTAAAACAAGTATTAAGCTAAAACAAATAGGACAAGATCTTGACCCTTAGATCATGATAAAATTGATGCACAAAGATTCACGAAACACAAGTATATATATTGATGCTAGATGATTTTCATGATGCACGACGATTTTCAGTAAAGAGAAATCTATTATTTTATTTGTTTTACATTAATAGTTGTTTTATTTTACCTAGAACCTTATCATATAATTTTCTTCTTTTCTTTTTGAACATCAAAATTTTACTAAACATTACTGGTTGGATTTATAGGATTTAACCAGAAATACAAAACCTACATTATAAGAAATGAATTTTTTTAAATCCATTCATGATTTCTTTCCACGCGTAGAATACATTTTGTTCATGTTGGCATACAATAAAAAGGAAAGATAAACCATAGGATGAAAAGTAAGCACCTCCTTATCGTGTGACGAACTGAAAAGTTGATTACTCCCATAATTTCCGAAAAATTAATCATTTTACTTTTTAATATGTACCAACATATGTGATAAATATAAGTTTTATGTACTTAAAGCGTTGGCATCGGATGGAAGTTGGGTGCGTAGTGGGAGTAGCACCACCACGCAACACCGCCGCCGACCCTCCACCACGCGTGGTGGTGTGAGTTTGAGTGGTCAGATTACGCGATCGAACTTGTGCGGGAGTGGTTCTCGAGGCAAGTTAACGACGGCTCTTTTTGACTGAAAATTGCATTTTTACTTTTTTTTTTTCTGAAAGTGTATATAGATATAGATATGTATATATAGGTTTTAGGTAAAATAAAATAAGTATTAAAGTAAAACAAATAAAACAATAGGTTTCTCTTTACTGAAAATCACCGTGCATCATGAAAATCATCGTGCATCAATTGCTTCGTGAATCTTCGTGCATCAATTTAACCATGATCTAAGGGTCAAGATCTTGTCCTATTTGTTTTACTTTAATACTTGTTTTAAAATTGTTTGTAAAACAAGTATTAAAGTAAAACAAATAGGACAAGATCTCGACCCTTATATCATGGTTATATTTACAGGGGTTGGGTATTGTAAAACAAGTATTAAAGTAAAACAAATAGGACAAGATCTTGACCCTTAGATCATGGTTAAATTGATGCACGAAGATTCACGAAGCAATTGATGCACGGTGATTTTCAGTGAAGAGAAACCTATTGTTTTATTTGTTTTACTTTAATACTTGTTTTATTTTACCTAAAACCTATATATATATTCACGTAAAAGAAGAAGCAGCCGCCCCCCCTTATTAGATATTTTATACCAAATTTCTATTTTTAACCCTAAACTATTATATATATTCATAAACTACCTTTTTGTAAATATATTATTAGTATTATTTTTTATAGGTTTATTTTAATCTTGTTATTAAAGAAAATATATAATATATTGTGTAATGTTTAATATGATTTTAAGTTTTAAATAAAATGAAAATTGTAATGAGTGGTCGGATGCCAATAAAATTTGGATGAGTGGTGAGTGAGTGGTGGAGTTGAGGTGGCATAAGATGATTGGTTAGAAGTGAGTGGTGAAAAAGCGGATGGAATATGGGATGCCAACACTCTTAGAAATTAAAAACCTAGCGGCCAGCAAAACCAGCTATAGACCATTGATGATGTACTCATGTGCATATACATTCCTAGTGAATAGTAACAGACTAACAGGTCAAATAGACAAATTGTAACTCATCTATCTATACTACTATATAAAAATTATACACCCTTGTTGAAAAGTTAGAAAAAGAAGAGATGCGAAATGACTATACTACCCTTAATGAATTAATTTACTTCATTAGTCCCTTATCTTCTAATATATATCCACCACCTTTTAGATCAATTATTTTTACATCAATTATCACCACCACTCGCCGACGACACCATCACCACTCGCCGCTAACACCACCTGTCGCCGAAACCACCAGACCGTCGTTGGAGCTACCACCGCCGCATTGCGCGGGTACCGTGCTAGTAATTCTATATATCTTTAGCATGTACTTTTTTGGATCCGGGCCGGATATAAACAGAAATGGACTGAATTTTGAAGTTGTACCGAACTTAGTTTGCATTGATCCAACTTTCCATTACGTTATTTTCCTAATTTTCGCTTTTGGTTCTTGTTCAAACTTCAAACCAATGAAATTATGTGAACCAAAAGTGATGTGGTTGACGAGAAAGGAAAACAAATAAAAGATACCATCAGCCCATGATCTTGGTGATTTTGACACGATTTTGTTATGTGGACCCTACTAGAGAATTAACACAAAGAAATATCTTAAAAAAATTTAGACAAATGAAAATAGTATTTTCTTTTTCTTTTTCTTTTTTTCTTTTCTTTTTTGTTCAATATTTTAGATATATAAAACACTCTCATGAAATACAACTAGTTTAATCATGAACGAAATTACTAGTATACTTTTGTACTATTGTGACGTATATGGTGTTAGTGGTATCATTGAATCCAAGACTCATGACTCATAAGTTAAAAATAATTAAATTTGTAAAAATAATAATAACTTGAGTGAATAATCTTTTTAAATAGTTATTAAATCTTTTTTTTTTTTTAAATTTTTATCTTTTTTTTTTTTTTTTAAATTTTTAAATCTTTTTTTTTTTTTTAAACTTTTTAATCTTTTTTTTTTTTTAAATTTTTAAATCTTTTTTTTTTTTAAACTTTTAATCTTTTTTTTTTTTTAAATTTTTAAATCTTTTTTTTTTTTTAAATTTTTAAATCTTTTTTTTTTTTTTTTTTTAATTTTTAAACTTTTTTTTTTTTTAAATTTTTAAATCTTTTTTTTTTTTTTTCTTTTTTTTTTTTAAATTTTTAAATCTTTTTTTTTTTTTTTTTTTATTTTTAAATCTTTTTTTTTTTTTAAATTTTTAAATCTTTTTTTTTTTTTTTTTTTAAATTTTTAAACTTTTTTTTTTTTTTTTAAATTTTTAAATCTTTTTTTTTTTTTTTCTTTTTTTTTTAAATTTTTAAATCTTTTTTTTTTTTTAAATTTTTAAATCTTTTCTTTTTGTTTTTTAACTTTAGTCTTTTCCGGTTTTTTTTTTTATAAATTTTTAAATCTTTTTTTTTTACTTTCTATCTCTTATTTTAAGGCTTTTAACTTTTACCATTTTAAAGTTTCTTATTTTTACCATTCAACTTTTTTTTACCACTTAACTTTTTGTTTTTTAACTTTAGTCTTTTCCGGGTTTTTTTTTTAAATTTTTAAATCTTTTTTTTTTACTTTCTATCTCTTATTTTAAGGCTTTTAACTTTTACCATTTTAAAGTTTCTTATTTTTACCATTCAACTTTTGGTTTTTTAACTTTAGTCTTTTCCGGGTTTTTTTTTTTAAATTTTTAAATCTTTTTTTTTTTACTTTTTAAATCTTTTTTTTTTTTTTTTTTTTTTTTAAATTTTTAAATCTTTTTTTTTTTTTTTTTTTACTTTCTATCTCTTATTTTAAGGCTTTTAACTTTTACCATTTTAAAGTTTCTTATTTTTACCATTCAACTTTTGAGGTTTTTTAACTTTAGTCTAACTTTTTGTATAAATTTAACTTTTTTTTTTTTTAAATTTTTAAATCTTTTTTTTTTTTTTTTTTTTTAAATTTTTAAACTTTTTTTTTTTTTGTTTTTTAACTTTAGTCTTTTCCGGGTTTTTTTTTTAAATTTTTAAATCTTTTTTTTTTTACTTTCTATCTCTTATTTTAAGGCTTTTAACTTTTACCATTTTAAAGTTTCTTATTATTTTTAACTTTTTTTTTTTTTTTTTTTTTAAACTTTTTACTTTTTTTTTTTTTAAATTTTTAAATCTTTTTTTTTTTAAATTTTTAAATCTTTTTTTTTTAAACTTTTAATCTTTTTTTTTTTTTTTAAATTTTTAAATCTTTTTTTTTTTAAACTTTTTAAATCTTTTTTTTTTTAAACTTTTAAATCTTTTTTTTTTTTTTATTTTTTTTTTTTAAATTTTTAAATCTTTTTTTTTTTTTTTTCTTATTTTTTAAATTTTAACTTTTTTTTTTTTTTTTTTTTTTTTTTTTTTTTTTTTAAATTTTTAAATCTTTTTTTTTTTAACTTTTAATCTTTTTTTCTTTTTTTTTTTTTTTTTAAATTTTTAAATCTTTTTTTTTTACTTTCTATCTCTTATTTTAAGGCTTTTAACTTTTACCATTTTAAAGTTTCTTATTTTTACCATTCAACTTTTTTTTTTTAACTTTAGTCTTTTTTTTTTTTTTAAATTTTTAAATCTTTTTTTTTTTTTAAATTTTATCTTTTTTTTTTTTTTTTTAAATTTTTAAATCTTTTTTTTTTTTTTAAACTTTTTAAATCTTTTTTTTTTTTTTAAATTTTTAAATCTTTTTTTTTTTTTTTTTTTAAAGTTTTTAACTTTTTTTTTTAAATTTTTAAATCTTTTTTTTTTTAAACTTTTAATCTTTTTTTTTTTAAATTTTTAAATCTTTTTTTTTTTAAATTTTTAAATCTTTTTTTTTTTTTTACTTTCTTTTTATTTTAAATTTTTAAACTTTTTTTTTTTTTAAATTTTTAAGTCTTTTTTTTTTTTTAAATTTTTAAATCTTTTTTTTTTTAAATTTTTAAATCTTTTTTTTTTTTTTTTTTTTTTTTTTTTTTACCATTTTAAAGTTTCTTATTTTTTTTTTTTTTTTTTTTTTTTTTTTTTTTTTTTTTTTTAAATTTTTAAATCTTTTTTTTTTTTTTTTTTAAATTTTTAAATCTTTTTTTTTTTAAATTTTTAAATCTTTTTTTTTTTAACTTTAATCTTTTTTTTTTTTTTTTTTTAAATTTTTAAATCTTTTTTTTTTTTTTATTTTTTTAAATTTTTAAATCTTTTTTTTTTTTTATCTCTTATTTTAAATTTTAACTTTTACCATTTTTTTTTTTTAAATTTTTAAATCTTTTTTTTTTTTTTTTTTTTTTAAATTTTTAAATCTTTTTTTTTACTTTCTATATCTTATTTTTTTTAACTTTTACCATTTTAAATTTGGTAATTTATAAAAACTCTTTCCACTGCCCTTTCGTATGTACTAAATTGTCTTTTCGTATATAATTATTGTGTAACACTTTCTAAAATTGGAGGGTGTGATAATTTTTATAAAGGAGTATAGATATATATTATCAAATTACGTTCAATTTTCATGTATAATAATATTTCCATAACCCTATTTATCTTAACAGCGAATTAATATTAACATTTGAGATACAAGTGAACATCTAAGGGCAGTATACAAAGTTCGAACTATGCATATCTAAGATGAAACTCAAACTCTCGAAAACCCCCAATAATCCGTCCATATAATAGTAGGAGGTGAGATGCGAACCCTATTAAGGTACCTCAATGTCTAAGACCTTAATTACCAATGGATTATCAATCTCAATGACGTAAACTATTAATATGATAATAATATAATATTTTGAAAATTTTTAGATATTCACCATTGAAGTAATCGGTTAAAAGTTCGATTATATCATAACTTCTATTTTCGAAAACATGAAAAATGTCGATCTTGTTGCAAGATAAATATAGAATTAGCACCGGCCCGCGTAGTGCGGTGTTAGTCGTGGCGGCGTCGATGTGATGGTGTGGGCGACTGTTGGTGTTGGAAGAGGCGTCGAGTGATGTATATATTTGATGTAAAGGTAATTGATGTAAAGGTAATTGATGTAAAGGGTTAATGGAGAAATTTAAAAGATAAATGATTGATAGTGTAATTTAATCATTAATGTTAAGAGGTAGTGTAAGTGAAAATATTTTAAGAGGTGCTGGTTGGAAATATTACACATTTTCAACACTTTCAAAAATAAGGTGTTGTATTTTTTATTTGATAATATAGATAAATGTCCAATATAGTACTTAGACTTATTTGTTTCTTATTAAATTTTTAATTATAAAAAACTCTTTCCATGCCCTTTCGTATGTACTAAATTGCCCTTTCGTATGTAATTATTGTGTAACACTTTCTAAAATTGGGGGGTGTGATAATTTTTATAAAGGAGTATAGATATATAAATATCAAATTTATCGTTAATTTTCATGTATAATAATATTTCCATAACCCTATTTATCTTAACAGCGAATTAATAGTTAACATTTGAGATACAAGTGAACACCTAAGGGCAGTATACAAAGCTCGAACTATGCATATCTAAGATAATACTCAAACTCTCGAAAAAACCCCCAATAATCCGTCCATATAATAGTAGGAGGTGAGATGCGAACCCTATTAAGGTACCTCAATGTCTAAGACCTTAATTACCAATGGATTATCAATCTCAATGACGTAAACTATTAATATGATAATAATATAATATTTTGAAAATTTTAAGATATTCACCATTGAAGTAATCGGTTAAAAGTTCGATTATATCATAACTTCTATTTTCGAAAACATGAAAAATGTCGATCTTGTTGCAAGATAAATATAGAATTAGCACCGGCCCGCGTAGTGCGGTGTTAGTCGTGGCGGCGTCGATGTGATGGTGTGGGCGACTGTTGGTGTTGGAAGAGGCGTCGAGTGATGTATATATTTGATGTAAAGGTAATTGATGTAAAGGGTTAATGGAGAAATTTAAAAGATAAATGATTGATAGTGTAATTTAATCATTAATGTTAAGAGGTAGTGTAAGTGAAAATATTTTAAGAGGTGCTGGTTGGAAATATTACACATTTTCAACACTTTCAAAAATAAGGTGTTGTATTTTTTATTTGATAATATAGATAAATGTCCAATATAGTACTTAGACTTATTTGTTTCTTATTAAATTTTTAATTATAAAAAATATATTTTCAAATATTATAACTATATAAACTTCTTACAATTTTGTATTTTTAAATAGAAGATTAAATTAAGAAGGTATATCATTACATTATGAATTTTATCAACTTGTAATTTGAAATACTGTCAGGAACATAACTTAGAAAAATATAGTATCATTACTCATAAAAATATGATTCATTCATTCTTTCCAACTTTTATTTATTTATTGTTCATTGTGTATAGTTTTAATCTCATGAATAAATGACATTATTTTTAACTACTGTCCCACACCAGCCCTTGCAGTTTGCATTCAGTTAAATGCCTTTTTCTTTGCCCTTTTGAATAGAAGACTGGAATGTCTACTTTGAAGTTTTCACATGGCTAGCCTATTTCTTTTTTTATTAACCATTTTAATTTGTGCTATCTATTTCATTGCATCAATGCTCATAAATTAGACCGAACTTCGAATTGGAGCGGTCGAGAGTTCAAGATTCAATTGTTGGACAAAAGCTCAAAAAACTGACTTCTTTATTTTAAAAGAAGTATGTAAAAACTTATGACTTTTTGAACAGAATATAAAGTTCAAAATAAATATATTTTTATTTTCAAAATAGCTAAAATACTTTCCTTGTAAATTCTTTATTTTTAACTAAATTTTTTGATATAGGAAGTATTGTGTTCAAGTCTTGGGAGGGTTTAGCTTGAGTATACTCAGGTTCAAATCTCAGGGATAGGATTTACCTTTATTAACCGTCGTGTCTTCGGGCGGATTAGTAGAGAATTTTTCACTCATCGGGTATTTGAAATAGGCATTTCTACTTCGAGTGAGCTCTCTAGCGCGAACCCAGTTAAAACAACGTATGCTAGACCTTTACGCTGTCAAATCACGACACGAAAGTCCAAGCGATAAACCGTTCCAAGAAATATAGGCATTTCTACTAGGAAGTAAAAGTAAGAAATAAACCGTTCCAAGAAAAAGTTTTTTTTTTCAAAAAGTAATTTTTATTCAAAGAAAGATGTAAGAAATAACACTTTGGGGATTGGAAATAATAAAAAAAAATAACGGCGAGGAGATAACATAGTAAACATTCTTGTAGCTTTTTTTGATATAAAATCAAAAGTTGTAATCATTCCACTTTAGCCGTCGCAACAATTTTCAAGACAATTCGAAATCATTATTACCCACATGAGAGCCTCCCCCCTACTAAACCTGTGTACATTAGCGGGACCCACCCTTCAAATCCATGTCTTTCCTTCTCCATATACATATCTTGTTTTTATTCTGAAAAATTAACGCAGCTCGTAGCCCGACCATTGTTTTTTGGTATCTCGATCACACCTACTATTTGCAGCGATAGTCGCTGCAAATAGTGCGGGCCCCCATGCCAGTAATGGCAAATCTGACAGAATAATAACGGGCCCCCTGTCAGTAATCGCTGCAAATAGTTGGATATGGACAAAACACCACTATTTGCAGCGATAATCGCTGCAAATAGTCTGGTCGAAATACCAGATTACTGGTCGGGTCACCAGGCGCCAAAATTAATCCTCCTAACTAAATACCTTAAAAATCTTTTTAATCATAAGATGAAGACAAGTGGCAAAATCAAGTGATAAAATTAATAAAAAAAATTAATGGAATCCACATGTCACAATTTTAAGGTTTTAGGAGGATTTTTAGGCTAATTTTTAAGAGGATCTATCATTTACTTTACGTTATTACACGTATAGTCGTAATATTAAAACAAATCTAATTGGTTTTTTCTTAGACAATTCATTTACCATTTCATCTCAAAATTATTGTCTATAAACATGCGTTAAAACAATCTCAAATAATTACGGTCATTCAATTCTACTACAAATAATATTTAAAATTTACCAATTAAATTATTATTATTTGATGATATTCACAAGTTAACAATTATTTTAAGACATCAATATTGACATGACGATACATAGTGGAAAAAAAAAAT
>CM067175.1:35056263-35143763 GCA_034093135.1 Erigeron breviscapus | reverse complement strand
TATGAAAACGTTAATAATAATAATAATAATTAATATTGCAGAAGTAACATATACGAAAAAAACAATATGAGTGATTTTTTGGAATACACATTGAATCAAGTAGACATAAGCTAAAAACACATAAGTAGTTCAGTACTTTTCATGCGATGAAACCTATCAAAAAAGAATAAATAAATCTTATATAGAAACAAAAAAGAATTACAATTCTACCAATCAGTATGTAAAATCGCAAAAAGGATGAAGCAATCGATATGAAAATCGTGTGAGTAATTTTAACAATAAAATAAAATAAAAATAACATTATTGAGATAAAAAAATAAAAACAATAATAGCACTAATCAATCTATGAAGCCATAGATATGCACATCCCGAGATTCAGTAATATTAATAACAAAATAATATTACCTTGGGATGGTGATGAATCGTAAAAGAATTTATGGCCTTTATATCTCAAGTGAATTGGTATATATATGCGATTCTTATCCCTAAACCTATCGATATGAAAATCTGATTATTAAAAAAAAAGTTTCGTTAACGACAGTCCTTAGGGTTGTTATTAATGTAGATATATTTGTTGTACTTTTACCATAAAATAAAAGGGGTGAGTTTTGATATGAAAGTTATAAATTTTTTATGCAATTCTGTTAGGACCAGTTTTGCTGAAAACTGACCAGTCTCCAGTTGCATCTGGAGACTAGAAGATTTGTCCAGAAATATATTGAAGTCCAGTTGCAACGTACAGTTTAATGCAACTGAAGACTTCCTCCAGTTGAGATCTGACCAGATGTGAAGATATTTCAATTGAAATCGAAGACAACAAGTGGAAGACAAAGAATGACAATGGCAGCGAAGCCCAGTTGACATTCTACTCAGATATAAACTGGAGATCATCAGTGTAAAGTTCTTACAAAGCTTTACACTAATTACGAAGAAAAGACCTTTATGCTTTATGTGCTGTTAACCGGACAATAGCAATTGTCTATGTTTAAAGTATAAAAGTACATAAAGCAGGTTGAATAAGGTGACTTTATGTCATAACTTTATACAGCATTTTAAGGAATTAAATGTTATTCCTTAAATGCTCTCAACCATATTTGTACGGCAAAAGTTGACATATCAATGTCAACTTTGCCTATAAATAGAGGTCTTTGCACAACCAAGAAACTACTTTGCACTTTTCAGACATTTGCATTTCTTGGTGAACTTGTGCAATATTCTCTCAATCGCAAAAAGGAACATTTCACAACTTTAGTGTTTCGATTGTTTAGAGAATTTCCAAGTGTTAGATCGATTGTATTTCATAGGTTGTTAGGATATTTACTCTTTTGTATTATCTTGGTTCCGCAACAACCTTGTAGTTTATTTAAAGATAAAAATAAATTACACTTGAAAAATACATATCATCTCACCAATTTACTTTACAAGTATTTACTTTTTGCATTGTCTTTTACTTATTGTCACCTTAATAAGTAATCAATCCATTAACCTGGTATATACATACTGCAATTGGTCGTCTCCAGATCAGTGTGTATATTGCAAAGTTATCTCACCATCGACATAGAGGTGTCTTCAGTTAGTACCATCTAGTGAGTTGGGACTTACAAGTGGTATCACAGCAGAAGGCTAATATATTTGCCTAGATCTGCTTAGTTGACTACTACTGAAGGTGAGACTGGTTTTGGTCCTGATGAAACAAATGTTAATAACACACCACCTGCTCAAAATGTTAATACCAACCCTCCTCCTCCTCCTAATGCCCCTAACCATGTCCATGTTCACTACTCTAATACTCATGTTCCCAAATTTGATGGAAACAGTGAGACCTTTGGAACATGGAAGGCCATAATGCTCTTGCATTTTGGTGGGATAGAGAGGTATATGTTAAAAATCCTTAAGGATGGACCATATATACCCATGTCTCTTGGGGTAAGTCCTCTTCTAGATCCTACTGGAAGAAGAGGCAGCAGGGAAAAGCTCGAAGACCATTGGTCTGATGAGGATCGCAGACTGGTTGACCTTGATACCAGACTGAAAAACATGATCCTTGGAGCGTTCCTGAAAATCTAATTCCAACACTTGTGTTGTTCCCCAGTGCCAAGGCAATGTGGGATGAATTGGTTATTCAATTTGAAGGAGGTGATGACACTATTGTCACCAGAAAGGTTGCCCTGAACAAGAAGTATGAATCCTTCTTTGCTCTTCCCAATGAAAGTTTAACTGGTACTTACACTAGGTTTACTAGCCTCATTAATCAGTTGAGAGGCTTGGGTGTTGAGAAGGATAAGGATATTCTTCTTGAGAAGTTTTGTGATATTCTTACTTCCAAATGGGAAAACATGGTTCTTGTCTTAAGACAAGGTAAAACCCTGCACAGTCACACTCTTGCATCGCTCTATGGAGCCTTCAGATTCACTGAAGATAATAATGCAGCAAGACTGGTGGCTGAGCAGGATGCCTTGAACCATGCCCAGAGTCCCAAGGCTGCTAGTATAACTGAGCGACCTTGTGCTGCCTTAATATCTGCAGAGAGTGTCCAGTCACACTCAATGAAGGATATGTTAAACAGTTTCTTGAACTCTGGCCTGACCACTGAAATCAGTGATGGTTGTGATGAAACTGACGATGATGATCTGGTAGCCATGATTGCTAAATCTTTAATAGGTTTAAGCATAAATCTAAAAGATTTAATGGCCCAAACAATGCTTCCAGCTCCAGCTCTCTGGATAAAGCCAATCTTACCTGCTATAAATGTGGTAAGAAAGGTCACTTTATGAAAGAATGCAGATTTAGTCAGATGAACAACCAAACTGGTCCCCCTGTCCCAAATTTCAATCGGCCTGATGATAGCTATAAAACCAAATATAAGAAGCTTAAGGCCCAGATTTCCCTTCTGTCCATGGAAAAAGAAAAGAATCAGTGCATGATGGCATAAACTGAGGGAAAGTGGGAGTACTCTGATGACTCATCAGTTGATGATGAAGAGGAAAGGGACATGTGTTTCATGGCCTTGGAAGATCAACAACAACATGTGGCAAAAGATGATGTAATCACTGGAAGATGGGTGGACATCATTTTGAAAAAGGTATGTGATTATGACAACCATGTTGATCCAGAACTGAAACTGGACCTTGCTGAATCATTAAATGGTGATTTAGTGTTTGTGGAAACTGTTAGAGCAGACAGTGAAAGATATCTGGAAACTATCTTAACTGAACTGAACAATGTTTGACCACAATTAAATGATTTACAAAGTGTCCAGTTGGCTCTCAAGGAGTCAGTTTTGAAAATTGAGGCTCTTGAACTTGAAAATCAAAAATTAAAATCTGATCTTGAAAAAGAATTAAATGATTACAAAGTGTCCAGTTGGCTCTCAAGGAGTCAGTTTTGAAAATTGAGGCTCTTGAACTTGAAAATCAAAAATTAAAATCTGATCTTGAAAAAGAATAAATGATTATCAAGTCGTGGGTAAATGCATCTGGAAAGAATCATGATGCATTTTCTAGAACAATTGATGCCCAGAAAAATGCATGGAAATCTGGAGATCTGGAGATGGCAGCTCTCATACCAGATCTTCATGCCTTGCCTTCAGCTCTTAGGGTTGAAACTTGTGAGTCCCAAACTCTCTAGATGGTTTAACCCAAAGTGTAAAATACAACAAGTCTAATAAGCACTAGATTGGACTAGTATTACTTGAATATAAATGCAAGTATATAAACAAAGTAATACAAGACTTAAAGTAAAGGTGGAACACAATGTAATTTTTCAAGTGTATTTTATTTATGATGTTAAATAAAATACAAGGTTGTGCGGAATCAAGATAATACAAATATGTAAGTATCCTAACAACCTATGAATTACAAATGATCTATATTTGCCAAATAAACTCTTTGGATCGAGATACTTAAAGTTGTGAAGTATCCCTGTTTAAGATCGATAGTACTTAGACAAATTCACCTTTAATGCTAAAAGTAATTTTAACAAAGAAATGACTTTGTATTTATAGGCAAACAAATTCACCAGTGAATTTGTGCCGTACAAATATGGTTGCATGCATTTAATGAACCGACGGGATCATTAAATGCATTGGTTAAAGTACAAGGATAAAGTCACATCAATATGACTTTATTCTTTTAACCAACCACCTTTACACACGTATGCACTTTAGTAAAGAACAAGTGGAATGTTCTTTGGAAAGTGTGTAAAGGCAAAAAGTCAATTCCTCGTAATCAGTGTTCAGACTTGTAAGGTCTAGAACACTGACAAACCTCCAGTCGTAGATCTGGTAAGACTTCCAGTGGACTCCACCATTTGTCAGTCTTCTTTATTCTAACTTCAGTCTTTGACTTCAGTGAGAATGTCTTCAGTAGAATAGATCTGGACTGGGTGAAGTCCAGTGAGCTAATCTGGAGGATGTCTCTAGATTTCCTATACAAGTATTTTGCTCACTGGTCTTCCATTATTTCTGGACAAATCTTCAGGGTCGCTCCAGTATCCAAGTCTGGAGTAGAAGTATTTCTGGACTAGTCTTCAGAGACTTTCCAGTCTTCAAGTCTGGAGCGAGTCCAGTAAATCTGGACCTAACAAATTCCCCCTATTTGTTTAGAAATAATGCAAGGTTTTTCAAGCTTCTATCTATACAATTTTGTATGCTTGAAAACACTTGTTTTGACTTAGTCTAAAAATTTATGTTACTGGGAAACACTTTATAGATCATCAGTGTTCCAGTTTCATCTTTTAATTCTAACTTAGACTAAATCTGATCATTTACATTGTGAAACAAAATATGCAACTATATTTACAGCCATCAACAAAAAATAAGTTACAATTTTGTGAAAATAAATACAAGTACAAGTAAATGATACAAGAGTCAGGCCCTTCTCTCCGACGTCTGTCCTGGAGCATCTTCAGAAGCCTTTCTCTTTGTAGATGGAGAGGATGGTACAGACTCTGGTGGTTTCATGCCTATTGCAACTTCCATCTGTTGCTTTCTCTTCCATACCTTCTCAATCCTCTTCAAAAATGCTTTAACGTCAGTCGACAAATCAGTCTTCCCCCTGAACGTTAAGGCAATCTCCTTCAGTTCAGTCCATCCAAAAGCTTGGACTGAAGCACTCTTCCTTTCATCAGTAAAGTTACCTTCTCTGGTCAACTTTATTTCAAACCTGCTCATGCCTTCATGATTTTCAGCAAGCTTAATCTCTGCACTAATGATCTTTCTGGCATCAGCCCTGAAATTCAACATTTCTTCATACTTGGCTTTCTGCTTTGCCATCTGGATCATGTATTCAGTTTCCTTGGATACTTTCTGCTGTTCTATGGCAGACTGGAGTTTTTCACGATCAATTCTTTGTGAAGTATCCAAAGGAATGAATGTGCTCAGATCAGCATCTCTGATTTCCTTGATCTGTTTGGCAGTGGGTTTTGGTAAGCCCTTTAACTTCTTTCTGTACTCTATCTCCAGAGCACCAGCATTCTTTCCAGTCTTCAAGTCTGGAGCGAGTCCAGTAAATCTGGACCTAACAAATTCCCCCTATTTGTTTAGAAATAATGCAAGGTTTTTCAAGCTTCTATCTATACAATTTTGTATGCTTGAAAACACTTGTTTTGACTTAGTCTAAAAATTTATGTTACTGGGAAACACTTTATAGATCATCAGTGTTCCAGTTTCATCTTTTAATTCTAACTTAGACTAAATCTGATCATTTACATTGTGAAACAAAATATGCAACTATATTTACAGCACATCAATATGACTTTATTCTTTTAACCAACCACCTTTACACACGTATGCACTTTAGTAAAGAACAAGTGGAATGTTCTTTGGAAAGTGTGTAAAGGCAAAAAGTCAATTCCTCGTAATCAGTGTTCAGACTTGTAAGGTCTAGAACACTGACAAACCTCCAGTCGTAGATCTGGTAAGACTTCCAGTGGACTCCACCATTTGTCAGTCTTCTTTATTCTAACTTCAGTCTTTGACTTCAGTGAGAATGTCTTCAGTAGAATAGATCTGGACTGGGTGAAGTCCAGTGAGCTAATCTGGAGGATGTCTCCAGATTTCCTATACAAGTATTTTGCTCACTGGTCTTCCATTATTTCTGGACAAATCTTCAGGGTCGCTCCAGTATCCAAGTCTGGAGTAGAAGTATTTCTGGACTAGTCTTCAGAGACTTTCCAGTCTTCAAGTCTGGAGCGAGTCCAGTAAATCTGGACCTAACAAATTCCCCCTATTTGTTTAGAAATAATGCAAGGTTTTTCAAGCTTCTATCTATACAATTTTGTATGCTTGAAAACACTTGTTTTGACTTAGTCTAAAAATTTATGTTACTGGGAAACACTTTATAGATCATCAGTGTTCCAGTTTCATCTTTTAATTCTAACTTAGACTAAATCTGATCATTTACATTGTGAAACAAAATATGCAACTATATTTACAGCCATCAACAAAAAATAAGTTACAATTTTGTGAAAATAAATACAAGTACAAGTAAATGATACAAGAGTCAGGCCCTTCTCTCCGACGTCTGTCCTGGAGCATCTTCAGAAGCCTTTCTCTTTGAGATGGAGAGGATGGTACAGACTCTGGTGGTTTCATGCCTATTGCAACTTCCATCTGTTGCTTTCTCTTCCATACCTTCTCAATCCTCTTCAAAAATGCTTTAACGTCAGTCGACAAATCAGTCTTCCCCCTGAACGTTAAGGCAATCTCCTTCAGTTCAGTCCATCCAAAAGCTTGGACTGAAGCACTCTTCCTTTCATCAGTAAAGTTACCTTCTCTGGTCAACTTTATTTCAAACCTGCTCATGCCTTCATGATTTTCAGCAAGCTTAATCTCTGCACTAATGATCTTTCTGGCATCAGCCCTGAAATTCAACATTTCTTCATACTTGGCTTTCTGCTTTGCCATCTGGATCATGTATTCAGTTTCCTTGGATACTTTCTGCTGTTCTATGGCAGACTGGAGTTTTTCACGATCAATTCTTTGTGAAGTATCCAAAGGAATGAATGTGCTCAGATCAGCATCTCTGATTTCCTTGATCTGTTTGGCAGTGGGTTTTGGTAAGCCCTTTAACTTCTTTCTGTACTCTATCTCCAGAGCACCAGCATTCTTTCTAATCTTCTTCTGGAGGTTCACCAGCTCCCCCGTCCTTTGTTTAATCAATTCAACTACACTGACTCCATACGTTACAGCATCATACGTTTGTTCTTCTTCAGAGTACCTGGAACGACTGTAGACATCATCCAATGCATCCAGACATTGATGAACTCTGGGGTCTTCCTTCATTCTTTTATAAACATCAATATGTATGCCCAACCTACCAGCATTGTAAGAATCAAGGGTCCCCATGATTGCCATCTCCCTTTTGTGGGCCAGCAATTCATCCTTTTGATTTTTCTTGAATATTTCTATCAATATGCATTCTTGTTCCAGTCTCTTCGAAGTATCTTCATCAGTAGTTGGAAATTCTGATGACTTCCCAACAGTTTCAGTTTCTTCTCCAGATACCATATGTTCCTTTCCTTTTACTGACTTTTGAGTAGTTATGATATCTGGGAATTCTTCAAACTGGGGCTCACTGGCATCAGTACCAGTAGCCTCTTCAACCTGCACAATGGCTTCAGTGCCAAGTGCTTTCTGCGCTTCTTGTGCACTGGCATCAGTACCAGTCACTCTTTCTTGTTGCACACTTTCTTCAGTGCCAAATGCCTTTTCAATTGCACTGGCAACCACTTCTTTCTTTTTCTCAATAACCTGCTCTTTCTTCTCAGACCTTTCCCCCTTGGAATGATCACCAGTTCTTGACTTGAGATCATTCCACAACTGTTCAAGCATGTACCTGTCTGTAGCACCAAAAGTTCTTCCAGCCACTGGAGTTGTGATGTTTACAGTTTTCCTTAGCTGAGTCACTTCCTTCTTGATAAATTCAATTTCTGAAGACAAGTGCTTGGGCATTTCATTATTAATCATGTTCACAACTTGTGGCAACAACCCATCTTGAATGGTTCTAAGAACAGACCCATAAATTTCTTCAGTAATTTCTTTTAACATTCCATGTCTGAACTTCTAAGCACATTCATCACTGATGGTGCTAACAACAGCATTCTGATCAAGTGTTGGCCTACTCTCCAAATTACTTATCCTTGTGGTCAACTTCTGAACCTCATCTGTCAGACCTGCCAGTGGTTGAACAAGTTCAGCTTTCACTGCAGTCTGAACAGATTTCACCAATTTTGTTTCTAAGCCCTGGACTGCAACTTTGATATTTTCAGAATTGTTTATTTGTTGTCACACCCGCCCTAGACGGGGTATGACGTATATGGATTCACAACACAAGATATACTGAACGACACAAAACGTTGTCGTTTTAAAATACATTTATATAAAAGCATTGTTCACAAATTTATATTACAATTTATGAAAGATATTATTCTTGAAAACATTTATTTAATATTAAACAATATTAAACAGTAGACAGAGACTTTAGCAAATTGACTTGTCTTTACTAGAGTCTGAGGGTAGGCCATGGTCCAGTATGTTGTATGCAGCGGAAAAATGTCCCATGTATAGAGTATCGTCTAGTTACCTAAGAATACATGCTAAAATACGTCAACATAAAGTTGGTGAGTTCCATAAGTTTTTCATATAGAAAATATAGTTTCACAAAATGCCAGAGTTCAGTGTGACCATTGTCCTTACCGAAATGTCAAATAGTTATGATACAATATCAGCAAAGAGTATCATATGTTTTTAATTAAAATATAGAGTATGAACCACAAGATTTAAAGTAACTATTTGATCACACAATGGATCAAATGTAATGCAAGAGTTGAAACTGTATATACCAAGTTCTAAGCTCATGAACCGAAACTAGACAAGTGTGTGTTTATTTGCCTCCAGAGTAGGTACCTTGTTCAGGGAACCCTAAGCTTTCCAAATATAATGCATCCGTATCCAGTTGGTATGACCAACACGGATGGGGGTGCCTACCCCAATAGTACTATTCAATATACCCACGTTTATGTTTCCATAATTAATCGTTCATGATAGAGAGGTCTTTAATTGAACAGAGCAACTTAGAATCATCCATATATACATTTCTGAAAATACTTGTGTTCATCATAACAGTAAAGAGTTTGTATTTTACCCCGAAGGTAAAATAAATAAAGCAGAGTTACAAAATATATATAATATATAACTTTGTAAATATGCATATAAGTATATTACATATAATATAACTTTGAAAATATACATATAAGTATAACAAATAGTTTTATTGCATGTATCTCAGTCCCCGAAATAAATCATATAAAAGAATTAAAAAGGGGAATATGGAAACTCACTTTAGTTGATGGTAGAAGGTATATGTCACAAATAACCTTCCTGAATTCGTTAACCTAAAGCATAGAGAGTATAATTCATTTAATAATTATACTAATGTTTTATTTGTTTTATATTTATCATTCAATTGTGGTTATCATATCTTTGAATTACAGTTTCAGTCCCTGATGTCTTGGAAATTAACAGTTCTGCAATATACACAGTTTAATGTTATAGTTAACCCATTTTATAGTTATTTTTAAAGAGTCATTAGTTTATTAAGAAACTGACAGACAAAGGACTAAAACTGTAAACAGTTTAACGGTTTAGGACTGAAACTGTCAGAAAATCTAACGGTTTAGGACTGAAACTGTCAGAAAATCTAACGGTTTAGGACTGAAACTGTCAGAAAATCTAACGGTTTAGGACTGAAACTGTCAGAAAATCTAACGGTTTAGGACTGAAACTGTCAGAAACTTTAACGGTGTTTAACGGTCGTCAGAAAATGGATTTGTTTTGTAATGGTTTTTATAACAATCGTTAATAACAGTTAAGTATATATTTATATATATACTTGATTTATATAACCTTTATATATATATATATATATCTATATATATACGTAGGTATATATATATATATTTAAAAGATGATGATCAAACTTACGGGTATATATATGATCGAGAAGAAGATAGTGGCTCGTGGAAGGTGATGAAGTCATGGGGTGGTTGTACGTGGTGGTTGTTAATGGTGAAGGTGGTGGTCGTATGAAGATGATGATGAATAGTAACAATGGTGATGGTGGTTTCCTAGCAGCAGCAACTTTTGATGGTGGCTGGTTCGGTTAACAGCAGCAGTAGCAACATGACAGTAGTAGTTCAAAGATGATGGTGTTGTCACAAGGGTGGTGGTGTTTGGCCGTGGTGGTGATGATGAATGGTGGTGACTTCTCATGGCGGTAGCAACAAATGAATCAGTAGCTTAACAATACTAGCAAGCCAAAGAAGATGATGAATAGTGGTAGTGAGCAGCAGTAAGCAGCAGCCGTAATACAAAGTGGTGGTAACCGGTTGGTGATGTTAGTACGAGAGTGGCAACCGTAGTAAGTAACAAGTAGCAGCGGCAGTAGCAACAGTACAACAGCAACAATAGCCTCAGCTGTTTGATGGCAGTCAAGAGTGTTTCATCAATGTAACTGGTCGGCAGTGGTGATTTCCGAACAGTAGCAGCGAGGGTAGTTCGGGGGCAGCAGTAGCTGTTGCTATTCATGAGGTGATATAACAAGCAACAGCCGTGGTGGTGATGGAGAGTTTGCAGCGGCAATACTAACATTCAAGTAGTAGCAGTGGTCGAATATATAGTGGTTTAATAAGAGAGCCGAGAAAGTGATGGTGCAAGATTTGAGAGTTGCAATGAAAGTTTGAAGGAGATAATTCACTTCTTGTATCTATGCATGTATATATATATATATATTATAATAATATCATATGATTGATTTTTAAATCCTGTTTAGTCACGAGAAAGAAATGATTATATCTATATCTATCAGTATCTCTCTGTCTATATATGTGTATGCATTGATATGTTCATATAGGATCAAAACAATGATAGTGAAATAAAAGAAAGAAAGAAACAAAGCAAAGAATGGTGGGGTGAGAGAGGCCGAAAGTTTGAGAGGGAAAGGTTGAAATGGTGCAGGTTGTATCTATATCTATATCTATATCTATTGCATATATATATGTATATATATATTAGGTTGTATCTATATCTATATCTATATCTATTGCATATATATATAATATATTTGTGTGTTATGTCCAGTGAGAGAAAGAGAGAAAGTAAGAGTGTGAGTGTGTTTCATATAATATATAATATACATATACTATATAATATAGATACTGATTGATCTTCTGTTGTATCACGAGAAATTTATAAGAAAACATGCAGAATCACGGGTTTGATTGTATAATTATTTAATTGATAGTCGTTGTTTGCTAAATGTTTAACTCGTGATTTAATCTAAATAGTTGACGTTATTTTGTCAAACTTTAAATTTGATCTTATTAAGGCTTTAGACATAATACCTTATGATTTTTTATATTTACTCAGATTTTTGCGAGTTGTTACACATTATTTTTGCGAGTTGTTTATGATTTTTTTACTCATATTTTCAGAATTGTTATTTGTGGCCAGTACCAGCTCATTCAACTTCTCAAACACCAGCTTCTCGTTACCAACAAAAAGATTCATTTCTGATGAAAGATTATTCGATAAAAGAGATTTGAAATCAGAAACAACCTGTGATGAAGACTGGAGTGATTTCTCCAGGTCCGCCACCTTACTTAAAAGGCCTTGGACCTCGGCTGAAGACGAAGTGGAGAAACCACTGGAAGGTGGAAGTTCAGATTGCCTTCTGAACACCAATGGAACTTGTGCCTGGACTGCTTCAGTAGATGTTTCAGCAGTTGTAACAGTCGAGTCCAGCACACGTTGTTCAGATAAATCAATTGGAGTTTCAAGTGGAGGTGGTTGAGTTTGTGAAATTTGAAGTGTGGGAGGATTGAAATAAGGAGTGGTTCGTGGAATTGAAAATGGTGGTGGTGGTGGTGCAGTAATTGATTCTAGTGGTGGTGGCATTTCAGTAAGTGGTTGGGTGACTGAAGCAATAACAGATGTGACAACATTTTCTACTTCATCACCCAGGAAATTCATATTTACATCAAACATGTTTCCTTCAGACATTGGGGAATCTACCTCATCCCAATCTGGAGCTATCCCAACTGTCTGATCATCTGTCTGATCACCAACTTCTACATTTAAGTCTAATGGAGCATCTTGCTCACCAGTCTCCTGCTCAACAACCTGTACATTTTCTACATGCTCAACATCCTGTACAACATTCTCTTCCTGCTCAAAAATAGGAGACCCATCTATATTCATTACATCACCAGGATGGCTCATTTCAGCTCTATTTGGATTGACCTGAACTCCATCTTTCCTAAGACGTCTGTCCGTTCTAGGTCGAGTAACATTTCCAGTCTGCTGAACTTCAGGAGCCACCTGGGTTACTGGTTGCACAATTTCAACATTTTGGACTCCAGAGGGTCCTTCACCAACCTGGTTCCCTCTTGGAACCTCTTCTTGTTTTCTTCCCTTTGGAAGCTAAGCATGGTCTGAGGGATATTTACCTCATTTGGTGGAGATCTAAGGTTGGTCAATTCACGCATATACTCACATACAGAAAAGTGAGTGGTTTCATAATCATACTGGTCACCTAGAGCTCTTTTGAAAATTAGTGAAAGGAAACGAATATAAGGTACAAATGCTTTTCTACCTTTCACCTTAAGACGCTCTACCAGATCTGTGAGGTCCCAAATACGATGGTTAAACCCAGAAGTGTATAATACAACAAGTCTAATAATCACTAGAATGGACTAGTATTACTTGTAAATAAATGCAAGAATATATAAACAAAGTAATACAAGACTTAAAGCAATAAACAAGTAAAGTGGAACATTATGTATTTTTCAAGGTGTATTTTATTTATGATGTTAAATAAAATACAAGGTTGTGCGAAATCAAGATAATACAAATAAGTATGTATCCTAACAACCTATGAATTACAAATGATCTATATTTGTCAAATAACTCTTTTGGATCGAGATACTTAAAGTTGTGAAGTATCCCTGTTTAAGATCGAGAGTATTTAGACAAATTCACTCTAATGCTAAATGTATGCTTTAAAGTAATTTTTTACAAAGAAATGACTTTGTATTTATAGGCAACAAAATTCACCAGTGAATTTTGTGCCGTACAAATATGGTTGCATGCATTTAATGATCCGACAAGAACATTAAATGCATTGGTTAAGGTACAAGGATAAAGTCACATCAAATGACTTATTATCCTTTTAACCAACCACCTTTACACACGTATAAACTTTGGTAAAGAACAAGTGGAATGTCCTTTGGAAAGTGTGTAAAGGAAAAAGTCAATTCCTCGATATCAGTGTTCAGACTTGTAAGGTCTAGAACACTGACAATCCTCCAGTGTACAGATCTGGTAAGACTTCCAGTGGACTCCGCCATTTGTCAGTCTTCTTTATTCTGACTTCAGTCTTTGAATTCAGTGAGAACGTCTTTAGTAGAATAGATCTGGACTGGGGTGAAGTCCAGTGAGCTAATCTGGAGAATACTCCAGATTTCCTATACAAGTATTTGCTCACTGGTCTTCCATTATTTCTGGACAAATCTTCAGAGGGACTCCAGATTCGAAGTCTGGAGTAGGTCCAGTAGAACACGTTTCTGGACAGATCTTCAGTAAGGCTCCAGTAGTCGAGTCTGGAGCGAGTCCAGTAAATCTGGACCTACCAAGATCATCAAATAAAATTTGAGCAAAATCCACTCTGTATCCGAACCAGAGGCAGTAAGCAATCTGGAGATGTGTTTGATTTATCTGGTCAAGTCCTCCAGAACTGCCTCCCAAACATTCAACTATATGTGTGAAAAAGAATCTCCATGAGTCTGTCAGCATGCTCATGTAGATTGTTCCCTTTCTGGATAGCTGGCCATGCTCATCTAGTATGTCTGTGTGCCCCATCAATCTGCACACTTCCCTTGTATTTATGCCAGAGGGAAGTTCAATGGGCATCTCATTCTGTTCAAAATAGTTCAATTGAAGAACAGACCTGAGTGTATCAACAGTGAAAGCCAAGGATCTGGTACCTTGCTTAAGAGAATAAGAAATTGATGAAGTTTCATCATCATATACTGCAGTGTACCAGAATTCACAAAGATAGTCGTGGTACATCCTCCCTGGATTTAGGGTCAATGCACCATAAAGAGGACATGAGAGAAAAAAGGTATTTAATCACCCAATAATGGATTGGGCATTATGAACACTGGAGAGTGAGAGTTTGGCCATCCAGTTATTCATGTTTATTCTTATTGCCTTTGCCTCTAATGTAATATGAGGTGCCCTTACAACATTGGCAACCGGAGCATTTTCAGCAGCGAGCAGATTTTTCGGTGAATTAGATTGTCTTGGTGCCATTGAATATGATAGATATATGAAGATGAAATTGAAGAATTAGGGTTTATGAAGATTTGATGAATTGAATATGAGAGAGATTTATGATTGGAAATTGAATGAAGGAATTTGAAGAACTTGGGAGTAAATATGTTCGAAGTAAATGCAAATGAAAATGAAAGTGGGTATTTATATAGGAGAGAGAATGTGGAACTTAAACGGTTAATTTGAATTTATCAAATATAATTTTGATCGGGTTCTGAGATCCGCATTAAATACATCACATCACACATAAATGTGTGACGGTTTACAGCCCACAAACAGTAACAACTTGCACTTTTTGTCTTCCCTAAGGTAAAAATACCATCATTAGGTTTGAAAAATGACATGCCACGTAGGATAATAAGATAAATATCAAGATAAATATCTTTTCAAAGATTTTGCATACGTAGCACGCACAATGACCAAGTATTAAAAGGTATTATGACTGACATATCAGTGCACCTGGAGGTTGACTGGACACTCCAGTATCACTGGTGGATTAGGCCAGTGAAGCATGCACTGATGGTACACTGGAGGGACACTCCAGTAAAGTACCAGTGAAAACCATTTGAAAGAGACTGGTAACCTCAAACATGCACGTCAACTAATACAGACAAATGAGAGGGACACATTTGCAAGGAGACAAAAGTCACCTCAAACATGCACTTCAACCTATCTAATTACCAGTGAGAGGGACATATTTACAAGGTACCAGTGATATTTTCCAGAAAATTTGTTCAGTGAGAAAATAAATTAATAAATTCCCCCTGAAATTAAAACATTTTAAGAACAAAAATATATCTTTCAGTATTCCCCTGGAATGTTGATCCATAAATCTATTAATGCAAAGATAGTACACAGAGGCGTTCGATATCTAAGCAGTCATGGATTAATTAATCTTTAAATCAAGGATCCCTGATAGTACACAAAAGCGTTCAATACCAAGGTTCCAGATTTAAGGGTTTAACATTCCCAACTCACCAACAAGATATTCAAAAGTTTTAACATCCAGTGGTTTAGTAAAAATGTCAGCGAGTTGTTTGTCAGTGGGAATAAAATGGAGTTCAATGTTGCCTTTCACAATATTATCACGAATGAAGTGATACCTGAGATCAATGTGTTTCGTCTTTGAGTGCATGACTGGATTGTTCGAGATAGCAATGGCACTGGTATTATCACAAAAGATTGGGGTCTTTGAATACTTAATACCATAATCAAGCAACTGGTTCTTCATCCAGAGTATCTGAGCACAACAACTGGCTGCAGACACGTATTCAGCTTTAGCAGTGGACAATGAAACTGAAGTTTGCTTTTTACTGGTCCAGCTGACCAGTTTGCCACCAAGGAAATGACATCCACCAGTAGTGGATTTCTTGTCTATCTTACAACCTGCATGAACTGAATCTGAATAACCCATTAGATCCATGCCTGAGCCTTTGGGATGCCAAAGACCCAAACTGGGGACACCCTTAAGGTATTTCAGTATGCGCTTTACAGCAAGCATATGAGATTCTTTTGGATTAGACTGATATTTGGCACATAAACATGTTGAAAACATAATATCTAGTCTACTGGCAGTTAAATATATCAGTGAACCAACCATGCCTCTATAGACAATGGTGTTCACTGGTTTACCATCTGGATCTGAGTCCAGTGTTAATGGTGCAGAAATTGGAGTGGGTTTAGATGGTGAAGAGTTCATATCATATTTCTTTAAAAGATCTCTAACATATTTTTCCTGATTAATAAAAATACCATCTCTGATCTGTTTAATCTGGAGTCCAAGAAAATATGTTAATTCACCCATTAAACTCATTTCATATTCAGTCGACATTATTTTCGAAAATTTCTTGCACATTTTATCATCAGTAGAGCCAAAAATAATATCATCAACATAAATTTGTACCATTATCAGATTACCTTTTTCATGAAGAATAAATAAGGTATTGTCAATTGCACCTCTTTTGAAACCATTTTTCAATAAATGTTTAGTCAGAGTATCATACCAGGCACGTGGGGCTTGTCTGAGGCCATAAAGCGCTTTGTCCAGACGATATACCCAATGTGGATGCTTTTCATCAACGAAACCTGGTGGTTGTCTGACATAAACTTCTTCTTCAAGTTTTCCATTCAAGAATGCACTTTTAACGTCCATCTGGTAGACCTTGAATTGATGATGAACAGCGAATGATAAAAATATTCTGATCGCTTCAAGTCTAGCCACTGGAGCAAATGATTCATCAAAATCGACATCTGACTGGCAGTAGCCTTGTGCTACCAGCCTGGCCTTGTTTCTGATTACGTGGCCATCTTCATCTACCTTGTTCCTGAAGACCCATCCGGTTCCAATTGGTTCTTTCTTTCCAACTGGGAAAGGAACCAGGTACCAAACCTTGTTCCTTTCAAACTGGTGAAGCTCTTCTTGCATAGCAGTTACCCAGCTTGGATCTTCCATAGCCTCGTCAATCTTCTTTGGTTCTGTCAGTGATAAGAAACTAACATATAAGCATTGATCACTGGAGGCTCTTCTGGTCAGAACCCCTCGACTGGAGTCACCTATGATCTGATCGATAGGATGAGCTTTTGTCCATATGGAGTATTGACCAGGGTTGTTACTGACAACAATATCAGTGCAAGAATTCAGTTGAGTCTCCTCTGGTGTTGCTTCAGGAGGAGGATCTTGCTAGACTACTTCAACATCTTCATCTGAGTCATTTAAATCACGATTTGCATCATGAAATTCTTCATTTGAAGGCATTAATTGAAGTACTGGTTCAGTTTCAACTGGGACAGATACTGGGGGAGTAGTACGAACATCTGATCCAATAATAATTTCAGAGGGTAGCTTGAAAATAATTGAAGGATAGAATGGAGTACTACTGGAGAGTTTCTTCTTTTGAACAGGTCCCAGATCAGGATGACTGGAAACTGTGTCTTCTGAATCTTTATTGTAGTTGATAGGATCAGATTCACAGAAGACAATTGGAGTTACTGGGGTAGTATCAAGGGTTGGCTTTTTATTGATTGCGACATTTGATTCATCAAATGTGATATGAATTGACTCATGGACCTTCTCCAGTCTCTTGTTATAGACTCTGAAGGCCTTGCGAATAGCTGAATAGCCTAAGAAATACCCTTCATCAGCTTTGGCATCGAATTTGCCTAACTGACTGGAGTCGTTCAGGATGTAAACAGGACATCCAAAAACGTGAAAATAACCAATATTTGGTTTTCTATTTCTTAAGACTTCATAGGTTGTCTTTTTGTGTCGCTTCACATACACTGATCGATTCTGGGTGTGGCAAGCAGTTGCAATTGCTTCAGCCCAGAAACTGGTAGACATACCAGATTCAGCAAGCATACTCCTGGCAGCTTCTATCAGCGTTCAATTCTTCCTTTCCACAACTCCATTTTGTTCTGGAGAGCGGGCTGATGAGAAATTCTGGGAGATGCCAGTGTCAGTACAGAATGACTCCAGAGTTGCATTCTGGAATTCTGTTCCATTGTCACTTCTTAACTGATACACCTTTCGACTGTACTTGAGCTCAATTTGCTTGATAAGACTGATGATTTCAGCAGCAGCTTCATTTTTAGACCTGAGAAAGATAACCCAACAATATCTGGAGAATTCATCTACGATCACCAGGGTGTATCTTTTACCAGCACGAGTCTGAACATTCACTGGACCGAAGAGGTCCATATGAAGCATATGAAGTGGTTCAGATATGCTGAAATTCTGTTTGGTCTTGAAACTGGTACGTTTCTGCTTACCCATCTCACATCCTGGACATGGCCTTTCCTTTTTGAAGGAAACTGAAGGTATCCTTCTGCCAGTTGTTTTCTAGACAACTTATTAATATTTTTAAATTTAAATGGGATACCTTTTGTGCCATAACCAGTTTGTGTCTTCATCAGCTTGAGTATAGAAACACTGCTCTGAAGGAGAGCTTTCCATATCCATCACGTACACATTTCCTTTTCTGGGAGCAATCAATACTACCTTCCAGTCCTTGTTGAATACAATGCCCTGAGCAATATTGAATAGAACTTGATAGCCATCATCACACAGTTGACTGACACTGATCAGGTTATATTTCAAACCATTCACAAATGCAATTCGTCTGAATTTGACTTGTCCATTGTTCAGAACACCATACCCCTCAGTTTTTCCACAACCATCATTTCCAAAAGTAATGGAGGGTCCGTCAGAAATTACGAACTCCTCCAACAGGGTCTTACATCCGGTCATCGTCCTGCCAGCTGCACTGTCAAGATACCAGATAAATTTCTTTTGATCGCCCTGCACATCCACCAGATATATCAGTTAGATTTGGGAACCCATCGACTGATGGGTTCACTGGACCCTCCCTTATAGGTCCCTGGAGGTATCTGGTTGAGTTCACTTTCTTCAACAGTAGTCTTAGTTGAAAAGACCACTGGGGTTGATAGTTTTGAAACCTTTCTCTTTTTCTCAACTGGAGAAATATATTTATCTTTCTTGGAAAAAGGTTTGGTATTTTGTCTAGGTCCAGATGAAGTACCCTCAATAAAGTTTAATCTTGCATTAAAACTTTGAAATTGACGAGTCAGTAATTGAAACTGGCTCTCTAACCTTGACAAAATATTTTCATCAGATGACACCTGAGCCTTTCCAGTTGAATGGACTCGAGGCTTAGGTAGGGAACTGGTCTTCTTCTTTTGAACCTGGGGTTCATTAGAAGCAGTCTGAGGCAAAGGTTTCTTCAGATTGACCTTTTTAACTGGAGCAGTCATCTGGAATGCTCCAGTCTTAACCTCTGGGGATTGAACTGGGAAAATATTGGCCTTGGGAGTTACAGGCTCATCATAAATGGTAATGGGCCTGAATCCCTCTAGTAACCGATCAATTACTGGTATTAATGATGCAACATGTGTATTTCCATCTAAATAAGCACGTTTTTGAGTGGGAAATTGATTTACTCCAACATCATAAGGCTTTCTGGTTTCAAGCCATGATTTAATAACCAGTTTTTTCTTTTCTAAAATGACTTCAAGATCTTGTTTTTCTTGAATCAGTTGTTCAGTTACCAGAACCTGGGCTTGAAATGCTAGTTCAATGTCTTGAAGTTCTTTTAATTTTGATTTTAAAACTGTAATTTCAGAAAAATCTGTTTCTAGACCATTTACACAGTCAGATCTAACAGTTTCAACAAAGATTAAATCAACATTAAGAGCTTCAGCAATGTCCAATTTAAGTTCAGGGTCAGTTTCAGTATCATAATCACTGACCTTTTTTATAACAATGTCCACCCATCTTCCAGATGTGACATTTTCCTTCACCAGGTGCTCTTCGTCTGCCAGAGCCATGTAACAGCAATCTCTTTCTTCTTCTTCATCAGCAGATGAATCATCAGAAGGAACCCATTTTTCTTCAGTTGTTGCAATCATGCACTTATTATTATTTTCCATTTGTTGTGCCATGAGAGCAATTTGAGCCTTAAGCTTTTTATATTTCGATTTATAGCTATCATCAAGCTTATTATTAGAAGTAAATGGACCAGGCTTGGATACAAACTGACTGGACTTGTAATCTTTCATGAAATGACCTTTTCTGCCACACTTAAAGCATCTCAGATTGGTCTTGTCAGTGGAAGAACTGGATGCAAATTGTCCAGATGGCCTATTTGCTTTTGCTTTGAAACGGTTAAACGTTTTAGAAATCATTGCAACAAGGTCATCATTTTCAGATTCATCACAGTCTGGAGAGATAAGACTAGATTCTCCAGAATCCATGAGTTCAGACACCATCTTCTTCATAGAAAATACATTCTCAGAAGATATTAGTGTTGTACTTTGTAGTTCAGTATGACTAACCACACTGGAACTACTGGAGGCATGGTTATAGGCATCTTGTTCTGCCACAACTCTCTGAGCTTGATTTTCTTCAGTGTACCTGAAAGCTCCATATAAAGTTGAAAGAGTGTGTGTGTGTGCAGAGTTTTACCTTGTCGTAAGACCAGGATCATGTGAGACCATTTGGTGGGTAAAATATCACAAAATTTCTCCAGAAGTATATCCTTGTCTTTTTTAACCCCCAGTCCTCTCAACTAGTTTATGATGCTCATAAATCTGGTGTAAGTACCAGTGAGAGACTCATTGGGCTGAGCAAAAAATGACTCATACCTCTTGTTTAAGGAGACTTTTCTGGTGACAATGGTATCATCTCCTCCTTCATACTAGTTTACTAGTTCATCCCACATGGTTTTAGCACTGGGAAAAAGAACTAGTGTGGGAATTAGAGTTTCTGGAACAGCCCCGAGGATCATGTTTTTGAGAAGGGTATCTAGATTTACCAATCTCCTCTCCTCTTCAGACCAATGTTCCTCCCTCTTTTCCCGACCTCTTCTAGATCCAGTTGGATCAAGAAGAGCATTGAGAGGTGATGTGGGGACATAAGGTCCTTCATTTAAAATTTTCATCATGTTTCTCTCCATACCAGTGATATGCAATATCATCCTAGCCTTCCACGTACCAAATTCATCACTGTTCCCACTGAATTTAGGAACAGGATTGTTTGAGTAGTGCACATGCACATGTGGAGAAGCAGTAGTAGTAGGAGGAGGTGGTGGATTAGTGTTATTAACAAGTGGTGGTTCATTATTTTGATCATTGATATTAGGATCAGGACCATGATTGAAACCTCCTTGTGTATTTTCTGGGGTGGCCATCAAAGAAGCAGATCTAGGCAAATTTATTAGCCTTCTGCTCTGATACCAATTGTGAGTCCCAAACTCTCTAGATGGTTTAACCCAAAGTGTAAAATACAACAAGTCTAATAAGCACTAGATTGGACTAGTATTACTTGAATATAAATGCAAGTATATAAACAAAGTAATACAAGACTTAAAGTAAAGGTGGAACACAATGTAATTTTTCAAGTGTATTTTATTTATGATGTTAAATAAAATACAAGGTTGTGCGGAATCAAGATAATACAAATATGTAAGTATCCTAACAACCTATGAATTACAAGTGATCTATATTTTCCAAATAAACTCTTTGGATCGAGATACTTAAAGTTGTGAAGTATCCCTGTTTAAGATCGATAGTACTTCGACAAATTCACCTTTAATGCTAAAAGTAATTTTAGCAAAGAAATGACTTTGTATTTATAGGCAAACAAATTCACCAGTGAATTTGTGCCGTACAAATATGGTTGCATGCATTTAATGAACCGACAGGGTCATTAAATGCATTGGTTAAAGTACAAGGATAAAGTCACATCAATATGACTTTATTCTTTTAACCAACCACCTTTACACACGTATGCACTTTAGTAAAGAACAAGTGGAATGTTCTTTGGAAAGTGTGTAAAGGCAAAAAGTCAATTCCTCGTAATCAGTGTTCAGACTTGTAAGGTCTAGAACACTGACAAACCTCCAGTCGTAGATCTGGTAAGACTTCCAGTGGACTCCGCCATTTGTCAGTCTTCTTTATTCTAACTTCAGTCTTTGACTTCAGTGAGAATGTCTTCAGTAGAATAGATCTGGACTGGGTGAAGTCCAGTGAGCTAATCTGGAGGATGTCTCCAGATTTCCTATACAAGTATTTTGCTCACTGGTCTTCCATTATTTCTGGACAAATCTTCAGGGTCGCTCCAGTATCCAAGTCTGGAGTAGAAGTATTTCTGGACAAGTCTTCAGAGACTTTCCAGTCTTCAAGTCTGGAGCGAGTCCAGTAAATATGGACCTAACAAATTCCCCCTATTTGTTTAGAAATAATGCAAGGTTTTTCAAGCTTCTATCTATACAATTTTGTATGCTTGAAAAACACTTGTTTTGACTTAGTCTAAAAATTTATGTTACTGGGAAACACTTTATAGATCATCAGTGTTCCAGTTTCATCTTTTAATTCTAACTTAGACTAAATCTGATCATTTACATTGTGAAACAAAATATGCAACTATATTTACAGCCATCAACAGAAAATAAGTTACAATTTTGTGAAAATAAATACAAGTACAAGTAAATGATACAAGAGTCAGGCCCTTCTCTCCGACGTCTGTCCTGGAGCATCTTCAGAAGCCTTTCTCTTTGTAGATGGAGAGGATGGTACAGACTCTGGTGGTTTCATGCCTATTGCAACTTCCATCTGTTGCTTTCTCTTCCATACCTTCTCAATCCTCTTCAAAAATGCTTTAACGTCAGTCGACAAATCAGTCTTCCCCTGAACGTTAAGGCAATCTCCTTCAGTTCAGTCCATCCAAAAGCTTGGACTGAAGCACTCTTCCTTTCATCAGTAAAGTTACCTTCTCTGGTCAACTTTATTTCAAACCTGCTCATGCCTTCATGATTTTCAGCAAGCTTAATCTCTGCACTAATGATCTTTCTGGCATCAGCCCTGAAATTCAACATTTCTTCATACTTGGCTTTCTGCTTTGCCATCTGGATCATGTATTCAGTTTCCTTGGATACTTTCTACTGTTCAATGGTAGACTGGAGTTTTTCATGATCAATTCTTTGTGAAGTATCCAAAGGAATGAATGTGCTCAGATCAGCATCTCTGATTTCCTTGATCTGTTTGGCAGTGAGTTTTGGTAAGCCCTTTAACTTCTTTCTGTACTCTATCTCCAGAGCACCAACATTCTTTCTAATCTTCTTCTGGAGGTTCACCAGCTCCTCCGTCCTTTGTCTAATCAATTCAACTACACTGACTCCATACGTTACAGCATCATACGTTTGTTCTTCTTCAGAGTACCTGGAACGAATGTAGACATCATCCAATGCATCCAGACATTGATGAACTCTGGGGTCTTCCTTCATTCTTTTATAAACATCAATATGTATGCCCAACCTACCAGCATTGTAAGAATCAAGGGTCCCCATGATTGCCATCTCCCTTTTGTGGGCCAGCAATTCATCCTTTTGATTTTTCTTGAATATTTCTATCAATATGCATTCTAGTTCCAGTCTCTTCGAAGTATCTTCATCAGTAGTTGGAAATTCTGATGACTTCCCAACAGTTTCAGTTTCTTCTCCAGATACCATATGTTCCTTTCCTTTTACTGACTTTTGAGTAGTTATGATATCTGGGAATTCTTCAAACTGGGGCTCACTGGCATCAGTACCAGTAGCCTATTCATCCTGCTCACTGGTCTTCCATTATTTCTGGACAAATCTTCAGGGTCGCTCCAGTATCCAAGTCTGGAGTAGAAGTATTTCTGGACAAGTCTTCAGAGACTTTCCAGTCTTCAAGTCTGGAGCGAGTCCAGTAAATCTGGACCTAACCATATGATCAACCTAAAATTGTCAAAACTGAACCTATTGAGACCACCCCCACTGAGGTTAAAACTGGAGCTGAACAGGCTAAAGCTCCAGTCAAAAAGGCTGCTGGTGATAAGCCTTTGCCTCAAAAGTCAAAAGAGCCCAAGACTCAAAAGACTAAGACTCCAGCTGAACCTAGGTCCAAGGTTCAGCAGCCTACTGAAAATAATATTTTGTTAAGACTGGAAAGTCAACTCCAACTTTTGTCTAGGCAGGTTCAGAGTTGTACTGCCAGAATTAAAAATCTGGAAGGAGGTTCATCTCCTCCAGTTGAAAAACAAAATATTAAAACCCCTTCAAAACAAAAACAAAAGAATGTTCCATCTGGAACAAAATCTGATAAGAAAAAGGGGAATAAGTATCAAATACCAATCGTTTTTACTCCTGCAGCCTCCAGTTCAACACCACAACAATCAACTGAGACTTCTGAGGTGAAGTCCAGTGAACCCATCAAGAAAAGATGGGTTCACAAAAATAACTAATGATTTTTGTGGGTGTGCAGGGAGATCGTAAAAAGAACACCTGGTATCTGGACAGCGCAGCTGGCCGGACTATGACGGATGTAAGCCCCTACTGGAAGAGTTCACTGTCCAAGATGGACCGGCAGTGACGTTTGGTAATGATCAAAATGGAAAGACTGAAGGATATGGTGTAATCAATAATGGACAAGTCCAGTTCACCAGAGTTGCATTTGTGAATGGTTTAAAATACAACCTGATCAGTGTCAGTCAACTTTGTGATGATGGATACAAGGTATTGTTCGATATTGCTCAAGGCACCATATTTAACAAGGATTGGAAAGTGGTGATGATTGCACCAAGAAAGGGAAATGTGTACATCATGGATATGGAACCTGCTCCAAAAGAGCAGTGCTTCTATACCAAGGCTGATGAGGACACCAACTGGCTATGGCATAAAAGGTTATCCCATCTTAATTTTAAGAATATTAACAAGTTGTCTCGCAAACAACTGGTGGATGGGATACCTCAGATTTCTTTCAATAAAGAAAAGTCATGTCCAGGGTGTGAGATGGGCAAGCAGAAAAGGGCCAGTTTCAAGACCAGGCAAAACTTTAGCATCACTGAACCTCTTCACATGCTACATATGGATCTGTTTGGTCCAAGTGAATGTTCAAACTAGAGCTGGAAAGAAATACACTCTAGTTGTGGTTGATGAATTCTCCAGATACTGCTGGGTGGTATTTATCAGATCAAAAAGTGATGCACCTACTGAAATCATCTCTCTCATCAAAAGAATTAAGCTCAAATACACTCGAAAAGTCTGTCAGTTACGAAGTGATAATGGTACTGAATTTCAAAACAAGGTACTTGAAACATTTTGTAATGACACTGGCATCTCTCAAAACTTCTCATCAGCACACTCTCCAGAGCAAAATGGAGTTGTGGAAAGAAAGAATCGCACACTGATAGAAGCTGCCAGAAGTATGCTATCTGAATCAGGTCTTCCCACCAGTTTTTGGGCTGAAGCAGTTGCAACAGCTTGCCACATACAAAACCGGTCAGTCTACATCAAGAGACACAAGAAAACTGCCTATGAAGTCCTCAGGAATCGAAAACTAAATATTGGATATTTCCATGTATTTGGTTGTCCAGTTTATATTTTAAATGATTCCAGTCAGCTTGGAAAATTTGATGCAAAAGCTGATGAAGGAGTGTTTCTAGGCTATTCAGATATTCGAAAGGCCTTTAGAGTTTATAATTATAGACTCCAAAAGGTTCATGAGACAATTCATGTCACATTTGATGAATCAAATGATGCAATCAACAAGAGACCAAGTCTTGATATCTCTCCAGTCGTTCCATTAAATTTTGGTGAAACTGACCAAGTTCATCAGTCAGTTGTTTCACCAGAAAATGTTTCCAGTCACACTGAACTGGAACCAGTACAAAAGAAGAAACCAACCAGTGACATACCGTTTTATCCCTCCATCAGTTTCAACTTACCACAGAAACTGGTGATTGGATCAGATGTGCGTGCCACTCCAATATCAACACCAGTTCAAACTCCAACTTCTCCAGTTCTTCAAGAAATGCCTTTAAATGAAGAATTTCATGATGCCAATCGTGACCTCATTGACTCTGATGAGGATATTGAAGTAGTTTGGGCTGATCCTCCTCCAGAAGCTGCTGCAACTGGAGAAGATCGCCAGGTGACTTGCACTGATATTGTTGTTCACCAGCCTAGTCAATACACTAAATGGACTCGAGCACATCCAATTGAACAGATTGTTGGAGATCCAAGTAGTGGGGTTCAGACTAGAAGAGCCACAAGTGAACAATGCTTGAATGTCACCTTCTTATCACTAATTGAACCGAAGAAGATTGACGAGGCTATGGCAGACCCAAGCTGGGTGGAAGCTATGCAAGAAGAGCTCATCCAGTTTGAAAGGAATAATGTATGGGAACTTGTTCCTTGTCCACCAGGGTTAAAGAAAGAACCATTGGTACAAGATGGGTCTACCGAAATAAGTTTTTTTTTTTTTTTTTTTTTTTTTTTTTTTTTTTTTTTTTTTTTTTTTTTTTTTTTTTTTTTTTTTTTTTTTTTTTTTTTTTTTTTTTTTTTTTTTTTTTTTTTTTTTTTTTTTTTTTTTTTTTTTTTTTTTTTTTTTTTTTTTTTTTTTTTTTTTTTTTTTTTTTTTTTTTTTTTTTTTTTTTTTTTTTTTTTTTTTTTTTTTTTTTTTTTTTTTTTTTTTTTTTTTTTTTTTTTTTTTTTTTTTTTTTTTTTTTTTTTTTTTTTTTTTTTTTTTTTTTTTTTTTTTTTTTTTTTTTTTTTTTTTTTTTTTTTTTTTTTTTTTTTTTTTTTTTTTTTTTTTTTTTTTTTTTTTTTTTTTTTTTTTTTTTTTTTTTTTTTTTTTTTTTTTTTTTTTTTTTTTTTTTTTTTTTTTTTTTTTTTTTTTTTTTTTTTTTTTTTTTTTTTTTTTTTTTTTTTTTTTTTTTTTTTTTTTTTTTTTTTTTTTTTTTTTTTTTTTTTTTTTTTTTTTTTTTTTTTTTTTTTTTTTTTTTTTTTTTTTTTTTTTTTTTTTTTTTTTTTTTTTTTTTTTTTTTTTTTTTTTTTTTTTTTTTTTTTTTTTTTTTTTTTTTTTTTTTTTTTTTTTTTTTTTTTTTTTTTTTTTTTTTTTTTTTTTTTTTTTTTTTTTTTTTTTTTTTTTTTTATTTGTTTTCTGTTTTTTCAATTTTTCACTTTTTTTTTTTTTTTTTTTTTTTTTTTTTTTTTTTTTTTTTTTTTTTTCAAGACCAGGCAAAACTTTAGCATCACTGAACCTCTTCACATGCTACATATGGATCTGTTTGGTCCAAGTGAATGTTCAAACTAGAGCTGGAAAGAAATACACTCTAGTTGTGGTTGATGAATTCTCCAGATACTGCTGGGTGGTATTTATCAGATCAAAAAGTGATGCACCTACTGAAATCATCTCTCTCATCAAAAGAATTAAGCTCAAATACACTCGAAAAGTCTGTCAGTTACGAAGTGATAATGGTACTGAATTTCAAAACAAGGTACTTGAAACATTTTGTAATGACACTGGCATCTCTCAAAACTTCTCATCAGCACACTCTCCAGAGCAAAATGAAGTTGTGGAAAGAAAGAATCGCACACTGATAGAAGCTGCCAGAAGTATGCTATCTGAATCAGGTCTTCCCACCAGTTTTTGGGCTGAAGCAGTTGCAACAGCTTGCCACATACAAAACCGGTCAGTCTACATCAAGAGACACAAGAAAACTGCCTATGAAGTACTCAGGAATCGAAAACCAAATATTGGATATTTCCATGTATTTGGTTGTCCAGTTTATATTTTAAATGATTCCAGTCAGCTTGGAAAATTTGATGCAAAAGCTGATGAAGGAGTGTTTCTAGGCTATTCAGATATTCGAAAGGCCTTTAGAGTTTATAATTATAGACTCCAAAAGGTTCATGAGACAATTCATGTCACATTTGATGAATCAAATGATGCAATCAACAAGAGACCAAGTCTTGATATCTCTCCAGTCGTTCCATTAAATTTTGGTGAAACTGACCAAGTTCATCAGTCAGTTGTTTCACCAGAAAATGTTTCCAGTCACACTGAACTGGAACCAGTACAAAAGAAGAAACCAACCAGTGACATACCGTTTTATCCCTCCATCAGTTTCAACTTACCACAGAAACTGGTGATTGGATCAGATGTGTGTGCCACTCCAATATCAACACCAGTTCAAACTCCAACTTCTCCAGTTCTTCAAGAAATGCCTTTAAATGAAGAATTTCATGATGCCAATCGTGACCTCATTGACTCTGATGAGGATATTGAAGTAGTTTGGGCTGATCCTCCTCCAGAAGCTGCTGCAACTGGAGAAGATCGCCAGGTGACTTGCACTGATATTGTTGTTCACCAGCCTAGTCAATACACTAAATGGACTCGAGCACATCCAATTGAACAGATTGTTGGAGATCCAAGTAGTGGGGTTCAGACTAGAAGAGCCACAAGTGAACAATGCTTGAATGTCACCTTCTTATCACTAATTGAACCGAAGAAGATTGACGAGGCTATGGCAGACCCAAGCTGGGTGGAAGCTATGCAAGAAGAGCTCATCCAGTTTGAAAGGAATAATGTATGGGAACTTGTTCCTTGTCCACCAGGGTTAAAGAAAGAACCTATTGGTACAAGATGGGTCTACCGAAATAAGATGGATGAAGATGGCAATGTTGTAAGAAACAAGGCCAGATTAGTTGCCAAGGGTTACTGTCAAGCAGAGGGCGTTGACTTTGATGAAACTTTTGCTCCAGTTGCAAGACTTGAAGCCATCAGAATATTCTTGGCTTATGCAGCCCATCTGCAGTTTAAAGTCTTCCAGATGGATGTCAAAAGTGCGTTCCTTAATGGAACATTGGAAGAAGAAGTGTATGTTAAACAGACTCCAGGCTTCATCAATGAGAAGCATCCTCACTGGGTATACAGACTGAACAAAGCTTTGTATGGTCTAAGACAAGCCCCAAGAGCCTGGTATGACACTTTAACTAAACATCTTCTCAAAATTGGCTTTCAAAGAGGTGCAATAGATAATACCTTATTTATCTTGAAAAGAAAAAGGTAATATCTTATTGGTACAAATTTATGTTGACGATATTATATTTGGTTCAACTGATGATGCAATGTGTAAAAGGTTTTCTAAAATCATGTCATCTGAGTATGAAATGAGTCTAATGGGTGAATTAACATTTTTCTTGGGTCTTCAGATTAAGCAAACTGAAAATGGAATTTTTATAAACCAAGAAAAATATGTCAGAGATTTGTTAAGAAAATACAAATATGATTCAATCCCATCCAAAAACACACCTATTGCAGCACCTTTAAATTTGGACTCTGACCCAACTGGCAAACCAGTGAACACCACTGAATATCGTGGTATGGTTGGTTCACTGATGTATTTAACTGCCAGTCGACCAGATATAATGTTTGCAACATGTCTATGTGCCAGATTTCAGGCTAACCCAAAAGAATCACATTTGCACGCTGTTAAGCGCATCTTCAGATACCTGAAAGGGTGTCCTAGCCTTGGTCTTTGGTATCCCAAAGGCTCAGGGTTATATCTAATGGGTTATTCAGATTCAGATCATGCAGGTTGTAAGATAGATAGAAAATCAACAACTGGTGGTTGTCATTTCCTTGGAGGAAAACTGGTAAGTTAGACCAGCAAGAAGTAGACATCAGTCTCTATGTCCACTGCTGAGGCAGAGTACATTTCTATGGCCAGTTGTTGTGCCCAGATTCTCTGGATCAAGAACCAGTTACTAGATTATGGTCAGAAGTATACAAGGACCCTAATCTTTTGTGACAACACCAGTGCAATTGCTATATCTCACAACCCAGTGATGCACTCTAAGACAAAGCATATTGACATCAGGTATCATTGTATTCGTGATCATGTTATGAAAGGAGACATTGAAATTCATTTCATCCCCACTGACAAACAGCTCGCTGATGTTTTTACAAAACCTCTTGATGAGAAAACTTTTAAACATCTCATCAGCGAACTGGGAATGTTAAATCCTTAAAACTGGAGATTTTATTATGAACGCGTCAGTGACACTGATGAAGTTCTCCAGTTGAGGAGGTCTAGATAATCTTTGCTCGCCAGGCTATCGAACGCCGTTGTGATACTATCCTGGCACTAATCGATTTCTGGATCATCATTTTAGGGGGAAAGACTCAAAATAAATTTTCTTACCAAAATTCTTTTTGTTTGAAAATGGCAACTGGAGAACTCTCCAGTTGGAAACTGGCACTGGACTAATCCTCCAGTGTACATGTTCAGTCTTGTCTTAAAACTGGTGGTCAACCAGATTTCATAACGTTGGAAAATACTTGGTCAATATTTGTGACACGTGATGGTACTCGAGTGTTTTAACCCACTCACTATCGTCATATGACGTGTCAAGGTCATTTTTGTAAAAGACAACACTTTTTATTGGGAATATGAAAGTTAGTGGGCGCGTGGGGAAGTTAAGCCGTCGTAGCATTTAATGCTGACACGGATAATTAAATTTTTACTTCAAAATTCAAATTTTCATTTACAAATTATCTTGTAAATTTGATTCTTGGTATTAAAATATTCTTGGTATCTCCTTCACATTAAAAGGTGGAACGGTCCAGTGTACCCTAACGACAGAAACAATGAGAGATGCTCTTTCTCTCAACTATTGGCTTCCAGGGGAGAATCCAAAAATTCTTGAGAGATTCTCCAATCGGTCCTACCTTCACTGCAAACCCACGAAAGATGTTTCACGATTATCTTTGTGAGTTTTGGTACACTGCCTCTCTTTCTCCTGACTGTTCTTCCATCTCCTTCACATTAAAAGGTGGAACGGTCCAGTGTACCCTAACGACAGAAACAATGAGAGATGCTCTTTCTCTCAACTATTGGCTTCCAGGGGAGAATCCAAAAATTCTTGAGAGATTCTCCAATCGGTCCTACCTTCACTGCAAACCCACGAAAGATGTTTCACGATTATCTTTGTGAGTTTTGGTACACTGCCTCTCTTTCTCCTGACTGTTCTTCCATCTCCTTCACATTAAAAGGTGGAACGGTCCAGTGTACCCTAACGACAGAAACAATGAGAGATGCTCTTTCTCTCAACTATTGGCTTCCAGGGGAGAATCCAAAAATTCTTGAGAGATTCTCCAATCGGTCCTACCTTCACTGCAAACCCACGAAAGATGTTTCACGATTATCTTTGTGAGTTTTGGTACACTGCCTCTCTTTCTCCTGACTGTTCTTCCATCTCCTTCACATTAAAAGGTGGAACGGTCCAGTGTACCCTAACGACAGAAACAATGAGAGATGCTCTTTCTCTCAACTATTGGCTTCCAGGGGAGAATCCAAAAATTCTTGAGAGATTCTCCAATCGGTCCTACCTTCACTGCAAACCCACGAAAGATGTTTCACGATTATCTTTGTGAGTTTTGGTACACTGCCTCTCTTTCTCCTGACTGTTCTTCCATCTCCTTCACATTAAAAGGTGGAACGGTCCAGTGTACCCTAACGACAGAAACAATGAGAGATGCTCTTTCTCTCAACTATTGGCTTCCAGGGGAGAATCCAAAAATTCTTGAGAGATTCTCCAATCGGTCCTACCTTCACTGCAAACCCACGAAAGATGTTTCACGATTATCTTTGTGAGTTTTGGTACACTGCCTCTCTTTCTCCTGACTGTTCTTCCATCTCCTTCACATTAAAAGGTGGAACGGTCCAGTGTACCCTAACGACAGAAACAATGAGAGATGCTCTTTCTCTCAACTATTGGCTTCCAGGGGAGAATCCAAAAATTCTTGAGAGATTCTCCAATCGGTCCTACCTTCACTGCAAACCCACGAAAGATGTTTCACGATTATCTTTGTGAGTTTTGGTACACTGCCTCTCTTTCTCCTGACTGTTCTTCCATCTCCTTCACATTAAAAGGTGGAACGGTCCAGTGTACCCTAACGACAGAAACAATGAGAGATGCTCTTTCTCTCAACTATTGGCTTCCAGGGGAGAATCCAAAAATTCTTGAGAGATTCTCCAATCGGTCCTACCTTCACTGCAAACCCACGAAAGATGTTTCACGATTATCTTTGTGAGTTTTGGTACACTGCCTCTCTTTCTCCTGACTGTTCTTCCATCTCCTTCACATTAAAAGGTGGAACGGTCCAGTGTACCCTAACGACAGAAACAATGAGAGATGCTCTTTCTCTCAACTATTGGCTTCCAGGGGAGAATCCAAAAATTCTTGAGAGATTCTCCAATCGGTCCTACCTTCACTGCAAACCCACGAAAGATGTTTCACGATTATCTTTGTGAGTTTTGGTACACTGCCTCTCTTTCTCCTGACTGTTCTTCCATCTCCTTCACATTAAAAGGTGGAACGGTCCAGTGTACCCTAACGACAGAAACAATGAGAGATGCTCTTTCTCTCAACTATTGGCTTCCAGGGGAGAATCCAAAAATTCTTGAGAGATTCTCCAATCGGTCCTACCTTCACTGCAAACCCACGAAAGATGTTTCACGATTATCTTTGTGAGTTTTGGTACACTGCCTCTCTTTCTCCTGACTGTTCTTCCATCTCCTTCACATTAAAAGGTGGAACGGTCCAGTGTACCCTAACGACAGAAACAATGAGAGATGCTCTTTCTCTCAACTATTGGCTTCCAGGGGAGAATCCAAAAATTCTTGAGAGATTCTCCAATCGGTCCTACCTTCACTGCAAACCCACGAAAGATGTTTCACGATTATCTTTGTGAGTTTTGGTACACTGCCTCTCTTTCTCCTGACTGTTCTTCCATCTCCTTCACATTAAAAGGTGGAACGGTCCAGTGTACCCTAACGACAGAAACAATGAGAGATGCTCTTTCTCTCAACTATTGGCTTCCAGGGGAGAATCCAAAAATTCTTGAGAGATTCTCCAATCGGTCCTACCTTCACTGCAAACCCACGAAAGATGTTTCACGATTATCTTTGTGAGTTTTGGTACACTGCCTCTCTTTCTCCTGACTGTTCTTCCATCTCCTTCACATTAAAAGGTGGAACGGTCCAGTGTACCCTAACGACAGAAACAATGAGAGATGCTCTTTCTCTCAACTATTGGCTTCCAGGGGAGAATCCAAAAATTCTTGAGAGATTCTCCAATCGGTCCTACCTTCACTGCAAACCCACGAAAGATGTTTCACGATTATCTTTGTGAGTTTTGGTACACTGCCTCTCTTTCTCCTGACTGTTCTTCCATCTCCTTCACATTAAAAGGTGGAACGGTCCAGTGTACCCTAACGACAGAAACAATGAGAGATGCTCTTTCTCTCAACTATTGGCTTCCAGGGGAGAATCCAAAAATTCTTGAGAGATTCTCCAATCGGTCCTACCTTCACTGCAAACCCACGAAAGATGTTTCACGATTATCTTTGTGAGTTTTGGTACACTGCCTCTCTTTCTCCTGACTGTTCTTCCATCTCCTTCACACTAAAAGGTGGAACGGTCCAGTGTACCCTAACGGCAGAAACAATGAGAGATGCCCTTTCTCTCAACTATTGGCTTCCAGGGGAGAATCCAACAGTTATCTCCCCGAATATTAATTTCAGGCAAGTCCTTCTTGATATGGGACACAAGGAGTGCCTGGAAAAAAGGGGTTCTCAAAACTAAGGGCCCCATGACGATGAAAAGCCTATCACCCTCGTGGAAGTATTTCTTTATCCACCTGGTTGAAAGCATGGGTGGGAGTTCTGGTGGACTTGACCAGATAAACTCCACACAAGCAGAAATGGCTTACTACTTGTGGAATGGACTCAGAGTTGACTTTGCAGATATCCTGTACAGAAGTCTTGTACAGAAACTGAAGGGCACCAGGGGACTTTGCATCCCCTTCTCCAGGTATTTGTCACTCTGTTTTAAGCTGATTCTGGGCAGTGAACAATATTATAACACTGAATCATTGTACACTGTCCCAGAACTGCTAAGGAATCTTGACTCCTTGGTATCTGAAACTGGGAGGTAGAGATTCCTCAAAGAATGTTGCTGGCATTCCGTAAAACTGATGCACCAGTCCAAGGTGAGTCAGAAAGACAACTGGGCGGGCCTCAAAACAATGAGGGACCCACCAGTTCGTCTGCTGGAATTGTGACAGTTGCCGAACCTGGGCAACAGTCTAACCCCTCCAGCTCCAGCGTGTCAGTCCCTACAACTGTCACTGGAGACCTCCCAACAGGTCTCCAGGGTGCTCCAAAGGCAACAAGAACACGTCGCCCTAGGAATCAGTCAGCCACTGCCACTGACAGTAGAAACCTAACCAGCCCTCCAGTTTCCTCCCAACAGGAAGCTGGAGATAGTCAAAGGGATGAACCGCAAGCAAACACCCTCGAAACTTCTGTAGGAGAGGGTGGTGAAGATAATACTGGGCTAACCCAACCCAGAGTAGAGTCCGTGTCTGCACAATTTGAGTCTGGCCAAATTTCTGACACTGCTATTGCACGAACTGACGACGTCTCTGGCCAGTCACAGCTGGAGACTGAGGTTCCAAACTCTACGGCCAGTGATGTTATGATTGTGGATAGAGCAATTATAACTGAGGCAACCCCTGTGACCTCTGTCCCTGGTGAAGTTACCCTGGTAACTGAACCTTCAACAGATGAAACCTTCCAGGAAACTGGAGAAGGTCATCTGGAGACTGACCAATCTGGTCAGCCATCTCTATCATTCATGAATCTGGGCATGAATGTTGATGAGTTCCAGCTAGAGTCTTCGGATTCTGAAGGAACAACTTCTGATCAAGAGATTGTTGATGCTTCTGTACAAGATCAACTCCCTTCATCTCTTGATCCGCCCCCAGAACAAACAACAGTTTCATCTCCAGATATGCTTACTAGAATTCCACAACCACAACAACAATCACTTTTATCTTCACTCTTTGTGCCTAGAAATAGGCACACCGCCCAACCGCCGCCGTTGGACACACCTGAGCATACTCAGCATGTCCAACAACTTGATTTCTCTGTCTGTCCTTCTACATTCCCCATTCCTAGCTCTATTTCTCTCGCCCCTGGTCAGTCAACTGGTGAGGTTTCACTTAATGTGCCTCCTCCAGTTGCTCCAGTGGTGCCTGCTGCTGGTCCAGTGACAACTTCCCCTCCATCACTGGATACTCAATTTGTCTCCTTCTCAGCCGACATCCAAAACCTGATCAAACAGGTGGAGGGTGTTCAAAAGACAATTGAGCAAAACTCCAAGTCCCTCTCCAGATACAACAAGGATACTCTTACAAACTCTAAGGTTGTTGATCTGGGGATAAATAAGTTTGCTGCAAATGAGGACTTGGTGTTTAAGAGGTTGAATGAGTTAGTCACTGGCTGTAACAATCTGGCCACTCTCTAAAGGAAGCCTTTGACTTAACTCAAACCAAAGTCACAACTTCTATTTCCAACCTGCTGGGTAATACTGTCAGATCATCAGAGGTTGAGTTGAAGGAAATAGAAACAGGTCAAGGAACTGGTTGACAGACCTGCATTAAATGTGACTGAGCTTGGGCAGCAGTTGGCAACTCAGTTGGTCAGATGATTAAGGATACCTTGGTAGAGAGGGAAGAAGCGTTAGTTCAAAGGGTGATGTCTGAGATCACCAAGATTACCCCTTCACCAGTTGACCTGGCCCCAATCACTACCCAGGTTGATTTGTTGAAGGGTAGTCTAGATAATCTGGCTGCCAATGTGTCTGAGCATTCAACTGCTATAGACAAACTGACAACTGAATTTGTGAAAGAAAAGGAGAAGGAAACTGTGCAGGTAAGAGAACCAGTTGCAACTGGGCTTTCTGCAGATGATCGTGTACTTTTGAATGACTTAAAAACTGGTCAGGAACAAACATCTGCAAATGTTCTGACTCAGTCTAAAGAAGTAAATCATTTGTGGAGAACAGTTCGCATCATTTGTGGGGCGTTTAAGGAATGCAAGGACTTACAGTCGTGGCAGCCTCTAGATCGCTTGCCTTCTAGTCAGTTAGACTTTGATGTTGTTCGTCAAGGACTAGAAGCTGCCAAGGGGGAAAGGAACGTCCTTGCACTTGCACCAAGATTGCCAGGTGCAGGGACAAGAAATCTGGTTGAAAGGCAAGTAGTTGTTGTTGGTGCTGGTGCTAGTACTGATGCTAGCCAGCAGGTTATTGAAGAGTATGAAGATGATGGTGATAGGGGGAATGATGACAAGGGCAAAATGATTGCAACTGATGAATCTGCCCAGCTGGCCACTGATACACAAGCAAAGGCAACTGGTACTGATGCAGTGTGCTAGAAACTGGCAATATAGACAAGCTTCCTCCAGTAACTGAAAGTGAAAGCAAGAGATTGGCAAGAATTGGTGATGGCATTAAAGAAAGAAAGAAACAAAAACAAGCCAACCAATTAGTTGCCAGAGGTCAACTGGAGAGGATGAAGATACTTGATGCTAGTGATGCCAACTTGTTGGGCATCCCACTGGATCAATATCTAAAAGTCAATAATGATCAAAGGATAGTGGGTATGTTGAATGAAATGCTTGATATTGAGCTGGACAAACACTATCCTGATGATGAAGCTGAGTATGATGCCAAAAATATTGATGTGTCAGTGGAGAAGGCTAGAGAAATAAGGGCCAGTGGAATTCAAAGAAGAATGGAAAATGTCAAGAAGGTGGTCAGGAGAGTACTGAATCCACCCAAGTCCAAAGGAAAGTTGAAGCCACTGCCAAGAGATGCAGATCTAAGGACTTGGGTGCAACCAAATGAACCCTCAACTGAAGATATCCGAGCTGCAGTACAAAAACTAAGCACTGGCCAGATTCAACTGGCTAATGAATCTGAAGCACGAGCATACTTAACTGAAGTGCTGCAGCGAAGATACAATCCAGGCAAGATTGTTGATGTGAAAGTATCGATCAGGCCTGGAACTCAACACTTTATAGTTGGGGTTCAGTACTTCAATGGACCAATGTGCTCAACTGAAAATCCTGACATCCATAGGTATGGCCATTCTGAGCATGTGGAGATGTTGAATTTGTTGGAAGCCAGACAGCAGAAGAATAAAATTGAAAGGGGTTGGATATATGTTCTCCAGCATCTGATCAAGTTCAAAGAAAGTGTTGAAGAAAAACTGAACTTTGATCCTGAAGACAAACTGCCCATTTCTTCAGCTGCCAAGAGAAGGAAAACTGGCGAAGGGCCATCTGTATAAGTTTTCCTTCAGTTATCTTCTTGTAATTTTATTTACATTCTTGTAACTTGTATAAATTTCATTTCCTTGTATAAATGAAGTTACCAGTTTGTAACCACAAGGTAGATAACAGATTAAATCTAACAAACTAAAAAGAAAAACCCAAGGCATTTATTGATCTATAAAAATGCCTTGGAAAATTTAGATAGATTTAGTCAAACAAGTTTTTCCAGTTCATACTTGTACAGATACAAGAACTCGAAAAGACTTGGCAATATTTCAGGACAAATAAAGGGAATTTGTTAGGACCAGTTTTGCTAAAAACTGGCCAGTCTCCAGTTGCATCTGGAGACTAGAAGATTTGTCCAGAAATATATTGAAGTCCAGTTGCAACGTACAGTTTAACGCAACTGAAGACTTCATCCAGTTGAGATCTGACCAGATGTGAAGATATTCCAATTGAAGTCGAAGACAACAAGTGGAAGACAAAGAATGACAATGGCAGCGAAGCCCAGTTGACATTCTACTCAGATATAAACTGGAGATCATCAGTGTAAAGTTCTTACAAAGCTTTACACTGATTACGAGGAAAAGACCTTTATGCTTTATGTGCTATTAACCGGACAATAGCAATTGTCTATGTTTAAAGTACAAAAGTACATAAAGCAGGTTGAATAAGGTGACTTTATGTCATAACTTTATACAGCATTTTAAGGAATTAAATGATATTCCTTAAATGCTCTCAACCATATTTGTACGGCCAAAGTTGACATCCCAATGTCAACTTTGCCTATAAATAGAGGTCTTTGCACAACCAAGAAACTACTTTGCACTTTTCAGACATTTGCATTTCTTGGTGAACTTGTGCAATATTCTCTCAATCGCAAAAAGGAACATTTCACAACTTTAAGTGTTTCGATTGTTTAGAGAATTTCCAAGTGTTAGATCGATTGTATTTCATAGGTTGTTAGGATATTTACTCTTTTATATTATCTTGGTTCCGCAACAACCTTGTAATTTATTTAAAGATAATAAATAAATTACACTTGAAAAATACATATCATCTCACCAATTTACTTTACAAGTATTTACTTTTTGCATTGTCTTTTACTTATTGTCACCTTAATAAGTAATCAATCCATTAACCTGGTATATACATAATGCAACTGGTCGTCTCCAGATCAGTGTGTATATTGCAAAGTTATCTCACCATCGACATAGAGGTGTCTTCAGTTAGTACCATCTAGTGAGTTGGGACTTACAAATTCAATAATAGAATGACAACTTTAAAAGTTGTTGGGTTGTTATTAAAAAAATCATTTTAAAAAATAAGGATCTAAGTATTTTATCTATATCATTAATGTAATGTAGGTTTAAAAAATGAAAGTTGAGATATTAGTTTAACCTCTAACAAAATGAAAATCAAATCTGTGGATATGACAAATGAAAAAATTAATAAAATCATACATATTGTGGGGGTTATGGAGGTCAAATAATACATGGGCTGTCCAAAATTTAACAACATTCTATGTAGTTAAACGAGAATTTTACCCGCGCGTTGCCGCGGAAAACGATAATTATCATATTTAACACTATATATGGTTGTTTCGTTACGGACCAGGGTAAAAAGTCTAATTGTTTTAGACTTTCAGTTGCTTCTCTAATTACCAGGGCAAAAGAGAGTGTAACTTTTCTCTTTTAAAAGGGTTTTGTAGTTACTTGTCTAATTACCGGGGCAAAAACTATAATTATTTTTCTCTTTTAAAAGAGTTTTTGTAGAAAGGGAAAAAATAGACCAAAAAAAAAGCAAAAAAAGAATAGTGTAATTGTTTTAGACTTTTAGTTACTTGTCTAATTACCGGGGCAAAAAATAGTATAATTTTTCTCTTTTAAAAGAGTTTTTGTATGCAAAAAGTTAGACTAAAGTGATAAAACCTAAAAGTTAAGTGGTAAAAATAAGAAACTCTAAAAGTATACGTAAAAAAAAAAACCACAAAAAGACGAAATAGGAATAAGACAAAATAGCTGACGCCATGATGACGTCAGCGGCCGCTACTGTTCATAAGGCGACTGCAATTGTAATATTAATAATTGGCTTCCAAGAGTTAATTACATGCATATGAACACGGATTCGACTCCCGTGTTGGACATTTTTTGAACCTTTAAATTTGAAAACATAAAGTATTATGTATATGTCTTATTATGAGATGGCAGCCAGATGTGGCATGGAGGTGGCTGCCAAGTGTCAATCATACAGGCCGTCTGTATGAGAAGTTGACACGTAAGCAAAAAGCTTAGGTGACGAGCAAAGAGATTGGTCACATGAGCGCTCGGAGATAGCAAAATATATATAGAGAGAGAGATTTCAATTCATCACTAATTATTAATACTTCTAGCTACGTGTTTGTATGAACAAGCTAGAAACATCAAGGTCTCGCCGCCATCGTTATAATTTGCCTCAGTTTACCATGGGCCAACTTGCTTAGGTTTTAACTATGGGTGAATTCGATATGCAATTTCCTTATTTGTATGGAAAGTGATAACTCTACAATACGAAGTAATATTTAGGCATCCACAACAAAAGTATTATCTTTTATTATACAGTTTATTTTGGATAAATAAAAGGGTTTAGTCACTGTATGAACAATGTACTTTCCCTCGTGTACATGGTTGCCCATTAAACTGAAATATTGATGTGTATCACCAACGAACTTGTAAAACTTATACATGGTTGACCAAATATTTACCTGTTTACCTGCAATAGCAGGTTAATTGGTTTTTTCTTTTAATTAATTAAAACTTTTGTGTGTACAACCACCACATCACCACATGAACTTCACTGGAAAATCAATAACCACTGCCACCAACCTCTCTCTTCATGAACATACATCATCCCTAACCTTTCTCATCATCATTCCCTTATTCATTTGTGTTTTTTTCATTACCATGTCTTAGAATACATAAATCTTAACAAAACAATTCAAATACATATACAAAATCTGGTAACAATTATATACATATTTGAATCTATCTTCTTTAACATCATCATAAAAGGAAGAAAAAAAACACATCTATCCAACAAATATCACCACTTACATATATTAACAGCATAACACGATCAGAGTCGGATTGATTACATCTTACAATCCATTGATTCCCTTCAATAATTTTTCTTAATTTGTTCAATTCATTGAATATATCCAACGAATCTCATACACGTTGATTATTTTCTCAAATTAATTTAAACGCAAATATCCATTACAATACAAACGTAAACCCAGAAAAAAAAGGTAACACAAGCATCGATTTAAGTAGAAATCGTTAATCTTCTTCGATTAAGATTTCCATGAATTATTCCACTCCCGTAATTGGTGTCGGCCAACATAAATAATTGAAATTTTGGCATTAATGTCTTACTAATTAGTTTTGGCAAAAGCAGAGGCGATGGAAGTGTCCAAGTGGAAAATAATTTTATCAACGATTTATTAGATGAGATTTATGCACAAGGGGTATTAAGGTAAAAACTTAATGAAAATTAAAGAAAAAACCAATTAACCTGTTATTGTAGGTAAACAAGTTAACATTTGGTCAACCGTGTACAAATTTTACAAGTTCGTTTGTAATACACATCAATATTTCAGTTTAATGGGCAACCATGTACATAAGGTAAAGTACATTGTTCATCCAGTGACTAAACCCTAAATAAAAAGTGTCATGAATTTATCACTTCCCTATTCTCTCTATATAACTAAGAGATACTAATGCTTATTTGGCACTTCATTCGTCACGTCGTCATTTTCCTATGTGGCTTCATATGTGGAGATTTGTTTTTATCAATTTTAAATAGTAATAAAAAAGCCAAAGAGAAGCTTAGAACTCATGACCTCTAACTTTTAATATTATGCACAAACCACTTGATCTAACTTAATATTTGTTTATTTTTTGCAAACTACGGTAGATATTCAGTAAATATTAAAACTAATTCAAAGACATTGATAATATAATTGTCGATCTTTGTAACTTATCTCTTTGTATTTAACTATCTTTGTACGATGGAATATAATTTACTTTAATATAATATAAAACTAGATTATATTGATAATTACATATAGTATTTTACTAACCGATTATTTTGTAAGATATATATTTTCTTATTTTAATCTACCTTTGTAAAATATCAATGTTAAGTTAGATATTTATTTTATCAATTTCGCACACATATTTTGATATTTGCTTTTATATTCGGTTTTTATTTTCTCTGTTCACTTTTATATCTTCTTCTTCCTTTTTTTTCTTTTCTAAAATCTACTTTATGTTTCTTTCAGATTTTACTTACATAATAAGAGTATAATATCATTAAGAATCCGTTTAATCTTATTGTAAAATTTATGGGTAAAATGATACAATCAACTTTTATTACATTTATTTGGTCTTACATATGATTTGATTTATCATTTAATAAGATAACGCTCATAATAAGTAATTAGTAATTACTTTTATTTATGGTGTTCCTGTCGGACAGGTATAATCTAGTTGAATATATAGTTTTTGAGCAATAAACATTTGTAACTATATGCGATTGTCACCCATTTTTACAAATGTCATTTAAGGATGTTTGGAATTGTTTTTCTACAAACTTACCAAATTAAGCTGGTATCTCTCGGCTTAAAAAGAATCGATTATTTCTATTAAAATAAGTAGATTGACAGTTTTATAGAATTATGTTTTTGTTATTGCTTGCTTTCCGCATAAAAAATTTCAGCAAATAAACAAATAAATGGTACGGATAAAATAAAAGACCGAAACATCCCCTTAATTAGCTCGTTGTAGTTGTATACAAAGCAATAGCTAGAGACGACAAAATCTGAATACATTTACACATTCACATTGCATTAAAGTATTAACTTCACGTTCCGACAGATTTTTATTAGGCTTTACAAAATAGATGAGGCAAAGCTGCACAAAAATATGGTTCAAGGTACCAAAAGCAAAACACAAAATATAACATCAGTTTATAGACAAACAAATTAAATAAATTGACTACAAAAGTTCAACTTGCCGGATTGTCACTTTTAATTAACTTGTTCCTCAATTAGATCTAGCTAGAGGACTTGATTTTTTTGGCCGGCCTTTAGTTGTGCCTAGCTCCTCCGCACGCGCGCAAGTAACCATTTTGCACCGGCCGGCCGGACTTCATGTTCAGCTGTACGTACATTTTGTTCTATATAGTCAAATTAGCTAGCTAGCTTCAATTCATCATCAATTATCTGTTGGAAATTTTATGTATTTTGTTATTTAATATGTTTAAATAATATAACATAAAATATACAAGTGAATAGATATGTTAAAATGAAGTTGAAAGTGTGTTTAACTAATGTGGGTTTGTCCCACATTGGTAGAAGTATAAACATTAAGTGTGTTTATAAGGAGGAGTGTTGGAGGAATAATAATTCCTTATAAGGGGCTACACCCCAAGTGGGCAAGGAGCCGCGCCCGCCCACGGGGTCGTGGGCGATGAGGCGTAATGTGGCGTTTTAGTGGCGCACTTTGCACTTCTCTTTGTTTAAAACAACTAACACTTAGTTGTTTTCAAATATTCTGATATTCAATCAGAAAAACACACACTTCACTCTGGATACTTTCTCTTCTCTTCAAGCTGTTCTTGAAGGTAAATTATGGGTTGTGGTTAACTCCGGCAGTACAATCTGCTTTGGCTGTTGTACCCTGGGAAACTGACGGGTTCACTTGGGTGACCCGAAATCAGTTTTAAGGGACCTTGGTTTAACCATATCCTCAGCCCGTTTTGCCTTCTTCTTTTTGTTTTATGTTTCTGTTTCATTTATTTTCTTGTATTGATTAGTTAGTAGTTAATTTACTTGTAATCTTTCCTGTTGTAATTCGAATGTATATCAATAAAATGTTATTTTTTTGAATGGTGTTCCTACATTACCTTGAACATCAATGTTCAGAAAGGTTGATCAACATTTGGTTGTTGCTTCAATAGTTTTGCATTAGCGGTGGATAGTATTAATAGTAGAGAAGATCAATTTCTTTTAATTAGAACGACGAGTTAGTTGCTACCGATTGGGTATCCACAATGAGATATATCCACGCGATCAGTATACATGCAGATCCTGATTCATGTAGCACGTTTCCTCGTTACCACCTTAAGAAAAACACGTGGGGATATCAAACTGAACGGGAAAACCCTTCAAGAGACTCGAACCTGGCCAAGATCGACCTCTCCATGAGAAAAACCCCTCCCTTAAACTACAACATATGGGTGGTCTATCCTTCTAAGGGATTAGTGTAGTTGATTATCTTTTCTTTATTTAAATAATAATGGATTATCTAATATGTTCTTCAAGGACACCTAAGATGCAATAATTACACCAAGTATTATTTTGAAAATATGAAAAAAATACTAGTAACATTTTTCTTGAATGATGTAATTTTCGCTTTTCTATTCAAAGATAAATTTTGATACGTCAATTAAACTTTTTGTGTCCTTAAAATACATATATATTGGATATATTTTAAATAAAATACCAATCGAACTTTCTATTCATAAAAAAGAAAATCATCAATACTAACACCACCTAATGTTAAATGTCTATACACAACGTAGGTTTATTTTAATGAATTCTAAAGGCCAAAACTTTAAAGAGAAACATTATCAATGGTCTCATCTAAAATATACTACCAAGTATCAAAGTTTTGCAAGTACAGTAATGAACTACTTTGTCATATAATTTCTTCGATGACAGATGTAGTGGTTCCTTTACACAGATTACATAAAAAGCATAGAAGAATTAATTAAACTAAACATAAATAATCACGTGCCATGAAATCATCAAAATATATATATGGAAAATGAGTTGCAACTACTTATAGATATAATAATATTCCATGATCCATTAACTAACATACTTCCATGATTAGCATATAATTACATGCATGATTAACTAAAAATACTTAATTAACTACCTAATCCACTTTCACTTACTAATTAATCATAGTAACTAGTGCTAAAAATCAGTTATAATATCCATAATAAGAGTTCAAGCTCAACTCAAGTGAAGTCCTGCCATCAGAGTGAAACCAGTTATCACCATTATTATAGATATCATGATGGATCCCGACGCCGGTGCTGGTGGTGGTGCTAGTGGCGGAGCCACCGTGGATTGGAAAGAGAGGAAGTGTCTCAATCTCACTAGACAACTCTCCTTCATTGTCGACGTCGTCATCATCTTCATCTTGGGCTTCATTATTCGGGTTCATTTTGTCGATTTCGACCCATGACCCGAAATTATGGAATGTGCTTCCTCCAACAACATAGTTTTCTTTAGGTGATATAGAGCACTCCTGTATAAAAAGTGCATAAAATGTTATTAAATTTTTAGGGTTAATTAAGGTATTCATTAATGTTGGGAAGGTTGAATATAAAATATACTTGTATGTATTAATGTATGTAGTATATATATCAATATCAATGTATGATATTGTATTAAAGATATGTATGTAACTATGAAATGTACGTGTAGTACTATACCCTGAAACTCTTTTCAACAGATCCATAGCCATAGCCAATAGGTATGAATGTTTGTGAGGTAGAACCACCTTCTACAAAATTAAAAAAGTACACAACTAATATTAGATAGAAATCAATCTTAAAATTTATTCATACATATATGTACATGTAAATATCTATGTGATATATGTGTGTGTGTGTGTGAAGTTGATGAAATAGTAAACTAGTTATCATAAACTACTTTGAAAATGACTTATTTTAATATAAAACAACATTATTGGAGACCCAAAGCACAAACAAGTACGAGTACATAAGAAGAGTAACAAAATTTTGATAATTATTAATTTGAACTCACAAACAACTTCTAAAGAAAAAAAATCAAAAAATTGACGTCATGCAAATCATTAGAAATACTCCAAAAAAGTGATGATCAAAGATTTCAAAAGATGTGTAATAAAATAATGAGTTCAGAAACACAATCCCAAAGCGCGCGCGCGCGCACACATATATATATATATAAAATATCAACACACACACATATATAGTGGTGGAGTGCTGGAAGTACCGAGTGAAGAGAAGTGCTGAGTATTATAAAGCTTGTGTTGCTGTGGTTGGTTATAGAGATAAGGAAGGTGGTGGTGGTGAGACTGAGCATGCTGCATGTGGTGGTGGTGATCAGAAAACGGGCCGGTGGTTAGTGGCGGAGGTGGCGATGGATGAGGAGGTTGTACTACTAGAGATGGGGTGAAACGTTTCTTTTGTCGTTCACGAGCTTTATGGTTTTGAAACCAATAAAACACATTCTTCCCTTCAATTTTTCCAAAATGTCTCAACCGGGCAGCTATTTTTTGAATTTGGTCAGCAGTTGGTGATCTAATTCCATTGTTGTAGTAAAGTTCTTTAAGGATTCTAATTTGGTCACTTGTGGGTGTCCACCTTGTACTACTTTGTCTACATAGATAACTACTATTATTCATGATGTTAGTGTTTTTGTTGGCTAAACTATCTTCTTGGTGGTGGTGGTGAGTTTCCATGGTTTTTTCAAAAAACAAAAAAAAAAAAGTTTATTTGAATGAAATAAAAAGAAAGAAGAAGAAGAGAAAAAAAAAAAAGTTAAGATAAAAAAGTATTGTGCATGAGTGAAAATTTTATGGTAAGAAATGTGAGTTTATAAAGAGGGAGATTGGCACATGGATGTAATAGGGTCATAGGAGGAGAGAATCAGAAAGCATATCTGGAAGAGAAGGACTGAAGTTGACAGAGTGATTTTTAAGAAAAAAGGCAAAGGAACAAAAAAGGAGTTTTGTTCAAAAGCTTTGGCTGAAAAGTGTTTTTATTTTGGCTGAAAAGTGTTTTTATTTTTGTTCAAAGCTTTGGCTGAAAAGTGTTTCTCATTCTAAACCTTTTTGTTTCTTCTGTTACCACTTTATTCATGTATACTTCACATTTCATTCACTTATTTTCAGATACATGTTTACCTTAATAAACTCAATAATTCATTTCAGATAAGTTATCAACTTATCATCACTTAAAAAGTTAAAATCAATTTATCCCCTTTGCAGATCAATAAAATGCTTAAACAGGTTAATACTTCTTTCTAATGGCATTTGTCGACACTTTTACCATCCAAAGATATAAGTACATGCAAATCACGATAGTCGGTTGTATTGTATTACGTTCAACTATATATATCTACATAAAAATTACTAATTATAGAATAGCTTTACCTTTAACATAGCACTAATATTTGTATTCGTATAGTCAAGGTTGCAAAAGTCATTAGTCGTTCTTAGGTAGGACAACTAGGGAGTTGGAAGTACCTGGGCCTATGCGGGGAGTAGTTGGAGTAATCAGCCTACTCGGGTCGACTTGACGCTCTGCCTTGTAGTGAGTACCCAGGGAGCACCCTATCTGCTCAACTCAGTAAGTTTTGCAACAGTGCGTATAGTTATATGTCTTTTTTATCCTATTTATAAAAATAGTTTAGATCCGAAATGAATGAGAAATGAATTTTTGAAACCAGAAACTTTGTTGGCAAAAGATTTATTCCTCTGTCCAATCGAACAATATCAAGCTTCAATCATCTTTTTTTATCAATAGTACCGTATAAAGGCACTAATTACTAAGGATAATATTTGGTCTGTACGTTCCATTTATGCTTACAAAAAATTTGTTTTAACCCGGAACGGAAATAAGATATATATATACTTCTAATAACACCTATCTTAGATTTTACCAAGGCAAATTTTATAATACAAATTTATACTTCTGGTCCTCCAATTATTTTTAACACAGACATATAATCTTTTAATCTAACTTATGTGTTACTAGGAGCACCCATATTTTCCTTACTGAAATTTAAGAGAATAACAAAGAATGAATGAAAGCTACAAAATGGTATGTGACTTTTGGTTGTGTTTGTAAGTATCAATTGGGATATAAATACTTTGATTCATGCTAAAGGAAAATATTCCTTTGTACTTGTTGAATTGCTCATGGACAATTCCGTAATTAGGATAACTTGTAGGCTTGTAGCCCCATGGGTATTTTTTGTAAAGTTTTATTGAAGTGAGATTTACATTTCAATTCCGATCGTCCCACATGTAGAGAAAGTTTGGGATTGGTCACAACTCACAACACCCCTTTAGTACTCAGGGTCGTTTGATTCTTTCTTTTCATTTTGCTTTATGTCCATTACTTTAACAATGCCAAATGACAATCGTGTTGACGGGTTTATATGACTCAACTCAGATAGCCAGATCTAACCCAATTAATAATTGTGTTAAAAAGTAAACCCGACACCAAGCCACTTAATAAACGGGTGTTATATATTCGTGTGCTCTACTACCCTGAATTATTAAGGATATGATATAGTACCTTGAACTATTGTAATTAACTTGTTGTTATTGTTCATCTATTTATTATCGAAACCCATTTGGCCTCCACCCTATTCCGTTTACATTGTGTCATGTCATAGGCTGTACGGGTTGACAAATGTTCGAACATTAAAAACTAGCTAATTTATAATTGTCAAATTAATTTGAGATCATCGACATGCCTCTTCATATATCAAACTCCAATTCTAGAAAAAACTTGAACCCAGTACCTCAAAGTCTCAGGTTCCCCTTATATCAATTCATCTATTGATGATTTGTTACAATTATTATCCTCAAATAGCAACTATTGTAGTTTGAACAAAGTCTAATGGGTTGGGTTGTTTTAATAAAACATCGAAGTAGTTGGCACGATTTTAGCTTTAAAAGTTTTAAAGGATTTTAACTTTGAGTAAGGATTGAACTGAATTTTTGGTTTATATATATTATGTGATTATTGGTTTATATATATTGTAGCTAGAAAGGTATTTTTGGTCTAAATACGTTTGAAACTTTTTGAAAGAAAAAACTTTTCACGTGGAGTTAAAATGCAATAAATCCTAACTGATTCTCACGACTATAAAAGAGGTCTATGTGTGTATTAGCAGGCGCCACCAAAAATAAATTCCACACTATGTAATCATATGAGTATGTCGTGAAAATCAAACTTTTATGCTTCTTTGTCGGACGCTAAATAGAAAACGTAAATATTCAACAAGTTGCAACATTTTACCATTATTGTTTGGAAAGAAAATATAATTTCAGCTTTTCAAAATTCTCTATGGGATCAAAGAGATAAAAAAAAAAATTAATTATGATCAAAGGATGAATATACTTAGTTTTAAACTCAAATCTTAATTAATTAGGAGCAGAATTAATAGACCCAATAACAACTCCGAGCTACTCGCAAAATGAGTGGTCGTCCTGCGATTAATCGTCTCGTAAAATAGTTGGTCGAATACCTATATATGTTAAAAAACTGAAGTTCGAATGGTTTCGAAATATTATGTGTAATCGATATGATTAATATTAACTAGTTTGAAGAGTGGGGATGGGACTACGAAATAAAAGAATGCAGATATAAAGAGAACTATAAAAGTATGAGTGGTATATTTAGATCAGTTATTTCGTAAAGAAAGAAAGAAACTGCTTAGTGACATTTTTTGCGGGTTTGAGTCTTAATACCTTGACGGTGTAATGGGGAGGTTAAGATGTAGGCAGATCTTACCCCTACCAAGGTAGAGAGGCTGCTTTCAGTTTCTACCTAAATGGTAGAAAATGACCTCCGACCTTTGCATGAAATGAAGATCGAACCCTTGATCTTTGTTTACAGAGGTCAGAATGTTTACCGGCCACTAATAGATCAATTATTTAGTATTTAGATCATTGTACTCGTTTATGAATATCAAAATAGTAATTGAATTTTATCAAAAATTATATAAGTGTACACGTACGGTATCATAAAGTTTTCATAATTGAGAGTAAAATGAACTAATTAAAATAAAAATACATAACTGAAATTAAAACAAATATATTAAAATTCATTACATTTGTTATAACTATTTTTTAACCATTAAAATAAGATATCATACTCCTACCGAATGCATCATGCATGGTGTAAGAGAGTCTCATTCTCCATTTCAACTTTTGAGATTTTGGGTTATTTTTATGATATCGACGTGACCATCATTATTTATCCTTTCCTTATGTCATTTCTCTTTCTTTCAAACCAAATTATGGAATTGATATACGAGGAGTGTAACACCACCAGGCAAAAAAGTGTAACCCCACCAGAGGCATTATTAGCGGCGACGTCGCCGCTAATACTGCACCAGAGAGAGTATTAGCGGCGACGTCGCCGCTAATACTGCGGGCCCCCCATGTCTGTAATGGTAAATCTGGCAGAGAAATTAGCGGGCCCCCTGTCAGTGTCAGAGTATTAGCGGCGACGTCGCCGCTAATGCCTTGGTCGGGTTGACTTTTGCCTGGTGGTGTTACCCTGTGCCTTGATATATGGGCTAAGCCTTGCAGTTGACTACAGTGATATTAGCTCAGTAACCTTAAAAATCAGGAGGGGTTTTGTATATTTATTAACTAAAAGGATTAAGATGTAGCTTTTTCTTAAGGACTGTACCTGCAGTTTGCTGCATAAATCATTTTCCCATGATATATACGTACTTTCACGCATATATACATAAAAACTATCACTTATTTATAACATTGAAATCAACTCACTTATTTAATTAGTTATACTTCTCATTATTACTCAATGGTTAAGCACCAGCTTTATATGCTGGATGTCTCGAGTTCGAAACATGAGAAAGATATTTCAAGAAATTTCACAAATAAAGTCCTCTAGTGAAGCAGGTTTGAGTCCTGTAGAGGGGGCAAAGTTTTATCTCAATTAAATGTCGTGCCTTCGGGCGGTTTAGTTGGGGCTTTCTGCTTCTACTAGATATTGAAGGTGAGGGGGCTCTCTAGCGGACCCAGTTAAGACAACGTAAGTTAGATCTTCTATTGCGAGCAAATGATCCACACCTTTTAAAAAAAGAATAATTAGTCACTGGTGACTGGCGTGCCTAGCTTAAAATGTCCTAAGGGGCAAAGGGGTGCAGTCGACAAAAATCGGTAAGTCCGTTCCATTGTACCCCCTCAATCAGCTCTTTTTAGCAAGTAGCATCGGCTCTTTCTGGCCGATTGTAGTGAACGTTGGGAGCTTATTGTTACCCTTTTTTTTTGAAATTCTCAAGACTAAAATTTTTGGCTTGCACGTGGCAAACTCTTATTGGCTAAAAAACAAGCCAAAGCTTGTCACTTTGCCAAATATTAGCACTACGCTCTTGCCCCTAAGTGTTTCACTTAAAACCTATGGTAAGTCTTTGACAAGATAGTTTCTCTTGAATGAGTTTAATTTAGGGAATCTGCTCGTCGAGTAGACTCTTTATCATGTAACTGGTAAAAACAACTTATGTTAGACCTTTCGATAATTACGAGTATTTCAGAGCTTTCAAAAAAAATTATCAATAACTTAGTGAAACATTATTTGATGATCATTTGAAGATGCTCTTAGAATACCATATCATAATCATTAATACAAAATATCCAAAGTTACTTTGGGTTAATTATTTTGGTCAAGATCTTGCACAAAAGGTGAGAATTTTTTTTTAGATTTTTTATTTCGACCACATATATGTGAATAGGCATGGGCGTTGCTTAAATACTCTAGTCTATATACACGTCAGTCAAATCATGAAAAATATAATCATAACACTTGGACTTGATAGGGGATCAAGAAAAGTATGTGCCCACTCTTTCAACCCTAAATCTTTTAACTTCTCTTATCTGGATTTGCTTCAACTCCATCCTTATATAGTTATATAGATATAGATAAATATATATTAATTAATAACCAATAAAATTAAGTTATAAGAGCTATGCTGCAAAGCAGCCTATATTCATATCTCTTAGATTCGTAACTTTCTCTCTAGTCTAGCTCAAAGTCGATTCCTCCGACTTTGTATGATTAAATCACAACTTCTCAACGATGGTTGCCAAGTTTATTGAATAATATATGATACGCCAGGTTAATAACGTTTTAATCAATTAACTTTGATCATACAATAATCGTTTTAATCACTTAACGAGGATTTATTCGCTTCACAGGTAAAACCTTTGGTGTCTCACTGCTTGATCCGTAAATCATGGACAAAGCGTTCCTATAATCATACCCCTTTGACTTCAAATTCATTGTTACAAATACTTCCAACAAATAAAAGATCCCATCTCACGTACTCGAATCATTCTCTTAATCGTCTTTTTTAAATCTATATAAGAATTGAAGAAATTTTTGCTCAAAAAGAAATGGCTAGAAGTGATATATAAATGGCAAATTTCAGATGGTTTTAATTTATAGGCTAGAGTGGACCTCAAATTAATTCCTCACAAAGAAGCAATTTTTAAATAAGGCACTAATTGAGAATCAAGATCAATCTGGTTAATTTGTTTTGGACCACAGGTGCTCCTCAAAGTTTCAAAGAATTTTTTAAGCATACAATCTTAATTTGTCAAACTGTCTATTACACATTCTTCTTCAGTTGACTTAAATCTCATTTAAGAGGTTGTTCAACAGGACCACCACTCTCCATTCTTGGACCAAAGTTGATTCTTTTTACTTCAGGATTTTAACTTATGAACTGGGGTTGTTTTCTTATAATGTCAGTCCAACCAAATTCATTTATTAAGGTTATATTTACAATATGTCTAACCAAAGTAAATGTTTCAATCCTTTTTTTATATATATGTATGTATCATAAAGTTTGCAGCATTCTCATGTTTTTTTAGGGAAGTTGGAAACTAAGTTTACCTTATTTTGTGCATTGTGTTTATTACAACAAATTAGTTAGTCTTGTATACATAGTTTTCATGTAATCATTTTTCTTTCTCAATTGTTTTCTTATCGACCGTTTAGTTATCAATAGAACAAAAGACATGGTTTTATTTAGACGTTTTAAGCATTCTCTTGTATTCAGGAAATGTTAAATAGGAAGTTCACCTATAATTTGCTCTTCATGTTGTTTTTTCATATTAGGGAAGGAGGTAGTTTAAGGAAAGGAAAACGGGTCCATCATCAGTCGCCACCCCACCGACCAGTTCCACAACCGACGTGAAAAAAAAATCATGTGACAATATGATTAAAGGGACATGGCGAACCTGAAACCTCTGCTTTTATCTTGTACGTCTCCAATTACTAGGCTATCATCATAGAGACAAGATAGTTAAAAGATGGAATCATATAAATGAACATGTTAAACTGTCCATTGTAGAAAATACAAAGAAAGTCGAGATTCTTAACAATTTATGAGAACTAAATTGAAGATAAAAGATTTGATTTATTCGTGGAAGAATGAAAAAATGGAACTCATGTCATCAGTAACCGATATTGGAGACTTTGGTTACACTAGACAATACATGTAGCTTACTCAAAAATCTTGATTGATGATTAAATTGGCATGGAACAATTTGTTTTAGATAATAAATATGCCGCGGGTTACCAACTTTATATCGTTAAACCTGTGACAAACTATACTTGTTTAGGTCATTTAGGGAGGATGAGTCCTGGACTCAGAATCCTAACCATTTTTCAAAAACCCTTACCTAAAATATCCCAAACTCTTTGTCTGACTAGGAAGATTCAAATCCGAAACCTCCTACAAGAACACTCCGACTGTCCTAAATGATTGTTTGGGTAGGAAGATTAAAATTGATAACCACATAGAAGACCATCATTTGGGACTTAAGAATGGTGTATCTCAAAATAGGACTTGGTAATAAGTGAAAACGTTATATTTTTTCCTCTATAGAAACAGAAAAATAAGCTCCAAAACTCCACCTGAAATGGATATTATTTGATGCTAAAACTGAAACAGCCAAGAACACAAAGATACAAGTTCTTGTATGCAGTCTTAACATAACAATGTATTGTGACTTGAACATATCAAAGCGAAAAACAATGCGAAAATATTAATAGCAAACTGCAAATCAAAGCGGAACTCAACCACAGTATACAAAGTAGACAACAAAATTATGACTTCGTCTGGATACAATATACAGAAAAAATGATATTAGAAAGAAACGAAAATCTCAAACTGACCATTCAGATAGAGTACCAACCGACCAACAAACCACCCTCTCATTTTGGTGTGTGCAGATACTTGCAGGAAGCTCCCTTCTTGCACCTGCCGCTCTCGTAATATCTACACCGCTGCCCTTTAGATGGTGGCTTCGAATAACCTCCACCGCTACCAGTACCCAAAGAAGACTGTTTGTTCCAATAACTCCTACTGGTCCTGGTATATCCTGGTTCCTCAACGTGATGACTTCTCTCCCGTGGACTTTTACTATTACTGTTGTACTTTTCCCCACCAGACCTGCGCGGATTTGGGTTTGGGTTCAGGTCCCACCCTATGTTCCCACTCCGACCTTCACCTGGTCTTCCTGTATGATTGGATTTACCTTGAGTTGTGTCTGATTGCAAGTTAGACGGGTCAAATGGATCCAGTCCCAACGACAAGGGCGGCGGCGGTGGTGGTGGAGGCAATTGTTTTTGTTGTTGTGGCTCTTCCGGCTTAATAAATTCACCATCTTCCTCCTCGTCTGCTCTCCTGTGGTTGGTTGTACCTTCCAACCCTTTGATCTGAGCAACTCTGCTGACTAACTTCGCACCAATACCAAAGCTCTTTGGTGCTTGCATGGGTTCGCCAGACTTCGTTTCTAGCATTTGTTCTGGATTTTGTACAATGCCACCACCTGGCCCTCCATGACTCGTTTCAGAACCGCCATGACTATGACGTGTATCACCTTGTGCAATTTTCCGTTGTTGGCTAGGTTTGAAGATATTTGCATCATTTCCTCCAACCGTTTGCCTATCTGAAGGTTGGCTTGGTTTGGAGAAATTTGAATTGTCTTTGGGTTTGGAGAGATTTGAATTGTCTTTGGGTTTGTCTGATCCGTACGGAAGTGGCTCTAGTCCTTGCAAATCTGGTTCTGGAACGAACCCTATTGGCCATTTTGATTCATCCATTTTCCGGAATGTAATTGAAATCCTGAGAAGAAAGCATAGCATAGACGAGATCAATACAGATCGTTTTTGTACAACTGACCATTTGGTGTAAAAGTGGTAAATTTGACCCAAATTCTCCTATATGGGTCAAATTGGGTCACCTTTTAAGTTTCACGCGTCAAATGAATTGAGTTAAACAATTGGATGAAAAGCAAATGTGTAACAGTCACATGGAATGAAAGTCATCCGAAGGATATTCAAATGGATAAAAATCTGCTAATCACCTACTTAGATAACCTATACTTCATTATTACATGCGTTTTGCAGGTATGCTTAGCACGTTAAATACACAGGAATGGATAAAAACATGTTTGTGGCTAGGCCCAACCTAACTCAACCATTTTTACCCATTACCCAACCCATCTGACCCGTCCATTTTGCTACTTCTACTCTGTTGAACCAGGTATAGAAGACATATGACATATCAACCAAATCTTTATTGACAATCAATAGCTTCAAGAAAAGTGAAAATTAGAACCTTTTAGTAGGAACTGCCGGCACACAGTGTTTGGCCACATCAGCACCATTCCCATTTAAAACAAGAACGGACCTGAAGGAAAACAATGGAATTTACCAATAAGTTTCATGTAAATCAAAGTCAAATAAAAAAATTTTTAAAATCGAAATCGGAATTTTTTTTGGAGAAATCCGAAATCGGAATTTTTTTTGGAGAAATCCGAAATCGGAATTTTTTTTGGAGAAATCCGAAATCGGAATTTTTTTTGGAGAAATCCGAAATCGGAATTTTTTTTGGAGAAATCCGAAATCGGAATTTTTTTTGGAGAAATCCGAAATCGGAATTTTTTTTGGAGAAATCCGAAATCGGAATTTTTTTTGGAGAAATCCGAAATCGGAATTTTTTTTGGAGAAATCCGAAATCGGAATTTTTTTTGGAGAAATCCGAAATCGGAATTTTTTTTGGAGAAATCCGAAATCGGAATTTTTTTTGGAGAAATCCGAAATCGGAATTTTTTTTGGAGAAATCCGAAATCGGAATTTTTTTTGGAGAAATCCGAAATCGGAATTTTTTTTGGAGAAATCCGAAATCGGAATTTTTTTTGGAGAAATCCGAAATCGGAATTTTTTTTGGAGAAATCCGAAATCGGAATTTTTTTTGGAGAAATCCGAAATCGGAATTTTTTTTGGAGAAATCCGAAATCGGAATTTTTTTTGGAGAAATCCGAAATCGGAATTTTTTTTGGAGAAATCCGAAATCGGAATTTTTTTTGGAGAAATCCGAAATCGGAATTTTTTTTGGAGAAATCCGAAATCGGAATTTTTTTTGGAGAAATCCGAAATCGGAATTTTTTTTGGAGAAATCCGAAATCGGAATTTTTTTTGGAGAAATCCGAAATCGGAATTTTTTTTGGAGAAATCCGAAATCGGAATTTTTTTTGGAGAAATCCGAAATCGGAATTTTTTTTGGAGAAATCCGAAATCGGAATTTTTTTTGGAGAAATCCGAAATCGGAATTTTTTTTGGAGAAATCCGAAATCGGAATTTTTTTTGGAGAAATCCGAAATCGGAATTTTTTTTGGAGAAATCCGAAATCGGAATTTTTTTTGGAGAAATCCGAAATCGGAAATTTTTTTGGAGAAATCCGAAATCGGAAATTTTTTTGGAGAAATCCGAAATCGGAAATTTTTTTGGAGAAATCCGAACATGGTGATTTAGGGTTTTTATTAACAAACAGAATGATCAGAATGATAAACCCTAATTTGATTTAGAGAATCGTAAAATAATTAGGGTTTTTGTTAGTGATGGAATTGTAGAAGAAGAAGTTTAATCAATTCAGAATGATCGAATGATCGAATAATAGAGAGAAAATATATCTAAATCTCAATTTAGAATGATCGAATATATCTCGAATGGGTTTTTCAGAACGAAACCCTGCAGCTAGATTGATTAAAACCCTAACTGGGAAAAACAAAGAGAATATATGAATATGAATATCGATCGATTGTACAGTTGCCCTAACCTTAATAGGTTTAATTAACCCATTTATATACGGACTAGTCCTAATACTCGTACGATCTACGTTAGCTATATAGATTGTATCATAAAGAAATTTGAATATGCCTCATACATGATTCGTGAGTATGAAATAAATTATGGTTAAAGTAAATCGATGATCGAAACTAAATTATAATAAACAGTAATGATAAATATAATATATGTTTAGTTAGAGTTTTGGATTTACCTTAAATTTTTAGAACCACATCAAAATCAGAACTTATAAGCATAGTGGATGATGACAAATAGCCTTGTGATTTCGGATCGTAAACTCAAATTTTTGAAGTCTTCATGTTAATAACTTATTATTATAATTAATATAAGTAATAGGAGTTGAAGAATTGAGAAAGAAAAAAAAACAACTTATTAATGAGAAAACGATCAATCAAATAAGGTTATAATGTCTTTTGTATTAATAAAGTCAAGAGTTAGAGTTTAATTCTAAGTCTAATAAGGAAATTGAATTTATATACAATTAAAAAAACTAATTTAACAAAATAAATAAATTAAAAAGGACACGTGTCGATCAAGGATTACGCCACGTGTCGTTTCAAGAACATGTCAATCTTGTTTTAGTTTATTGGTAGATAACAAAAAAGTATAACATAATGAATATCTATTATTAATTAATATTAAATATTAAATGTTAACTATTTAATTAATATTAAACTTGAAATAATTAAAAAATATAAATGAATATCTATTATTAATTAATATTAAATATTAAATGTTAACTATTTAATTAATATTAAACTTGAAATAATTAAAAAATATAACAGTTTGACAAATAAGCTAAAATCCTACTTGTCATTTAAAAAAGAGTGCCACAAATAAGCTACAACTCAATTTTATTTGATAAATCATCCATCATTATGCATTGTGCGGATACAATATAGTCCATGAGAATGCTCCTAGCATGGTGTCTAAACGACCTTCAAAATCAAATCATTCAAATTTATATTTATATTTTATTATATAAACTTATAGAATTTGATAAGGTCTTTAATCTTGGAGGAATCAACTTAGGTTTGAGTCCCACTATTCATATTTGTAAGGGTGGATTATTGAAAGGATTATCGAAAGTCATGAATTCTATCCCAAGCATTCGTATAATTTAGAAGTTGCATAGTATGTCGTTCAAAAAAATATACAAACCTACAGAATGATCTTCGTTTTTCCTTCTCAAGTTGATTACCATTACATCGAAATCAATTTCACCAAAATATGGAAAAATTAAAGAGCCGTGTGTACCATAAAAGTAAAAGATATATAAAAATGAAATTATTACTAAAATTTGTGCATTGGCCGGCATGTTGTTTCCTTCACTTACACTTGGGGAAGGCCAATTTCTTCTTTGTAGATACAACCTGTTCAAAAACATGTCTGCCTAAATTATCTATCTAGAATCTAGACTCCCCAGCCTCCTGTAATAGTATCTGACCATTAATTAAATGAAACATAAACTAAAACTCGAGCGATAATCTCTCTTTGTTATACTATTATCCTAAATCAACTTATCGAACTTATCCAAAGTGCAAGTAGAAATTATTATGAACCAACTATAAATCTTATAATATTAACAATTTGAGTAAACGTTAAAAAGGTATAGTACTGGTGTACTATTTAAGCTTCTTTGATACATATATAAACTACATATTTCTTTCCTTGCTTCATGCTTAAAAAATTGCTATATAGAAAGAAAAAGAAAACATACAGTATTCGTTCTATAAGTGACAAAAACCTAAATAGCTTGGTCTTTTACCATATCCAGCAAAATCAGAAAACATAAATCTCAACCATACCCCTTGTGAACCGGTTATGGTTGAAGTCAAAATTGAGAATGCCCCAGCATTATACATTAAACAGTTGAATACAAGTCAGTTAAGATGATCTTCTCTTCTTTGATGATTTGGAAGAACTTCCATCCTTGCTTCTTTTATTTTCACTTTTTTCTTTTGGTTTCCCGTACTTCTCTGTCTTGGTTTTACTAGACTTGACACTAACTACACCACCTGAAGGTATCTTTCCACTGCCATTTTGCAAAGCACTCTCAAAATCTAAATCCTTGTCAGCAATGGCGTACCTTTGGAGGAAGTCCGGATTCACTACACTGTCACTTTTTGCTTTCAAGTCAGCCTACGATATTATAAGGCAAAATGTAAGTTCCACGGACCAGGCAACATTTACTTGTAAATGGGTTGATTGGTGTCATGTATAAAACTTCCTAAACCATTTTATTAAAAAATTTAAAAACTGATTTTGACATGCTAATTATTAACAAACAGTCCAGTTTTTTTGACATGAAGTACTTTATTTGAACCCAACTGACCCAACATGCACACCAATACATTATTTTGAAACAAACCGATGTTGACCTGACATCAACCAGCTTGACCCACCGTTTTACCATAACCTATAGGATCATTCAATGATATTGCGAACCAAACATACCTTGACTTCCTTTGCAGCTTCATCAAGATCCTCATCCACTGAAACCGAGTGTGGCTTCAACTCAACCTGAAAGGAAACGAAAATAACTAAATACTATATATTGTACATACAGAAAAAGGACCCTCGGGCCTAGGCTGCCAAAAAATTAGATCTATGGCTTCCCACTTGCTTGATTCCTTGCAAACTATTTAATTAAAGTTTCAAAAGTTGAAGAAACATGAAACACCAAAAACAGTGTATAAAAAACTTGCGACATACTTCTTTGACAGGGGGCAACGTATCTGTAAACTGTTTAGATGATACTGAATCCAAATACTTGTGGAACTTTTTCATGACTTTCATGTAGAATGATAATATTTGTTGTCTTTCCAACTTCATCATTCCCTGTAAAAGATTGAATAGTTGGTACAAAAAGATATTACTTGGCGTTCAGCTAAAACACGCAGTAAAGTACAAAGTTGAAGACAAACCTCAGCATAAGAAACATCTTGGTTCTGCAAGCCCATGCATAGTAATACAGAGGCTTGGGCATATGATAACGTAACTGGAAGCTTCTCATGGAAGTAGAGGTATGCAAGTGGCAGTTTAAGATCTGAAATCTGAATAGCAAAAACATTTAATTGTGAACAAGTAGTAACAGTTATATATCATCTAATTTTGATTCAAAATGCTTCTTACCAGGTGATAATCAGCCAGGTTGCTGACATAAGCTTGTAATCTATTCATACTGATTGGAGACTTAATGATATCATCATATATACTATGTGAAATAGTTGATGAATGATCGACATCTGCAAAGCTGAGTTTTGGATCCAATATACTACAAAACAAAAAAGTGGCCCAATATATAAGAGTATCAAAACTCTGTTTGAAAAGCTGGGACACCAAATGCATACCTCATTGCAAGCTTATTCCATTGTATTGAATGTTGGTGTACACAAAAGCCTAGCAAAGGCCGACTTAAAAGCTACGGTAATACAAAAACAATAGCTGTCAACTTCAAATGCTCTGGATTAACAAGTAACAAAAACCTTTGCTTAAAAGAAATGCAAACCTCGATAGAAAGGACCAAAAAATCCCAATTCATCTGATCCGTTAACTTCAATTTCATCGGTGTCTAATGGTTTCAACATCATACATGTATGCTCACCGGTAACAGAATTCTAAAGACAGATTTATGACACTACCATAGTCAGGATTGAGCCTTTAAATTAGGGGATAGGGGTAAAAGAAAGTACACAAAGGTTTGAGTAGCAGAAAAGACTTAACTGGAATTTCGCATATGTAAAATGGAGCAAATTTTTGTTTTCTCCAGAAGCGAAATAGGTCCAAAGTAAGCCCAAACGAGACACCCAGATAATGGAGCTTCTCGGGCCGTCTTTCACGAAGATGTACAAGCAGAGGAGGAAGGTCTGAACTTTTCTTCAAGCAATGATACCTGAGTCAATACAGAAATTGTTTGTCAGAAATACAGAAAACAGTAACTGTTAAAAAGCTAATTACTAAGGTGGTTTTATACTTTCTCAGCCGCTTCAGTAATTTTGAGATGTGTAGATTCTGGATCATTCTTGACATCTTCTTCAGATATGAGAGTGAATTGGCCCTCAAAGTACCTACAGCAATATATTTTCATTAGCTGCTATCTAAGATAAGTGCACTTCATGCTCTAATACAGAACAAGCATGCATATTTCTGTCTTACATGTACATTTGAGTCATTTGAAAAAAAAAAAGAGCTGTGCAAAAATCATTATATAGTAGTACCTTGACAGCAATTCGATGGCAGCCGAACCATATCCAAGCTGCAATATAATAAGATCACAAAGGTTTATGTAATATTCATAGTTAGAATAGATGCACAGATATGTAAGTTGAGAAACACTTAAAATATTTAAAACATAAGAATAAAGAACGCTGTATTTAACTGGAAATGCAGATAATAAGATGGTGAGTCATGTCGAGCTACCTTCATTGCATTTGGATGTGTTGCAATACGCACAATTCTAGCACCTGACAGACTTGGGAAGTCTTTATCTCGAAATTGTTCACAAAATTTCCATGGAATTTGGTCTCCATGAGGCTGATGACCAACACTTAAACTTCTCATGGCAGAAGCCTTAGAAATTTTTCCTTCAAGACACACCTTTACACAATTAACAAACAACCGTTTAGATATCGGACTACAAGTACTGCCACTTACTAAAAGAATCAAAGCTAGGGACTTTACTAGAAAGGCTAGAAGTTGAGGTGCAACACTGGACACTGTAGACAATGGGTCACATGGGTAACTTTTAATACATAGCATTCAGTTCAACCTAAACACTTGTTATCCAAGTAATTGAAACTTTTCGATATAACTATTGTACCAAAATTGACAATAAAAAAGTCATTATTCATAAAGGTTAGTCTTTTTTAATAACTTTATTCAGATGGTTTATGCAATAAAAAAGACTTTTAGATGATTTTTGACATAGAACCCTTCCCTTATCAGTTATTTCTTAGCTTTTACCCGTTTTGACCTGTAAAAGTTAATTAAATATTCATAAGTATACCCAAATGGATCAAAATTGCCACCATTTGCTACAGGAAACAATGATACAAAAAATAGAGCAAACCTGGATAACACAAAGAATATCCGGTAGCTGATTCTTTGACTCATTGACCGGACCTGCACATACAAGTTCTTAGATATATGTGTAGGATATCCGCTAACAAATATCATTATATATTCTAACAGAAGACTCCCTATATTCCCAAGATATGTCAAGCTATAGATGATAACATATAATTTTAAAGTTAACCTTTCCTATAATATACAGTATCAAAAATAAGATTCGAATGGAGAAAATAAATATAGCAATAGAAAGAAAAAAAGCTTACCAAGTAACACAAAAAGGTGATGAGCTGGAGCATCAGCCAGTAATTGAAGATCATTTGGAGAATTTTTGTAGTGAGAAGCAACGTATAAAGCCATCATTCTCTGGCAAGTATGAGAATATGTAAGTACCAACATAAATGAATCAAAAACACTAGCATAGTGCCCCAGCAATGCACTGGAGTAAGTTTTTTCAATTAATGGGGCCGAAACTTTCTGATGGTGGTTGTTGCATGCAATTTAATAATGCAAAAGATAACACAAGTTTGTTAATTTCATTTTGGAAAGTTAAGGTTCAAATAATTAATAAAATTCTGTGTATTTTGAATATCATAAATTCCATTTGTTTTTATAAAGCATGTTTTTATGTTAATTTCATGATTGAATTAAAAAACATAATTAAAACAAAATAAGTTGGTAGCTAAATGAGTTAATTATAGAAATTAAGAAGTTAAACTATCGATAAAAGTTCATAATTTCCCATCTTGTAGCTTGAGTGTATAAACAAAAGTGTAAAATCTTTATATTGTATCATAGAATATAGAAGATTATAGATTATAGATAATAAAATTGACCCATAACTACCTGCAGAAATAGCTCGCTGTCTTTATGATATGAGAAGAGTGTATCCCGGTTAACATAATAAAGATCACACTCACTGGGAGGAGGTAACCTATTTGCACAAAGATCTTATAAGCCCAAGAAGATAGCTTATAAAGTTAACCCATACAGTATTTTAACAATGTTAGCAATGTTCTAACCTGTTGATACTAGGAATCGAATTTGCTATGTCCAAACATAGCAAATTGTTAAGACATAATTCAACGGGATCACCAGACGCATATCTTATAGCTTCAGTCAAATCTATCTTTCTGAAAAGCCGTCCTACATTGAAGCAATTAACCATTTTAAGTATTGGGACAAATTAAGATAACAACATAAAAATATATGCTAAAATTTTGAATCGTAATTAAAGGCATATCATACCAGAACGAACCATTTCTGGGCCTTTCGTAGAGGGTCGACTCTGCTCTTCTAATTGCTGCAGCAGTTTTAAAGATAAGGATCTCCCTGTACCTTCATAGCTTCAAGAAAGAAAGATATACAGTAGCCGAAGTTGATGCAAGAAAATATTAACTGATAATAAAGAAGTTAATACGCAAAGTTGTAACTAATAATAAAGAAGTGCTTCGCTAGATTATGAAGATATATGTAAATTGCATACCCGTTAACAGTAGAAGAAAGGAAAACCAAATAAGGCCCAAGTAAAGACTTCACAATAGGTAGTGGAATAGCTGCAGCTTCATCAACGACCAAAAGTTCAACTTGTGACAGTTTCCCATGTTCATGAGGTTGTATATACTGAAATAACACATTTAAATATTAACTTGAGATTAATCAAAACAAAGTTTAGAATAAAAACATCCATAATAAGCATGAAATCCCCATAACAATATTGTAGCACATAAACAAAATTTTCATATGATCCCTCAGAATTGTTCTCTTATAATTAGTATGAAAAACAATTCTATAATCTAGCTAGAGCCTCCTTTTACAATACTAAAATTGGTAATAGTCTGATGTGTGTATATATATATATATATATATATATATATATATATATATATATATATATATATATATATATATATATATATATATATATATATATATATATATATATATATATATATATATATATATATATATATATATATATATATATATATATATATATATATATATATATATATATATATATATATATATATATATATATATATATATATATATATATATATATATATATATATATATATATATATATATATATATATATATATATATATATATATATATATATATATATATATATATATATATATATATATATATATATATATATATATATATATATATATATATATATATATATATATATATATATATATATATATATATATATATATATATATATATATATATATATATATATATATATATATATATATATATATATATATATATATATATATATATATATATATATATATATATATATATATATATATATATATATATATATATATATATATATATATATATATATATATATATATATATATATATATATATATATATATATATATATATATATATATATATATATATATATATATATATATATATATATATATATATATATATATATATATATATATATATATATATATATATATATATATATATATATATATATATATATATATATATATATATATATATATATATATATATATATATATATATATATATATATATATATATATATATATATATATATATATATATATATATATATATATATATATATATATATATATATATATATATATATATATATATATATATATATATATATATATATATATATATATATATATATATATATATATATATATATATATATATATATATATATATATATATATATATATATATATATATATATATATATATATATATATATATATATATATATATATATATATATATATATATATATATATATATATATATATATATATATATATATATATATATATATATATATATATATATATATATATATATATATATATATATATATATATATATATATATATATATATATATATATATATATATATATATATATATATATATATATATATATATATATATATATATATATATATATATATATATATATATATATATATATATATATATATATATATATATATATATATATATATATATATATATATATATATATATATATATATATATATATATATATATATATATATATATATATATATATATATATATATATATATATATATATATATATATATATATATATATATATATATATATATATATATATATATATATATATATATATATATATATATATATATATATATATATATATATATATATATATATATATATATATATATATATATATATATATATATATATATATATATATATATATATATATATATATATATATATATATATATATATATATATATATATATATATATATATATATATATATATATATATATATATATATATATATATATATATATATATATATATATATATATATATATATATATATATATATATATATATATATATATATATATATATATATATATATATATATATATATATATATATATATATATATATATATATATATATATATATATATATATATATATATATATATATATATATATATATATAAAGAAATGCAAACATAAAAGAGCAAATAATAAATAAGCAATGTTCCTTAAATCAAAAGAGTAAAACTGTGAGTACAGTAACAAAAATCCCAATAAACAAACGACTCTTAGTACACTTGGATGAGGATTCAAGACATATATATATATATATATATACAAAGAAATGCTAACATAAAAGAGCAAATAATAAATAAGCAATGTTCCTTAAATCAAAAGAGTAAAACTGCATTACAGTAACAAAGAATTCTAGTCTAAAAAACGGATATTTAAGAAAAAGAATTCATATACTAGAGGATGAATTGCGTATGCATACTGACCTGAATTGTTTGTCTATGCTGTTTGTAAATATTTATTCTGATAGTAACCTTTTTTTTAGTTGGCATAACAGGTCCTACATGACATGATAAGACACCACACCTGTTTGGGTTGGACATAATCACGACACAATAACAAATCGTGTCATTTTTTCCAAAACAACAACGAATTAAACTAATTGTATGACAAAAAATAGAAGTAACTTTCACCTTGTACTCAAGCATATCAAATCCCTTTGATACAAACTCAAACAAAGTTTTTAGATTTTCTGGGCTTGGAGCAGTCACAAAAATATTTGAATACCTGCATATATAAATGTTAATGAAAAAAAAAAAAAAGAAAAAGTACCAAAACAACAACGAATTAAACTAATTGTATGACAAAAAATAGAAGTAACTTTCACCTTGTACTCAAGCATATCAAATCCCTTTGATACAAACTCAAACAAAGTTTTTAGATTTTCTGGGCTTGGAGCAGTCACAAAAATATTTGAATACCTGCATATATAAATGTTAATGAAAAAAAAAATTAAAAAACAACAACGAATTAAACTAATTGTACGACAAAAAATAGAAGTAACTTTCACCTTGTACTCAAGCATATCAAATCCCTTTGATACAAACTCAAACAAAGTTTTTAGATTTTCTGGGCTTGGAGCAGTCACAAAAATATTTGAATACCTGCATATATAAATGTTAATGAAAAAAAAAATTAAAAGAAATCAATATCGCAAACAAAAAAAAGAAGACGCTATTACATTCAAAAAAAAAAAAGATACCAAATCTTAACTTATAATTGTACGAAAAAAATAGAAGTAACTTTCACCTTGTACTCAAGCATATCAAATCCCTTTGATACAAACTCAAACAAAGTTTTTAGATTTTCTGGGCTTGGAGCAGTCACAAAAATATTTGAATACCTGCATATATAAATGTTAATGAAAAAAAAAAAAATAGAAGTAACTTTCACCTTGTACTCAAGCATATCAAATCCCTTTGATACAAACTCAAACAAAGTTTTTAGATTTTCTGGGCTTGGAGCAGTCACAAAAATATTTGAATACCTGCATATATAAATGTTAATGAAAAAAAAAAATTAAAAGAAATCAAATCTTAACTTAAAATTAAAAAAAAAATAAGAAAAAATGACAGTAAAGTTTATCCAATGGCATAAAAAATAATATGCTAATTTGAGAAATTTGAGCAAAGATAATAGCCAAGGCAGTTTATCCAATGGCATAAAAAATAATATGCTAATTTGAGAAATTTAAGCAAAGATAATAGCCAAGGCACTTATAAGACTTCAATACATAATTTCAAGCAAAATACAGAAAAGATCGACATTATAATTAATCTGGACCAGCCGTACTAAGAAGAGCTACTAGTGACTCCAAAACAACAACGAATTAAACTAATTGTACGACAAAAAATAGAAGTAACTTTCACCTTGTACTCAAGCATATCAAATCCCTTTGATACAAACTCAAACAAAGTTTTTAGATTTTCTGGGCTTGGAGCAGTCACAAAAATATTTGAATACCTGCATATATAAATGTTAATGAAAAAAAAAAATTAAAAGAAATCAATATCGCACATGTCACAAAATAAATAGTGTTGCTACCCTGCAGCAACGGCTCCAGCAATTGCAAGACCAAGTGCAGCTGATTTCCCACGCCCATGACCAGCAAGCAAGGCCACTGTGCTACGCAGTGCTTTATCCAATATCGCATCCAGAAAGGACATAACAGCTTTGCCCTGGATAAACATTGTAAATCGACTGTTACAGAAGTGGTGAAACGTATGTATCAAAGGATACCATTAACAAAAATTAACTTGAAAAAAGGTATAATGGCATATCTATCATATTGTACATATTATAGATAGTAACAGTTTACAAGATTAAACATATTACATATAACATCATTTTTTTTATCAAAAATATCAAATATAAAACAAAGAAGACGCTATTACATTCAGATTGAAAAAAAAAAAAGATACCAAATCTTAACTTAAAATTAAAAAAAAAATAAGATTAGTTACGGTAACGAGTAGAAATGTGTTTTAATCTAAAGAAGAGTATTAGCAACAAAAGTACCTGGTCCAATGTGCAACACTGTTTGATCAGTGGACCAACAGGAAAGTCATCTTTTAACTGTTCTTTCAGATCTACCAAATCACGCTCTGCTTTTGAGAGTCCCTCCAAGTCCTTTTATAGCCAACATGAAGCAAAATTCAGATATTATAACTACAGCTTCAAGGGAGCCAACAGAAATCAAGATTAACCAACAAAGAGACTCAATTCTCTTTCATATTACCCAAAGTCCCTTTATGTCTTATATTAGAACAAACTATAATGTGCATATGATCAGAAGTTTACCTCTTCCCCTGGAACTGGTGTGACCGACTTCATATGAGATGAGATTGGTAATATATTCAATTCGTCATCCATAACCATACATGATCCACTTGAATTCAAGTGGCTGATTAAACTTCTGGTATACGATTTCTTGATTCTAACAGAATATAAAAGGCTATATCAGTTTGCTTCCAAAACAAATAGCTCACAAAAGAGGCAAGAAATTAGAACATATACTTGTGAATGGATCAATCTGGATTAAGCTGTATCTTAATCTAATGGGTTGAATTGTTCAAAGTTGAAGGTCACCCAAACGGTATACAGATTCGTATAATATCCTAAATTATCTTCATTATAAAAATCAGATTATTATAAACTTTTGACTTAAATAAAAAATACATAACTTTATAAGAACTTTGTCATAAACAAACTTCTTTCGCATCAAACAAACTCGAAAAGAAATCAGATGTTTTTACCTAAACCCATCTTGACCAGTTACCCAACCCATCCACAATCTGCTTATCTTGACACCTATAAGTCTATGTAATTAAGAAAAATAAGCACAAAAGAAGAGTCTCACAGCTCTGAGCACTTCAACATTGTTAAGAAAGCTAGTTTGATGCACGTCTACCTCATCTTCACCATAATAGAACTGAACAATGGAACCATCAGCATTCAAACTCTCAAGATTCTTTATAAGACACCTTTGTAGATATCCACTACGAGACGTTTTGACTGCTGTATCAACCAACCTACAAGGTACAGATATCCACAAATTAGAATAAGCAGCTGTATGTCTATATATATGTGACACAGGAAGTTAAAGAGTATTAGTTTACCCTTCACGGCCAGCCATGCAATGGAAATAGTACTCTTGTGGGCGAAGACCAGTTAAAAACCGATCAATAATATAACCACCAGCTCTAGAAGTAAAATCCCATGGTGTAAAGCTAGGTAAAGTCTTCCCGGAAACCATTCGTGGCACTCTTTTGCCTTCTAACTCTTGTTGGCCGAGTAAAAAGGATATTTGTTGAAAATTCACCTGATTTTTTCAATAAAACATTAGAATATACCATGGCTAAAACAATAATTAAAAACATACAAATCTTTCCAACTCACCGAACTACCCTTGGCACCACTAATTGTCATAAGAGAAATGCAGTTTTGTGGGAAAGGTTTTAAGAGTCCTTTTGGCAACCATTTTTTGCTAATCATAGAACCTTTATCCCTTAGTTCTGTATGCATAAGGTTGTCCAAGCTTGCAGAAGCTGTTGCTCCATTGCTTCTAATTATTTTCTCAGTTTCAAGTTGCAGCTCTCTTGTTCCTACAAATGTGATTTAAAATACATACTCTAATCAAAAAAAAAAAAAAATTAAAGAAATAATACCAATCATTTCTAACTTTCCAGGGAAAAAAACTAATTACCAATATACATGTAAAAATTTGCATATCAAAAGTATCACTAGAGTATAATGTAATTCTATAGAATTCCAACAACCACAATCAAGATATCAAGTCCACTAGATAATTGCCAATGGGCTGGTGGCCCATTGGTAATGTCTTAGACATTGAGGAAATCCACCAGGGTTCGAATCCCACTTCCTACATTTGTAGGAGCTCCGCATACTGCCCAATTGGATGTCACTGTGGTGTCTCGAATGCTAGCTACTAACTCGCTATTAGAAAAAAAAAATTTAAAAATACTCACAGGATTTGCGTCAACACCATTAAGTATCCATAATGGAGAGTCACGGTCTTAATAACACACTTGTGCAACTTACTTGCTTGTGTAAAGTGCATCTATCAATTACAGTTATTTTCTTATAAAACTTTGAGTGCTTAATATCTCATTCTAATAACTATTTGGTAATTTTACGTTATTTGTGGAATATCCGATCATAAAACAATTTGCTTTCTAAAGTAATTAGTTTACATTAATAAATGTTAAATTTCCATGAACATTACCTGTTTTTTGGTTCTCCAAATTGACAAACTTTCGATGAACCTTTTCACCTACATCTTCACCTTCAAGTTCCACCTTCATTTCTTTGTCACAATCTGGTGACACCATGAGGTCGTCTAAACCACATGTAAATCCATGGAACTGAAGAATGATTATTAATTAAGAACGTTAACCACCAATATGACAAGTCAATAATACATGAACAGCATTAAAGAAGAAAAGAATTGTTATATTTATTATACCTGTAAAAAAGAAGTGAATAAGCGACTAAAAGCTCCAAGCAGCAGACCTGCAACATCTGGTCCATACAGCTCTTGAACCGTGTGAACCAAGCCATACTTGCCAAATTGAGCTTTGTCTATCACACCACACACAAGCTCATTTTTCCAAATCAACAACCTTGTTTCATCAACTTCTTTAAGTTCATTCTTTAGATGTTTATATACTTTATTCCTGTCACATATATATAGACACATACAGCTGTTATATGTAGCAAATTACTTCAAAGTAGATACAAATTTTATTAATTATCGTCTTAAAGCATTTACCACAGATAGATACATTCTTGTTGGAGTTAGATATGTAGCAAAAGATGCATCAGTTTTATTCTAGAAGAAAAAGGATTGACCTCAAAAATTCAACTCTCTATGGCCAACTATAGTAGTAAGTTTCATCTAGTTCTGAATGTATCGAGGTTCAACAAAAACAGCAGTTGTCCTTGACGGAACCTTGAAGCATCCTGATGATGAATTATATGTTGAGTTACCTTTAATTCACGTGACCCATTTGACCCATTTTCCTTTTAGCTTTGCCTTTTAATTTTACCCATTTGACCCATTTTCCTTTTAGCTTTGCCTTTTAATTTTACCCATTTGACCCATTTTCCTTTTAGCTTTGCCTTTTAATTTTACCCATTTGACCCATTTTCCTTTTAGCTTTGCCTTTTAATTTTACCCATTTGACCCATTTTCCTTTTAGCTTTGCCTTTTAATTTTACCCATTTGACCCATTTTCCTTTTAGCTTTGCCTTTTAATTTTACCCATTTGACCCATTTTCCTTTTAGCTTTGCCTTTTAATTTTACCCATTTGACCCATTTTCCTTTTAGCTTTGCCTTTTAATTTTACCCATTTGACCCATTTTCCTTTTAGCTTTGCCTTTTAATTTTACCCATTTGACCCATTTTCCTTTTAGCTTTGCCTTTTAATTTTACCCATTTGACCCATTTTCCTTTTAGCTTTGCCTTTTAATTTTACCCATTTGACCCATTTTCCTTTTAGCTTTGCCTTTTAATTTTACCCATTTGACCCATTTTCCTTTTAGCTTTGCCTTTTAATTTTACCCATTTGACCCATTTTCCTTTTAGCTTTGCCTTTTAATTTTACCCATTTGACCCATTTTCCTTTTAGCTTTGCCTTTTAATTTTACCCATTTGACCCATTTTCCTTTTAGCTTTGCCTTTTAATTTTACCCATTTGACCCATTTTCCTTTTAGCTTTGCCTTTTAATTTTACCCATTTGACCCATTTTCCTTTTAGCTTTGCCTTTTAACTTCACGTGACCCATTTGACCCATTTTCCTTTTAGCTTTGCCTTTTAATTTTACCCATTTGACCCATTCTCCTTTTAGCTTTGCCTTTTAATTTTACCCATTTGACCCATTTTCCTTTTAGCTTTGCCTTTTAATTTTACCCATTTGACCCATTTTCCTTTTAGCTTTGCCTTTTAATTTTACCCATTTGACCCATTTTCCTTTTAGCTTTGCCTTTTAATTTTACCCATTTGACCCATTTTCCTTTTAGCTTTGCCTTTTAATTTTACCCATTTGACCCATTTTCCTTTTAGCTTTGCCTTTTAATTTTACCCATTTGACCCATTTTCCTTTTAGCTTTGCCTTTTAATTTTACCCATTTGACCCATTTTCCTTTTAGCTTTGCCTTTTAATTTTACCCATTTGACCCATTTTCCTTTTAGCTTTGCCTTTTAATTTTACCCATTTGACCCATTTTCCTTTTAGCTTTGCCTTTTAATTTTACCCATTTGACCCATTTTCCTTTTAGCTTTGCCTTTTAATTTTACCCATTTGACCCATTTTCCTTTTAGCTTTGCCTTTTAATTTTACCCATTTGACCCATTTTCCTTTTAGCTTTGCCTTTTAATTTTACCCATTTGACCCATTTTCCTTTTAGCTTTGCCTTTTAATTTTACCCATTTGACCCATTTTCCTTTTAGCTTTGCCTTTTAATTTGACCCATTTGACCCATTTTCCTTTTAGCTTTGCCTTTTAATTTTACCCATTTGACCCATTTTCCTTTTAGCTTTGCCTTTTAATTTTACCCATTTGACCCATTTTCCTTTTAGCTTTGCCTTTTAATTTTACCCATTTGACCCATTTTCCTTTTAGCTTTGCCTTTTAACTTCACGTGACCCATTTGACCCATTTTCCTTTTAGCTTTGCCTTTTAATTTTACCCATTTGACCCATTTTCCTTTTAGCTTTGCCTTTTAATTTTACCCATTTGACCCATTTTCCTTTTAGCTTTGCCTTTTAATTTTACCCATTTGACCCATTTTCCTTTTAGCTTTGCCTTTTAATTTTACCCATTTGACCCATTTTCCTTTTAGCTTTGCCTTTTAATTTTACCCATTTGACCCATTTTCCTTTTAGCTTTGCCTTTTAATTTTACCCATTTGACCCATTTTCCTTTTAGCTTTGCCTTTTAATTTTACCCATTTGACCCATTTTCCTTTTAGCTTTGCCTTTTAATTTTACCCATTTGACCCATTTTCCTTTTAGCTTTGCCTTTTAATTTTACCCATTTGACCCATTTTCCTTTTAGCTTTGCCTTTTAATTTTACCCATTTGACCCATTTTCCTTTTAGCTTTGCCTTTTAATTTTACCCATTTGACCCATTTTCCTTTTAGCTTTGCCTTTTAATTTTACCCATTTGACCCATTTTCCTTTTAGCTTTGCCTTTTAATTTTACCCATTTGACCCATTTTCCTTTTAGCTTTGCCTTTTAATTTTACCCATTTGACCCATTTTCCTTTTAGCTTTGCCTTTTAATTTTACCCATTTGACCCATTTTCCTTTTAGCTTTGCCTTTTAATTTTACCCATTTGACCCATTTTCCTTTTAGCTTTGCCTTTTAATTTTACCCATTTGACCCATTTTCCTTTTAGCTTTGCCTTTTAATTTTACCCATTTGACCCATTTTCCTTTTAGCTTTGCCTTTTAATTTTACCCATTTGACCCATTTTCCTTTTAGCTTTGCTTTTAACTTCACGTGACCCATTTGACCCATTTTCCTTTTAGCTTTGCCTTTTAATTTTACCCATTTGACCCATTTTCCTTTTAGCTTTGCCTTTTAATTTTACCCATTTGACCCATTTTCCTTTTAGCTTTGCCTTTTAATTTTACCCATTTGACCCATTTTCCTTTTAGCTTTGCCTTTCAAATCATTTGACCCGTTTCCCTTTTAGCCTTACCTTCTAATTTTACCCATTTGACCTTTCGAGATATAGCATAACCCAAATCAACCCGTATATAAGCTAAAGGGATTGCAGCTTTGCAAGAGCCAATTGTAGTCTAAATACTGACCTGGATAGCATTTGCAGTCCTCAAACGAAAGAGAATGGAAGAGTATCTGATACGTAATAAGTTTTGGAAATTTTCAAGAGCAGATATTATGTGACTTCTCTGAGGCTTAAAAGACGGGGACGCCAATCTTGGTTTTATTCTGAACAAGAAAACAAGGAATCTACATGAATCTGTTTTGTTTTTCTTTTGCGCATTATCATCACTATAATCAAATTTATGGCATTCAGGTTGTCCATGATATCCATATGTTATATTCGTTAAAGTTTAGCAAGTCTTCAGTGGAGGGCACTAGGCAAGTAACTTGTTTGAACTGGTTGATATCATAGATTACTCAAGGTTGTACGAGCTCTATTCAGATATCCGACAAACAGTGAAACACTTGATAGAACCATATGCATAGGCAAATAGGGACAGAATAAGTATTAAACTTTCAGAAATGGTCATGCGATACGTAGAAAACTCGTGGCACCCATGAATCTTACATTGGCCAGCTCTTCTCATTCTTCCCTTTCAGAGGAAGGCCAACACCCCAATTATTCGAGTTGTAGCTAAAATCTAACCTGAAAAAGATGACATGCAGATAATAAATTTAACTCTTTTTTTTGCTTTCTATGTAACAAGATTATATGAATAAAAGGTCACTTAAATACTATTTCACGCTACTTTTGTACCTGTTGAACCAGTCACCAGAATTATACGAGTCACGGTCTAAGACTTGGAACATAGTATCTCATCTCCACAATGGAAAAAAGGAACACCCTGCATCTTGTCAGTTTCTCTTTTGTTATAAATATACCAAATAACAGGTTAAAATTACTCCGCAGTAAAGATTTTATCTGTCCCGGAATAGAGCCCAACAAAATAATATCGAGCCAATTTATAGTTTTTTCCAATAGTGTTACACATTACCGAATAAAACGGACATATCGCAACATTGTTACTTGGATGTTCAAATTACATTTCTGCCCACTCTCGTTACTATACAAAAGATTGACAGTGGTATTTTGTGTCCATAAGATCCATTTATCCGTCTTTATTATAGGATAGTTTAGATATTCGACAAAGACTCAAACATGTGCTGTATTTACCAAAACTACATGCAGACTCAGCTGGTCCAATATTTTAACGTGATAGATGAACTACGCATACTATATACAGTAACATCTGATACATCATAATATAATTTTGAAGTAAGATCATTTTTGAGAGAAATTGAATTGTGAAATAGTTTTGGAAAAAGAGTAAAGCATATACATTTATATAAGAAAAATCACAAACCTGGGAAAGAGCTATAACACTTGTTGCTAAATGGTTTATCCTGCACCTCTCATCAACAGAAATTTCCATTGATGTCTTTCACATCCAAGAAGTTGAGTTATGATAGAATATAAACTATGAGCAAATTGATAATGCATAAGCTTATAAACTACCTTCAAGCTAACAATATCAAAGAGGGTCTCATTGTCATGAGCGGATACATAATTAATCTGTAAAACAAATATGATGTTATGTAAGAGATGAAAGAGAACACATATACACTTTCCAGATTACAAATAAATCTTACTGTTTCCACTGGTTGTAAAGCATATGCAACAGGAGCTCCACCATAAGTTAAAACTTCTGATCCTTTAACCTGAAACCAAAAAGATTTACCTATAAATTTACGGGAGACATCATAAAGTTGGATGATGCAAAAATTGGAGATGATCGATAATAGTTGAAGCGTAAGATGCTAATGATAACTGCTCAAATTGGACGTTGAGACTTGAGACATATGCTTTACCTCTTGACCATCACAGTTTGTTAGCACAAAATCCTTAAGGTTTGCAGCCATCCCAACCTAAAAAGTTAGAATGGTAAATACTTGAATGCAAAGCATAAGATATATGAGCGTAATCTAGAAATGCAAGTGGTCAAAAGATAATGTGATAGTTATTGATTATACATAAGACTCTTTTCTGACCACATTTACCTGAATGTGATCCTTTGACAGAGCAAGTATACGTGCTGCATTAGCTTCCGTACCATGGTCATGCCCATTTGGCTGTAGAAAAGTTATCACTTATCAGTGAGCAACATCAATCTTTTTGACCAACCAGGAAAAGGGAGTACGTAATTTAATATTGCAAAGAAAAGAAATACAATGATACATTAGCATTACTTGCAAAGATAACCCTGTGAGGAATCCTTGTTGAAGGGGATGACCAAATGGAGATCCACCAAGCAATGCATCTCGAATTCGATCATTAAAGCTGAATGACATAGATCCATCAATTAGCAGAACAACACGGGGTCAACTTTAACAAGAATTGCTTTCATTATAGATAAAGAGAATGGTTAGTACATTAAATTAAAAGTACCTCCCAATTCCACTCCCAGCAAGATTGATCTGTGACACATTGATCCCACGCCCATTATATGCTACTTCACCAAAATCCCAACCTTCACCATATCTGAAAAGATACGAAAATTAACTGAGTTTATCAATACTTTATCCGTACACATGCTGATTGTCTACTCCACCTTGCATTAGCAATAATTGTTTCGTGAACTTTTCCATGACAACTTTACACAATCTGAAGAGTTGATATACATGCTCAAAAATCTGTCATATCATGACTATACTATGAACGACTAGAGTCACTAGAATCTAAATGTTATCAAATATAAAAAGGGTGCCTTCATTCTTACAAGAAAATACTCGAGCCATCTACTTTGTCTTTCTCCCTTGACAAGTTCTTAAGCACACTCTTAGCCCTCACCTGTGATTAAAATAAGAGCTTACAAATCAATATCTGTGTTGTTATTGATGGGGGTTATTTAAGACATATGGTTAATAGCTAAAAATATCTCTCAAACTGAGTGATATATTACGCACTGCAAGTTTTATCATATGGAGCCATGGAGGGGAGTATTATAGAAAATATGGTATTGTTTTATAGTTCATACCATAGTACTTTTCATCATATGACCCATAAGATCAAACCGGAACCCATCAATCTGTAAGAGATCCACATAGTTAGTTCCACATAAACTATAACTAAAAACATAAAATAGAATGGTAGTATTAGGAGTATTGATTTCAACTTCTTTAACACATAAATGACAGGTTTGATTAGTGTACCACCACGTGAATAAAAATTAGACCAATTTTTCTACTAAGGTTACCTTATAATTGACTACCCAGTTTAAGAGATCATCAATGATTAGGCGATCAACCATAAAATGCTCACTAGCAGTGTTATTTACACATGTGCTGTTCTCAATGAAACCATCTGCATTCCTTCTCAAGTAATAAAAAAAAAAAAAAAAAAAAAAAAAAAAAAAAAAAAAAAAAAAAAAAAAAAAAAAAAAAAAAAAAAAAAAAAAAAAAAAAAAAAAAAAAAAAAAAAAAAAAAAAAAAAAAAAAAAAAAAAAAAAAAAAAAAATTAAAAATACTCACAGGATTTGCGTCAACACCATTAAGTATCCATAATCAAGTCCACTAGATAATTGCCAATGGGTTGGTGGCCCATTGGTAAGGTCTTAGACATTGGGGAAATCCACCAGGGTTCGAATCCCACTTCCACCATAATTTAAAACTTCTGATCCTTTAACCTGAAACCAAAAAGATTTACCTATAAATTTACGGGAGACATCATAAAGTTGGATGATGCAAAAATTGGAGATGATCGATAATAGTTGAAGCGTAAGATGCTAATGATAACTGCTCAAATTGGACGTTGAGACTTGAGACATATGCTTTACCTCTTGACCATCACAGTTTGTTAGCACAAAATCCTTAAGGTTTGCAGCCATCCCAACCTAAAAAGTTAGAATGGTAAATACTTGAATGCAAAGCATAAGATATATGAGCGTAATCTAGAAATGCAAGTGGTCAAAAGATAATGTGATAGTTATTGATTATACATAAGACTCTTTTCTGACCACATTTACCTGAATGTGATCCTTTGACAGAGCAAGTATACGTGCTGCATTAGCTTCCGTACCATGGTCATGCCCATTTGGCTGTAGAAAAGTTATCACTTATCAGTGAGCAACATCAATCTTTTTGACCAACCAGGAAAAGGGAGTACGTAATTTAATATTGCAAAGAAAAGAAATACAATGATACATTAGCATTACTTGCAAAGATAACCCTGTGAGGAATCCTTGTTGAAGGGGATGACCAAATGGAGATCCACCAAGCAATGCATCTCGAATTCGATCATTAAAGCTGAATGACATAGATCCATCAATTAGCAGAACAACACGGGGTCAACTTTAACAAGAATTGCTTTCATTATAGATAAAGAGAATGGTTAGTACATTAAATTAAAAGAAGTACCTCCCAATTCCACTCCCAGCAAGATTGATCTGTGACGCATTGATCCCACGCCCATTATATGCTACTTCACCAAAATCCCAACCTTCACCATATCTGAAAAGATACGAAAATTAACTGAGTTTATCAATACTATATCCGTACACATGCTGATTGTCTACTCCACCTTGCATTAGCAATAATTGTTTCGTGAACTTTTCCATGACAACTTTACACAATCTGAAGAGTTGATATACATGCTCAAAAATCTGTCATATCATGACTATACTATGAACGACTAGAGTCACTAGAATCTAAATGTTATCAAATATAAAAAGGGTGCCTTCATTCTTACAAGAAAATACTCGAGCCATCTACTTTGTCTTTCTCCCTTGACAAGTTCTTAAGCACACTCTTAGCCCTCACCTGTGATTAAAATAAGAGCTTACAAATCAATATCTGTGTTGTTATTGATGGGGGTTATTTAAGACATATGGTTAATAGCTAAAAATATCTCTCAAACTGAGTGATATATTACGCACTGCAAGTTTTATCATATGGAGCCATGGAGGGGAGTATTATAGAAAATATGGTATTGTTTTATAGTTCATACCATAGTACTTTTCATCATATGACCCATAAGATCAAACCGGAACCCATCAATCTGTAAGAGATCCACATAGTTAGTTCCACATAAACTATAACTAAAAACATAAAATAGAATGGTAGTATTAGGAGTATTGATTTCAACTTCTTTAACACATAAATGACAGGTTTGATTAGTGTACCACCACGTGAATAAAAATTAGACCAATTTTTCTACTAAGGTTACCTTATAATTGACTACCCAGTTTAAGAGATCATCAATGATTAGGCGATCAACCATAAAATGCTCACTAGCAGTGTTATTTACACATGTGCTGTTCTCAATGAAACCATCTGCATTCCTTCTCAAGTAATAGCCTGGAACAATCTGAAAATAACTTCGCGTTAGGCATTTTTGCATTCCCTGCTGTATAATTACCTCATCCCACAAAAATTGCAACATCTTTCATTTTGGGATATCTCAGGAAAACTGCAACATTGTCGTCATTACAGAGAATGTCGTTAATTTGAGTCCACAAATTACATTAGTATACTTAGGTTAATTTAGATTTTAGACATTTGAGAAATAGCTGAACACTCCTATAAACATTTTTCCCATTAGATCTTGCAATTTCATGACATGGTTAGAGTACTTATGTCTTAAATTAGAAAACGAAAAATTAAGAACCAATTGAACAACCTTGTCAACCACAGAGTAATCACCTACGGGCCCACTTCCATGTAAATGATTGTAAACAACATCCAACACTACCCGAAGTCCTATACGATTAAGTGCCTGCACCAATTATATTATCAGTATTAGAATTATAACTTTTTAACGAAAACAGCAATGAAGATAAAGCAATACTAACTTGCACCATCTTTCGGAACTCAATTATATGGCATGGACCATTGGGATTTGTTGCATAGCTTCCTTTAGGGACTCCCCACAGAACAGGGTTATAACTTTTCAATCACAAAAATGCAAGAAAGATTAGTTTTTCATCCACGTCCAAGATGTTTAAGATAGCTCTACAGCATGATTACCCCCAATTGAATCCATCCTCGTCTTGGATAGCCGTGATATATTCCTGCTGCTGAGCTGAATCTGGTGGCAGAGATTTGAGCAACTCCATATCTGATCTTTTTCATGGCAACCACAAAGAGATTCACATTTAAGTAACTTTCAGTTCTTTTCAACAACTTATTCTAAGCCTTAAGATATCGGTAACATGTCAACCATCACGAATGACAAAATTCTTAAGCATGATATTATGTGACTCTGTTCACATTGCATAAATCATTAAATCTATTGATGGGTTATTGTATATGTAACAGAACACATGAAGAAAATTGTAACTTTGAATTATAAGATGGAAGGAAATGAAGAACTTCACTTACCTACAAACTTCCACTTTTCCTTTTCATCATCAACATCTCCAAATTGGAAAGTTGGCAGCAGATGGATATGTGTAAGGCCAGCCTCAGAGAGTTTTCTCAAATGCAGCACACCAGCTGATTCCTTCAATACAATAATGTCTATACTTCAGCGGTGAAAATTAAAAGGAGGAATATGTACATTTGGTTTCAACATTGTTAAAACTTGTTTTGTTTTCGAAAATCTAAAAATGTGGGTATCAGAACCTACCTGAGAAGTAAAAGCAAGATAACCTCCACGAAAATCAGCATCAACGGTAGAGTCATTAATACTAAAAAACACATGTAACATCAAGGTAAGAAAAAAAAAAAGAAGCAAACAAACAATCCAAATATAAAAAAAAAAAACGGTAGAGTCATTAATACTAAAAAACACATGTAACATCAAGGTAAGAAAAAAAAAAAGAAGCAAACAAACAATCCAAATATCATTTTTATTCCTTTAGGTTTTCTGCTTAGCGAAATGTCATGTATAATTAGTGGTTTACAAGACATGATTCAGAAAATTATATAAAAATGAGGCAAATGATATATGCAATACCTGAAATCTCTAATATGCAGTTCATAGATACTAATGTCAGAAAAATCTGCTATATCAGGCTTCTCGTCCAGCAAATTATCCCATTTCTGAGGTTTTAAAGATTCAGAATCAAGATTGACTAAAAAAGTCCGCTTCCCATCACCTGAGAGCCTAGCAAGAAAAAAGAACGAATGTTTGAACCAAAACACAAGAATATTATATATCAGATACGAGTCAATTACAAAGGCACACATGATATACATACCCTCTGGCGTAAGGGTCATTTGCAATACACGTTTCTATCTGCAAGGTGCTGGGATGATAGACCAATACTTCATAGACATAATAACACCCCTCCCAACTTCTTGGCCCATTCACACTCCAAACACCATTGGACTCCCTAAGTTGGACAGCCTCGACGGCTTCGCCGTCAGAGGGCCCATTATAAATGTGTGCACGCACGTCCTGTTTGAAGACATACATGAGCCTAAGAAATTCAACTAACGAGTGTTTGGAAATGCTTATTGGATCTGATCATCTGATTATTGCAACGTGCCTGATTGTTAAGTTTTGATAAGTAGATTCTGGTTCTGATTTAATGATTACTTGAGGGCTAAATAAATAGCTATTGGGTAATAAGTTTCATATCAGCTGCAACAAAACTGATTATGAGAGTAACATAAAAGTACCAATTTACCTCTTATTTAAGCATAAATTGAGAGACTTTTACTCTCATTCAATAAGATAGCTCTCATTTATTCACTAAAATGTCTTTTTTGTTCTTTGTCTGATTATTACAACCTTAAACAGCATAAACACACACAAACATGATCTCCTAAAACCGGTTTTATTACAAGTAACATGATTTTGATTACTTATCTCACATTATCACTTTCAAAATGCAAGTCCAAACACCCTTAACAATAATATAACATATTTCAAGCAAAGAAAAAAAGAATATAATTAGAAAAGTAAACTTACTTGGGCAGTTGGAGCCCAAAGGTAAAGTGAGACAGTCTCATTTGAAAAAACAGAACCAAGAGGACCCGTATAAGAGAAAATGTCATCAATAACACCAGGTAGCTGCAAGCCAGTAACACTAATGCATTGCCCACTGGCTGCATAAAGTAGCAAATGTGAAAGTTACTACAAATATGGTAAATATGTCCCCTTACACATTCAAGCAACATAAATATCAAACGAATGACTTCATGTGGAATGCTTATTATTTAAGGTATCATAGCCATGAATACACGCTTACAGTTAAAGAAAGCAACAGCCAATTGGCTTTTGAGGATAGTATTGGGATCCAAAGTTGTAGGCACCTTAAACGCCTTATAATCACGTATATGAGGAAACTTATCTCTCACCTGGCATGTTTGGAATGTTATTGTAGAAAATATTTAATCAAAGACGTATAACTATAACAACTATGCTAACAGCTATAACAAGCAACTAGAATTTATAAGGAGTCTAACTAAACCATAGTCTTTACATTTTCTGGAAGCTTGTGATCATGTCTCTGAAGCTCAATCTTCGAACCGTAGCCTGTTTGTGGTAAAATGCTAATCCTATGTTAGATGTCTTTTCATCTATTTAAATGAAAAATACTTAAATATAGGTATGGGCATATGGCACACACCTTCAATTCCATTTTCTGCGACAGATAAAGCGGCAGATCTACTAGAATATAAGAAACATGACCCGCCAACAACATCCACATCCCAAGCAATTATTGATCTAGATACATAATATGCTCGAGAGTACAATAAGCTATCCTGCAATTATAATCAGTATAACTATCAGAGATTTCATTATCATATCGAGTAAACTTCATAGAAACTAGAATTACTTCAAATTTTCAACTTTTTGCCTCAAAAAACTAAAAAAAAAACTCTTAACTCACTAACTGAAACTACTCAACAAAAATTCAAATTTCTACTTGGTCCACGATGTGTAGGTTTATCCCAAAACAGCTACCATTATTTCTTGGATCCGTCCTCTAGATTATTAGCCTTTTTCAAAACTTGTTTACCATTCCTAACGGCTAACGGCATCGTATTTTTTGGAATTTTTAGGTTATACTAGAAAAAGTTGTGATGTGGGTTACCTTTACATCCACTTTTTTATAAACAAAACTACAATTATCTATAAATGGGTTCATTAGTATACACTGATTGTAACCTCAGTCAAGTAGCAAAAGCTCAAGACTTGTTGCAAAAATTTCATACTTTCTTTAGAAAATATTTAAAGGGTTTCATTAAATATAAGCCTATAGTAACCTCATTACAATACATCCTTAAATATCTCAAGAAACACACACCCATATATATATATATATATATATATACAATGTCTAAAAAATGAGAATTAAAAAGAATCGGAATAATGTATAAAAGGATTATGAACCTGTGGGGGTGATGAAGTGGGGTCCTTTGTTGAACTTGAGCTGCAGCAATGGTAAGTTCTTGTTTTTGTTCTGCATTGTGAAATGGAAGGAAAGGGAGGTCTGGTTCGGGTCAAAGAACGGGTCGGGTGGGTCTTGTAGTTGAACCGGGTGGATGGATTATTTGTGGGAGAGACAGTAGCTGGAAGTAAAGAGTGGCAGGGAATGGACATTTTGTGAGGTTCACAGATTCTTGAATCTTGTTTTACAGCTATTTAAACCGAACGATCCGGTTTGACACCGGAGTTGACCCAATCTCGTGCCCAATTGCATTTTCTGGAAGCTTGTGATCATGTCTCTGAAGCTCAATCTTCGACCCGTAGCCTGTTTGTGGTAAAATGCTAATCCTATGTTAGATGTCTTTTCATCTATTTAAATGAAAAATACTTAAATATAGGTATGGGCATATGGCACACACCTTCAATTCCATTTTCTGCGACAGATAAAGCGGCAGATCTACTAGAATATAAGAAACATGACCCGCCAACAACATCCACATCCCAAGCAATTATTGATCTAGATACATAATATGCTCGAGAGTACAATAAGCTATCCTGCAATTATAATCAGTATAACTATCAGAGATTTCATTATCATATCGAGTAAACTTCATAGAAACTAGAATTACTTCAAATTTTCAACTTTTTGCCTCAAAAAACTAAAAAAAAAACTTTAGATTTATATAAAAATAATTTTTTAGATTTATACAAAATAATTTTTTTAGATTTATATAAAAATAATTTTTTAGATTTATACAAAATAATTTTTTTAGATTTATACAAAATAATTTTTTTTAGATTTATACAAAATATTTTTTTTAGATTTATACAAAATAATTTTTTTAGATTTATACAAAATAATTTTTTTAGATTTATATAAAAATAATTTTTTTAGATTTATACAAAATAATTTTTTTAGATTTATATAAAAATAATTTTTTAGATTTATATAAAAATAATTTTTTTAGATTTATACAAAATAATTTTTTTAGATTTATATAAAAATAATTTTTTAGATTTATACAAAATAATTTTTTTAGATTTATATAAAAATAATTTTTTAGATTTATACAAAATAATTTTTTTAGATTTATATAAAAATAATTTTTTAGATTTATACAAAATAATTTTTTTAGATTTATATAAAAATAATTTTTTAGATTTATACAAAATAATTTTTTTAGATTTATACAAAATAATTTTTTTAGATTTATATAAAAATAATTTTTTAGATTTATACAAAATAATTTTTTTAGATTTATACAAAATAATTTTTTTAGATTTATACAAAATAATTTTTTTAGATTTATATAAAAATATTTTTTTAGATTTATACAAAATAATTTTTTTAGATTTATATAAAAATAATTTTTTAGATTTATACAAAATAATTTTTTTAGATTTATATAAAAATAATTTTTTTAGATTTATATAAAAATAATTTTTTAGATTTATACAAAATAATTTTTTTAGATTTATACAAAATAATTTTTTTAGATTTATATAAAAATAATTTTTTAGATTTATACAAAATAATTTTTTTAGATTTATATAAAAATAATTTTTTAGATTTATACAAAATAATTTTTTTAGATTTATATAAAAATAATTTTTTAGATTTATACAAAATAATTTTTTTAGATTTATACAAAATAATTTTTTTTAGATTTATACAAAATAATTTTTTTAGATTTATACAAAATAATTTTTTTAGATTTATATAAAAATAATTTTTTTAGATTTATATACAAAATAATTTTTTTAGATTTATACAAAATAATTTTTTTAGATTTATACAAAATAATTTTTTTAGATTTATATAAAAATAATTTTTTTAGATTTATACAAAATAATTTTTTTAGATTTATATAAAAATAATTTTTTAGATTTATACAAAATAATTTTTTTAGATTTATACAAAAATAATTTTTTTAGATTTATACAAAATATTTTTTTTAGATTTATACAAAATAATTTTTTTAGATTTATACAAAATAATTTTTTTAGATTTATACAAAATAATTTTTTTAGATTTATACAAAATAATTTTTTTAGATTTATACAAAATAATTTTTTTAGATTTATACAAAATAATTTTTTTAGATTTATACAAAATAATTTTTTTAGATTTATACAAAATAATTTTTTTAGATTTATACAAAATAATTTTTTTAGATTTATACAAAATAATTTTTTTAGATTTATACAAAATAATTTTTTTAGATTTATATAAAATAATTTTTTTAGATTTATACAAAATAATTTTTTTAGATTTATATAAAAATAATTTTTTAGATTTATACAAAATAATTTTTTTAGATTTATATAAAAATAATTTTTTAGATTTATACAAAATAATTTTTTTAGATTTATATAAAAATAATTTTTTAGATTTATACAAAATAATTTTTTTAGATTTATATAAAAATAATTTTTTAGATTTATACAAAATAATTTTTTTAGATTTATATAAAAATAATTTTTTAGATTTATACAAAATAATTTTTTTAGATTTATATAAAAATAATTTTTTAGATTTATACAAAATAATTTTTTTAGATTTATATAAAAATAATTTTTTTAGATTTATACAAAATAATTTTTTTAGATTTATATAAAAATAATTTTTTAGATTTATACAAAATAATTTTTTTAGATTTATACAAAATAATTTTTTTAGATTTATATAAAAATAATTTTTTAGATTTATACAAAATAATTTTTTTAGATTTATATAAAAATAATTTTTTAGATTTATACAAAATAATTTTTTTAGATTTATATAAAAATAATTTTTTAGATTTATACAAAATAATTTTTTTAGATTTATATAAAAATAATTTTTTAGATTTATATAAAAATAATTTTTTTAGATTTATACAAAATAATTTTTTTAGATTTATATAAAAATAATTTTTTAGATTTATACAAAATAATTTTTTTAGATTTATATAAAAATAATTTTTTAGATTTATACAAAATAATTTTTTTAGATTTATATAAAAATAATTTTTTAGATTTATACAAAATAATTTTTTTAGATTTATATAAAAATAATTTTTTTAGATTTATACAAAATAATTTTTTTAGATTTATATAAAAATAATTTTTTAGATTTATACAAAATAATTTTTTTAGATTTATATAAAAATAATTTTTTAGATTTATACAAAATAATTTTTTTAGATTTATACAAAATATTTTTTTAGATTTATACAAAATAATTTTTTTAGATTTATATAAAAATAATTTTTTAGATTTATACAAAATAATTTTTTTAGATTTATATAAAAATAATTTTTTAGATTTATACAAAATAATTTTTTTAGATTTATATAAAAATAATTTTTTAGATTTATACAAAATAATTTTTTTAGATTTATATAAAAATAATTTTTTAGATTTATACAAAATAATTTTTTTAGATTTATACAAAATAATTTTTTTAGATTTATATAAAAATAATTTTTTAGATTTATACAAAATAATTTTTTTTAGATTTATACAAAATATTTTTTTTGCAGAAATGGTCCTATGAGCAACAAATGGACGAAACTACCCCCCATGTGACAAGCACATGGGGGCATTAACGACTGAATTTTAACGGCACGTTAGTTTTGGACCAAAATTGCAACAGGTGTGATATGACAGGGATGGGTTTCGCGACTTTTCACACTTTTGTATCAAACTTGCAAAATGTGTGATAACACATGGACCAAAAATGCAATTCGTTTTAATAATAAAGGCCAAATTTAAGATAATCCAAAATTCCATCTTCAATAGCATAAATTTCTAAAAATTTGTATATGTAAAATTGAAAAGGCATTATAAAGAGGAATAATGATCCAAACTTCATATGGTAAATTTTTAGAAAGAAAAACAATAATATTTGTTTTTGCAATAAAAAGATAATGGGTAACGTTTATTTTACGATAATAATAAAAGAGATCACTATAAAAGGGTATACCATAAAACCACTATAAAACCACCACACTGAAACAATGTTTTACGGCCTTCATATGTTTCATATTAATTAGCAACCTTTTTATACTTTCCAAATTGATTAGTGACTCTTTTTATCGCAAGAATAATGATATTCCTACTATTGCAGAAAGAACACTAAATTCTCTTTTTGGACTATTTTCCCTAGTTTAATACATTTCTAAGCTTATATAAATGATTACATGTACAGATTAAATGAGTTTGTGACAAATCGATAAAAATTGCAACTTGGATTTGTTTTAGTTCAAAGTGTCTACATTCTTTTCATATCTCTATATTGGCATCATGGCATACTTTCAATTGAAGAACTATATACGGTTTCTTCACCATAGGAGAAAAAAACTATGATTAATAAAATCTAATCTAGATTCATTTAAGGTCTAAAAGCAATTTAAAATAACAATCATGCAATCCATAGGCCCAATACGGTGTGAGGTTTTAAAATTGCAATCATTATGAATTTGGGCCTGAATTTATATCTAAATTATAATTTTAAGGTCATCAATTAAACATTTTTGAAAAATTTCTACATAAATAACACTGATCATCCTACTAAAGAAACAAAAAAATAAGCTCCAAAACTCCACCTGAAATGGATATTATTTGATGCTAAAACTGAAACAGCCAAGAACACAAAGATACAAGTTCTTGTATGCAGTCTTAACATAACACTGTATTGTGACTTGAACATATCAAAGCGAAACTGACCTTAACAATGCGAAAATATTAATAGCAAACTGCAAATCAAAGCGAGGAACTCAACCACAGTATACAAAGTAGACAATAAAATTATGACTTCGTCTGGATACAATGTACAGAAAAAATGATATTAGAAAGAAAAGAAAATCTCAAACTGACCATTCAGATAGACCATAGATGGGATTAACAGAACTTTTTACTTAATTTCTTTTTCCTACTTATTTTCAATCAGACAGAACTGACCATTTGCACACAATAACAGCAGTTGTAGAAGCAATATATGCATACTAATGACATTCTCCTTTGAAGCTAAACCGGGTAGACTACGATATTTGTTTTCAAAATTATGAAGTGTAACAATATCAATACTCTAACCTAGCTTTCCTTTGAATGCCAGGACTAGGCCCTTGTTGTCTTCTGATTTGACTTTGACCATAGAACCGAGGTTGTGGACCTAGCAATCCTTTTGAGTTGTCCATTGTATCATCTCTTCTAACCGCTTTTCCATACAATTGTTGGCTAGGTTTGGAGATATTTGCATCATTTCCTCCAACCGTTTCCCTATCTGAAGGTTGGCTTGGTTTGGAGAGATTTGAATTGTCTTTGGGTTTGGAGAGATTTGAATTGTCTTTGGGTTTGTCTGATCCGTACGGGAGTGGCTCTAGTCCTTGCAAATCTGGTTCTGGAACGAACCCTATTGGCCATTTTGATTCATC
>CM067175.1:35028763-35048763 GCA_034093135.1 Erigeron breviscapus | reverse complement strand
TCTTCCCTACTCATACCATTTCCTAGACTTCTTCAATCTTCCCTACTCATACCATTTCCTAGACTTCTTCAATGTCGCGGCCTAACCGGTATTCCGGTGCCCATTTCCTAGACTTCTTCAATCTTCGCGGCCTAACCGGTATTCCGGTGCCCATTTCCTAGACTTCTTCAATCTTCCCTACTCATACCATTTCCTAGACTTCTTGTGAGACAAAACGCCTCACCAACAGGCCAGCTTGGATATGGTTACCCTTAAAACTTGAACCCAATATGGAAGACTATGGTTCGATTTTTCGGGGTGAATTAAGAGACAGAACCCATTCCTAGTATTGACGACAATTCCCAATTTCCAGGATACAAATTCCTAACTTTGAAGCCAAACAACCCACTAGAAAATATTTCAGATGTATATACAAAATTACATACACTAATACACACACAAACAACATATATATATATATACACATATATATATATATATATATATATATAGTGAAGGATCAAGTGGAACCACTAAAAAACCATCTCTAAGGGCTTTGCCCTTAGAGTTAAGGGCTACGCCCGTACCGTATACATACGTTTTCTTAACGCGTAACACATATGATTTTTTACAAAAAAAAAAAAAAAAAAAAAAAAAATTTATTTTTTTTTTGGAATGGGTTTTTGTTAAAAGAAAATAAAAAACAAAAAAAAGTTTCAAAAAATGAAAAATAAAAAACCACAAAAAAATAAAAAAAGGCAACCAATTTAATAGAAACTCAGAAGCTGTTTGTAGATCGCTAGCGCTGTAATTTTTCAAAAACGGGTCGGTTTCAATTTCCGGCATGTGGTGGTTGTGGGTGGCGCCACCGTTGAACATGGTGGCGACGGTGGTTGACGGATATCGGTGGGTTGGGTGTGGAATTATTAGGGTTTTCGTGTGAATTTTGAATTTTTGAATGATTGGATTTGTGATTTATGGGAAGCACCTGAGTTAGTGCTTCCGGGCATACTGGTTATCCCCTTATTGAAAAGTAGATGGTTTCGAGACTTTAACATTACATGGAAACTTACCAAATATTGAAATATGACGTAATTTTTAACTTACCCATTTTTTTTCTTTAACCTTCCTCACAATAGGTTAGAGATATCTGAAAATATTTGGAATGGTCACATGTATTTAATTTTCATTTGTAATGAGTCTAAATGAGTTAATCTTTTTAGATCTTTGGGGGATAAGAATTTCTTATCGAAAAAATTTAAATTGGGGTATTCAACAAAGGGGCTCTCGAGCGAAAAACTGTCACAAAGTGGCCGAAAAACTAGTTGGAAAACTATTTTGTAAATGTTTTTGGAATCAGAAATTGGGGGTCGTAGATTTGGATTTGGGGACGTCATGGCTGCCAACCTGAAAGTTCACACCGCCAAGATGCGCTCCAGATTATCTGAGTCCCATTTTAAGAAATCTTTTATCATCATCGCTCTTTCAATGTAATCCAGCAACGTAACTTGTTCAATGTCTCATCACCGGCATGTCATGTTAAGGTATAAAGGGCATGTTGTGTATATGAACTAATGTGACTATGAGACGTTACTTATACGGTTATACCACACTTATTATTTGTTGTTATATGAAACATTATTAACGTAACATTTTACAAATAAAAAAAGAAGAAAAAAAGCAAATTCAAAATTCCAATGAAGGAGTAAATATCAAAGAAAAGGGGTAAAACGGGATACCCAACATATCTTTCATTCGTCGCACGCCGATATTGCTTACGGATGCTGATACCGCTCTTTGTCGATTTAAGGGAGGTGGGATTTGCTACCGAAAGGAAATATTGATGACAACCATTTACCTTGATAACTTTAAGATGACTTTTGATACTGGGTGGCAACTCTAAACGAAAAAAATTGCTACACTGCTTTTAGTTTTACATTTACTATCATTAATAAATGACACGCTCATTTACTTTTTAGACATCAAACATATATTATTGATGAATTAGTCCGGAGGTAGAGAATACAAATAATGCAAGAAAACGTACAATTACAAAAGAGAAGAGCGTAATTTGTTTCAATCTAAACAATTCGACTTAGCTCTGGTAGATATCCACAAAAATGTTGAGTTTCTAGTTCATCGGTGATTTGGTTTTTCGTTGGAGAATACACATTTTAGCCTAGCCTTCCAGATTTTCCAACATATAGTGAGGATGATGAGGTTGACTGACTTTGATCTTGGCCCTGAGGGGTATCCATGATTGACCATAAATTGAATAGATATCAGATGGAGAAAGCGAATATAGGTGGGATATTGCATCATGAGCTGGTGAAACTCCATATCTCAATATGTCTTTTGGGCTTAGGTAACTAACACAAATTAAAAAAAAAACGTTGTTTTTAAAGTTAAAATGCATGTCAAAATTTGAATTTTATTCAATATTGTTTGGTTTAATCTAAAGTCTTCTCTAGTTTAAATAATCTAAGGGCCGTAATCTATATCTATATCTATACTCTATTATAAAAGAAATTATCCCTCCCCTCTTTTTAACTTTCTACTTTTAAAATACCCAAATTACCCTTAAGTTTTAACACATTCTCTACCCACACACTAAATTTACCCAAAATATCCCTAAAATATTTTCCAACAATATTTATCCAAACTATCTTTACTTTATTCATTAATATAAATATTTCCACCTAATATCTCTAAAAAACTCTTAATAAAATTATTTACAAAAGATCCATCTGTTAACCATATAATAACTACACTAACATAGTAACATTTACATCAATTACTTTTAGATTAATAACCACATCGTTACCACCACCACCCGTTGCCGCCACCACCGCATTGCGCGGGTACCCGTCTCGTCACTATATATTGAGAGACTTAAATAGTTGAATTGATATATAATGTCCATATTTGATTAAGTAATGAAATAAATATAGAGTTTAGTTTTGTATTTATTTAGATGCATCTTATTGAGTTAATGAATTAAGGTTTTTACTGTATATATGTTGGGTTCTGCAAAGGTATTTTCAGGGGGCAATTATACATGACAGGGTTGAATTTGTAAAATTTTCTTTAGCTTTCTTCTTTCATGTACATTTGTGGGTACTGTTTGGTTCCTATAACTTCTCCAATTTAAATCCATTAAGTTTGTAAGTTTAGAAGATCGTAAGCTAGATGAAATTATGAATACTTATCAGTCTGCTTGTAGGAATAACACGTCAACCTTGCTCAAAACTTTCTTAATATGGTGTATATATTAAAAACATGTCGACTGATTAGTTTCTTGACAAATTGAAATTGAAATTCCAATTTCTAATTAAAGTACGCCAAATACCAATTTGCAAAACTAAAACCAGAAAATGATCATAAATACAAAGTAAATATCTAAAAGGACCAAAATTACAAGCAAACAAATAGTCCAAGGACAACTTTTCTTGACAAACATATACAACAATTCAACACCATATCAAAACCTCACCACAAATCCTTCCCACTAAAAAAAAAAGGATAACAAAACCCATCCATTAGCTATTCTTCCACCACCCCAAAAAAACATGAATTCATCCATCCTTCCATTCACCAAATCCATTACAACTTCACCTCACAAAATATTCACATCTCACAAACATCACTTCCAACCCCACACACTCTTCATCACAAGAACAAGCAGTAGTGACAACACTTCTGATGAAAACAACACAATATTGCCACCATCATCAGACAAGAATTCAGCTGCTGTTCAGATAAAGTTCAAACGAGGCGCGAGGCGAAAAACACGAAGAAAAGAAAATGGGTTTGATGATAATAGTACCATGATGGCTAAAAAGGAAGTAGTGAAAAAAGATTGGGAGGAAATGACATTAACTGAAAAAGCATTGGAATTATATGTAGGTGAAAAGGGATTATTGTTTTGGATAAATAAGTTTGCTTATGCTAGTATTTATATTATAATTGGAGCTTGGATTTTGTTTAGGTTTGTTGGTCCTGCTCTTAATCTTTATCAACTTGATGCTCCTCCATTATCTCCTACTGATGTCCTCAAGGGATCTCCTCCTAAATGATAATAAACAAACTACTCACACATTATTATTCATTCATATTCATATTCATAATTGTATTATTATTATTATATAGTGATACAATACAAAGTTTTCCCTACTTTTAGTCATGTTACATTTTGTATAACTAGTTATTTTTTCTGTTTTGAAAAATGTGAAATGGTGATTAGTTGATTACTAGCGTTGTAGGTAAAAATATTTGCTAGCCTTCATAAGAAGCCCAAATGCTTGGTTCAATATTCAAAAGGGATAAATAAATGTCTAGAAAGCTATAGACTCGGATGCTAGGAACCGACTAGCTCCGTGGAACCAACCACCACCAAATACCAATGTTGTCCCCAGACCCAGCTTGTTATGTTGCCTAAAATTCTCGGCCTCAAACCCGGATACATATAAAATATTCATGACAAGCCATAGTGTCAATATTGTTAAAGTTAAGGCTTTAACTAAACTTGTGGCAAAACATGTATGTGTTGACTAGCCCGACTTCTTAGTTTTCAGATGTATTGATTATTTTATTTATTAAAGTAGTTGAGTTGTGACTAATGCAGTGGGTTTGAATTTGGTACTACTCAAACCGGTGTAATCGGACTGAAAAAACCCGATCTTTATTTTATTTACTAGACTCATGCTCGCGCGATATAGGTAGTGGTAGCGGCGGGTGGTGGTGACGAAGGCGGTCAGTGGTGGCGGCGAGTTGTGTAGGTTATTCATGTAAATGTAATTGTTGTAGAAGAGGGTAGTTTAATTATTTTAGGTGTTGAGAGATAGATGTTGTAAAATATTTCATTAAAGATATTTTTGATAGACCATATATATTTTCTTTCTTTATATATGTTAGGTGGTAGGAGTTCCGCTTACCGATAGGTCAAGAGTTCAAAACTCTTAAATTGACTTAACTCGTACACCTAACTCGACCATGTTGCATAAAAATATGATCTCTCCGGCTCATGGTTAGATTGGTTAGACTGCCGGTCTTGTCCTATGTTCAACGACATCGCCCCACTTTTTGGTGTGATAGTATTCCAAAATGTCTAGTGTATATTCTGTCAATATATAGCATTGAGTATATTTTAACGCAAACGCCCTTCAATTTCGATAAGATGACGGTTAGACATAAAAAAAAGTTTGTTAAGTTGTTAGACGTGTGTGTAACATGGTGGCACTGACGGGTTGGGAGTCGAGTGCGTCTTAGGCCCGAGCAATTTGGTTAGAAGGGTCCGTGGACGAACATTTAGAATTACTTGCAAAGCTCAGGATATTTAGGCCCAATACTTAGGCCCATTGACGAAATTTTTTGAGAATCAAGTTTTCAAGTCGGTAATAATTTGATTAGCGAACAACTTAAAATCAAATTAGAACCTTAATCTACATGTAAAGTTGTATAAAAATAAAATAAAACATGGTTTCGGACATTTACCTCTTCGGACGCGTTCAGACCGCGTTATCGCACCCTTGGTCTCCAGGGGTGCCTTCGGGTTTCAACGTCTAGCATACTGCCCGTTTGAATGTCACTGCTAGGGTTCGAACCAATAACCAACTAACACGACGTTTTAAAAAAAAAAATTAGTTCATCCCACTTTCGTTGTGGTTTAATCACATGTTACGTATGGTCCTTTCTTTTATGGTTAAGATCGTGTTTACCATATATTGTCTTGTTAATCATCATATTAGTTTCGGTTGACGGGTAATTTCCAAAGAATAGTTCATACGTTTTCTTTGTTATTAATATTAGATGAAGAAAATATAGAATATGTATGTACACTAATGTTTTTAATGAATTAAAATATAATGTTTAGATAACTAAGAACATATAAAATATGATGGTTCTCTAATAATCATTTACTCGTATTAATTAAGTAATGAGGATGTCGTATATGATTATTGGTTGATTAGTGATCGAGAGTGGGTGAAGGAGGGGAGAGGGGACAAGGATTAGTTTTGTTAATGCCGCGGTGTTCGTGTTGGTGACGGTGTGGTGATAGGGGCGACTTTTGGTGGTGGAGACGGCGTCAGTGGTGTTAGATAATTGATGTAAAATTTTTATGTAAAGGGCTAATGAAGATATTTTATAAAATAAATGATTAATAGTGTAAATTAATCAGTAATTTTAAGAGGCTAATGTATGTGAAAATATTTTAAGATCTGCTAGATGAAAATATATCACAATTTTTAACACTTTCAAAAATAATTTTTTTTTTCTTTGAAAAAAAAAAGTATAAACGAGTGTCATTGACTTAAGCTATAATATTTAAGATTATGAAATGAGACTTGTTATATATAGACTTGTTAGACTTATAAACACTATAATTTCTTTTTTTACAAACTCATCTTACACTAATCAAATCAAATCATTATTTATTTATTTTCTTTATTTTTCTTTATTCATTTTTATTAGTCAATATCACTTGTCATACGTATCTTTGTAAACTTGTGTTCATATAGTATTTATAACTCTATCATTTCTTATTAACGGTAAAATGATTTAAAAAGTATGATGATAATCATTTTTTTATTTAATTATGAATTACTCACGTATAACAAAAAGTATAATATATATAAAAATGTAAATATGTGATTGTTAAATATCAAAATTCAAATATAAAACTTTTCACATCTTAATATTTTAATCTATACATTTATCTATTATTAAAAAAATTAGTATATAAGAGATTTTTATACATTATTTACTTTTTTCATATACGAGCATGGTACCCGCGCGTTGCGGCGGATACCATGGACAACTCGATCTCAAATCTGGAAAGAGGAAACCCACAGAGGGCGATTGTTGTTGGTAGTGGCGTCGATGTTGCAGAGGGGTTGATGGTGGCATAGAGGTCGAAGTGGTGGTGATGGCGACCGGAGATAGAGAGGGAGAAGAGGGAGATGGTTCTTGGAGATGGAAGAATTAGAGAGAGAAATGGAGGGTGTTTGTCATAGCTATAGAATATAAAAGAGTAGGGAATAATGGGTGTATAGGGGCAAATAAGTAAATTTGCATGTCAAAAATCTAAACTTTCAACCCCATCCAATAATTATTACTCGTATAAGGAAGTATAGATATTTTAACTTAACCGGATCGGTATTAAATAATACTAACGATATTTTGGAAAACTTTGACATTGTATTGTTTAGTTTATTTAAGGATGGAAAGGAAAGGAGAGGAGAGGAGAGGAGAGGAGAGGAGAGGAGAGAGAAAAATTATAAACTGCATTCTTAAGATTTTTTTAAGTATGGAGAGAGAAGGAGTGGAGAGGATTAGAGGGAGGAGTGTAGTCGTTTTTTTCTCCCAAAAGTTCCCCTCATTTTTTAGGTTGGTAGGATGGAAAACTTTTCTTCCATCTCCTCTACTTCCTTTCCACCCATAAGTTAAGTAATCAATACAGTGTGAAAGAAAAGAAAAAAATCATTTTGTTTTTGGGTACAAGATCACCTTTCCCAAATCCTATCATTTTTCTGTAAAGTAAGTCAAGAAAATTGAAAGGTGAGGAGGCAGAAGATCAAGATGGTGACGACCCATTTGACAAACTAACAACAACAATTAAAAATCCAGTCAAGAAACCCGAAAACAATAAGCAATTGCAATATTTTAACAAAAAAAATCCCCCTTTTGCTTTATTCTGAGCACCTCCCAATCCAAATCTTATCAGATTTCTTCAATTCCATCGACACACACACACATATATATCTAAAGGTATATATATTTCTTTATTTTCACCCTTAATTTGATTGTAGCTTTAGGCTTTCATCAGCTTTTATTTTAATTATTAACCAAACCCAATATTTCTTTTGAGATCAATCAAGATTTCATAATTCTATTATTAGGGTTTTGTGTATTTAATTTCCCCTGTGAATAGTGAAAATAAATTAAGGATCTTTTTTTTTTTGGGTCTATATAATTTTAGTATTTTTGTGTGTTCATTTTAGGTATGACTGTGTCCATCTGACCTCCCCGGTCCGTGTCGGCATTGGGTATATTTTGTTGTCGTTGTTGTGATCGAAAATGAACGTTAAGGAATAAAACCCTAAAATCTTGAATAAAATGATTAATTTGTGGAAAGGCTATTTCTTTTTTGTCAATGGAATGCCCAGTACATAGGAATATAAGATTATTGTTGTGCGTTGCTATGTATGAACATTTTAGTCATAGATATGTGGATGCGTATACATTTCGTATACGTATATGCGCTTATTTCATATGTATGTAAGTCTTTTTATGTATATTAGAAATGTAGAATGTGTATGTATATATGTGTATATTTAGTGTATGTAATCTGTATATGTTTATACAGCTGACACATTTCCAGACGAATTGGATTTTGCTTAGGTTGGTTTAACTCCCATAATGCACACATATCTTTCTATCACATATTCGGCATTATATATATAACAAATTTGGCATGTAAATACAAATTAAGGCAATGATACTGCTTTCGGCACGATCATATGAAAGTTCTTACACCTATGTGGCTATGCTATCCGATTTCATATGATCTAATATCCCGTGTAGGTTCCATATACTCACGATCATTCCTGACCTCTTAGCACCTGACCAAACATCATAATAACGGTTTATTAACGTGTTAAGACTAGATTTGTAGCGTATATTTAAACCGCATAGTCCGACTTTTTAAAGTCAAACTTCACAATTAATCACTAAATAATGCGTAATTCTAGCTAGTAAATTTCTAACTCTTCCAAGGTTCAATACATCCGATTGAACTTGCTTATTTAACCCACCATAATCATGGGTTAACACCCTTATATGCATCTTCAACATTTAAGTTAATAACATCTTTGAAAGAAAACCGATGATTTATTTAGTTTAATTTCAACTTTCAACCCAACATCATCCCTTTGATTTAACTTACTAGTTCAAAAACACATTATTACCTAGGATTATGATTGTGAATATGCTTGGAGGTTGATTAAGATGGATAGAATAGCATGAAATCAGCCTTGATTGCTCCTTGTTCCTCACCTACGTGAGTTCTTCACACTTCCAGAGAATTTTGGAACTAAACTTTGGATATGGTTAGATACATACACGTGTTGTATGTATATCTACTACCTAAATCATATTTAGTTTAGTTATAGGCAGGTATTTACACCCTAGTCCTTCTAGTCTTGGCTATATATTAAAATATCAATCCCAGATTCCTAATATTTGATGTATATGGCTTTTTAAATAGTTCGGTTAATACGTCATATATGGTCATGTAACGGCTTCTAAATTGTACTATACGGATATAATAAACCAACAATAATAATGATGTTAGTAATATGATTATTACCTAAGAGTCGGGGTGTAAAAGTTGTGATACTCACTGGTAGGCTCCAAGCCTAGCAGTACCGAGGTAGCTCATTAGAGAATAGGATTTTTTGGAACTCAAAAACAAAAGAAGCTGTTATACTTTCTTCAATTATCGCAAGTGACTAAGTTCTCTTTGTAAAACTTTGACTCTTACATTTGGTTGTTTTTTGTTTAGAGAAGTGATGGCTGCCGAGCAAGATACTTTAAACTCTCGGTTAACCCAAACACAAACTGTTTGGGAGGATGAGTTACAGCGAGGACAGTCCCTAGTAGATGTATTGCAAACAAAACTAGGTGAAGTTGCTTCATCTATGCAAGAGTCTGGTCAGGACACCAATAAAGAATTTGAGCTACTTTGGCGGAGAGTAAAGGCGACAACAACTTTATTGACATATTTGGAATCGAAAGCAAGAATAATGACAATTCCCCATTTAGCCCTCACGTCATGCGGCATCAAACAGTCTGATGTTGAGGGGTTTGTTGATAGAAGTGGCACACCTATGTCTAACTGGTCTAGAAATGTAAATCTTTCTAAATTCGACTCTCGAGAGGTTGAAACATTGATTGCCATTAATAGGCAACAGGGTGTTCTTGATGAGAAAGATGGGTCTTACATGGGTGTAGTTCTGGATAGTGTGCAAACTGTTACTGATGTAATGGAGTCTTTGGTTAAAAGGGTACTTGTGGCTGAATCTGAAAGTGTTAATGCAAAACAGGAAGTAAGTTTAGGCGTAGAAGAGATAAAAAAGAAGACGATTCAGATACAAACCATGTCTGAAAAGCTAGTTGAAATGGATCGTTTTGCATTGGGTACAAATTGTATTTTGAATGAAATGAAACAAAGGGTTGAAGATTTGGTTGAAGAAACATCTAGACAGAGGCAACGAGCTGCAGAAAATGAACAGGAACTTACTCGTGTCAAACAGGATTTTGAATCATTAAAATCTTATGTTAGTAGTCTCATAAGTGTTAGAGAAACACTTGTTTCTTCAGAGAAGCAGTTTCAGAGCATCGAGAGGCTTTTTGAACGGTCAGATTTAATTAAGTTATTTTCTTTTCATCAGACAACCTGTGGTTTATTCAGGGTTTTATATTTTTATGGTAACAGGTTAGTTGTGAAGACAACGCAATTGGAGAGTGAAAAAGCGCAGAAAGAGGCTGAAGTGCGGAAGCTTATGGATGAGAACATGAAACTGAATGCTCTTCTTGACAATAAAGAGGCCCAACTGTTGGCCATGAATGAACAATGCAAGGTAATGGCACTCGGTGCTTCCCACATCTAATAATATCCTACATACAATTTCTCAAAATTCGGCTGAAATTTTCAACTACAATGAGCATGACTACATTGATTGAAAATTGTGTGGAATTTTTCATTGTGTAATGTAACATGAACAAGATGATAATGCTACTTTCGAATCATAGTTGAGTGTTTGAATCCATGTGACCTCTCTTCTTTTTTCATATTTGAATATGTTCAAACATGATTGTATGATTATGAAGCAGTGCTTTGGAATAACTTGGCTTTCCTACTTTTAAGGCTTCACTAGGATCCTGCATTATTCTTGACTCTGCTATTATTAATGCGTATTGTATCAATAGTAACGCACACGTGATGTATGAAATTCCACCCCACTACGAATCCTTGTGAGTTTCGTTAGAATGGTGTTAGCAAAACCCACACAGATTGGACGTGTTAGCCAATCTTATGTTGTTGATCGTTAAAGATCCAACACCATGATTGTGGAAATGAATCAGGAACTTACCCACCCAAAATTTGATCATGGTATCATGAAGGGTCTTTCGATTTACTGTAAATTAAACAAAATTGACAAAAACGACTGCAGATATGGAAAGGTACAACTTTTTTATGCACGTTAAGTGAATCCCTAAGGGCTTCATTTAGCATATTTCTTTTTTCTTTTATAACTTTTTTCAATAGAAAAGCTTATCTATCCATCGGCCTGTTAGTCTTTAGTGTTAGTCTTAATAAATAGATTTTTAAAAAATAAAAACTAAAGATGTGGAGCTTTATAAAATTGACTTATTAGCGTTAATAAACTTTTTTGCTAATAAACATAAACTTTAACTCAATAAGCTAACTCAAACACCCTTTAAAAGTAATAAGCGAGTAGCGACTGTCTGATATGTTGCAAGTATTTAACAAGACCCCTTTACTTTTTGGTAAGGGAAATGATAAATCCTCCTAAAACAATAGCCTAAAAATTATCTTAACTATTAGATTGAGACATGTGGCAAAATCAGGGGGTGAAATTAGGAAAGAGAATTAGTGGATAACATTTGTCATGTTTTAAAGCTTTTAGGAGGATTTTTAGGCTAATTTTTAGGAAGATGAACATTCTCCTTTTGGTAATGGAATGGTGTTCAACTAAATTTTCTCTTTTTCTTGTGGTTCTTTTCTTTCCTTTTCATTTTTCGGTGGACGATAAATCTATAACACATTAACACCCATTGACAAGACTTTTGTAACATCGTTACTTTTTTCTTTATATATATATAACTTTTATTGGCTCAAGTTTTTGGACTTGAATTAACTATATCATCCTTAAAAGTCTGTCTCGCAATAGTAATTATAAACAGATTTTTGTTACTGAGCATACCCGAATTATATTATATTTCCATCACAATATCATATCACCACTCTCACTTTACTAGACATTAACGGTATCTAAGAGCATATTAGAGCCCATCGTTTAGAAAGGAAATTGATAAAATATGGTTTATGATAATTGTCATAGATGGCTAATAGAAAACCCGATTAAACGGGTTATAGGAATCAGTTTGAACCGGTTTATAAAACATTGCTTTGAAACTAAGATACAAAATGAAAATATTTTAAAAAAACAATGGATAACGTATATTATGTTGACATCATCATGGATGCAAAACAAGTCAATTGTGGACATGGAATGTAGCTCATGTGAAACTAATCCTCATATGGATGACATGATTAGCCATCTCCTTTAATATAAGCTAACTACCCTAGACTTAGCCCTCCCCTAACCCCCCTATTTGGGTCAACTGGTAGCATCCCACCATGTGCATCCAACAAAACAAAGAACATATGTCCCCCTCTCACATTAATAATATCTTAGAATTAAGATAATCTTACTTTTTAATCTCCTAATCTATATAATTCTAAACACCAAGCTCAAGAGTGCCAAAGGCTGTTACGAAAACTACAAACCTGTGTTGATAGAGGATTTTTAAATGTAAGAATAACTCATAATTACACAACAAATGTAGATACAAAGAAATAGTACTTAAAGGCAAAGGAAAAAAGAACAAATTTTGATATATTAGGAACCACTAGTTTACATTCCCTTACGATGGATGGGAGATTACTCAGCATGTGTTAAGAAGGCCTTTGTGAGTAAGGATCCCCTCAAGTTAGGGGTCACGTTAGACACATGTTGATCATTGAATTAAAATCAATTGTCAAGATTTTCCTAACATGACTAGTTACATATAATGGTTTATAATTGTTTAACAACATTGCGCGAGTGCCATGCTAGTTGTTTATTATGCATATAACAAGTTATTGGGCTTAATAGTTAATACCTCGAAATGTAAACAACATTTACACGAATTGTCATAATATGTATGAAATTCAATCATCTGCATTGTATGCAATGAACTTTTAAATCCGATTATTGTATGTACTCGAACAATATAAAATTTGCTAACTGACAACGTAACATTGGACGTGACAACTTATATGGTTGACACATATACCTGGATATATATAATGACCAGAATTTAAAAGTTTATTAATGCATAAAATTGAAGTTCCATACACACTATGACAATTGATGTAAAATTGTTACATTCTGAGATGCCAAACCTTAACTTATGAGTAGTCAAAGTTATTATGCATATATATTAAACATCAATCCCTGAATATCTTATCAATTGGATATAAACTTTATTGGGGGCTTTGAAGAGGCGAGGCACCTTCACCTATTTGGGGAATGCGAGTTCAGTAATGAAATTAAAAGCTTATTTGGTGTCAAGTTTAAATACTTGGTGTTGATAGGCTTAAGAGCTGTTATAATAATGAAATCATATAAGCTTAATAATATATTGATCTATATATGTACTATATATGTTGGTATATCTAATGTTTATGATGATTTAAATGACATAACAACTATTAAAAGATAACAACACAATATATCTAATACTCCCTCCGTCCCATTTTAAGTGTCATATTTTGACTTTCAAAGTCTTTTTCTTTGAACTTTGACCGTAATTATCATTTGTTGTGTTATACAACACTTGATATAAAATATATGAATGGATTGAGTTTTTGATGTACTTTTCAATGATATAAGTTTTATCAACTAAAATAAAATACATACAAAGATATATACGGTCAAAGTTAAAAAAAAAAGACTTTGAAAGTCAAACTAGGACACTTAAAATGGGACGGAGGGAGTACTATCTTATAAAGCATTTTGCCCTTTTTTTTAAGAAAAGATGATTTGAACTACCCAAAATACCCCTATTCTTTATTCACTAATTTAAACATCTCTACCTAATATACCTATAATAACCTTGAATCTCAACCATTCATTTTTTTCTCTCTCCTCAAATCTCAACCACTCATTTTTTTTCTCTCCTCCATAAATCATTTTATTCCTCTAATTCATTCAAAATCTTTTATATCAAAAACCGTATATCGATAAATTATAAAAATTGTATGGGTGTTCTTAAAATTTCATGCTCTTTCATTAGAGATGTCATTCGATATACTTTCGACGAATTTTTAAATCCGATGGCGGAGCCCGTACGGCTAAAGCATTTGGCTATCACACTCTATGACTTATCACCTTCTATGACCTATCACCCCACCATCTCACCGCCGCAACGCGCGGGCACTATCTCTCGTTAGTTTAAACACAGGACATAAAATATAAAATTCTCAATAATAAATTCTTTATTATTTTATCAACAAAATATTACAAAGGATTTGTACAGAATAAAAGATTAAAAATTTATCCTCATCTGCTCCTCTCCTTAAAAAACATATTAAACATAAAGTAATCTAAATCACTTTAAACCAAAGGTTGTTAAAGAAAGTCAACTGTTTAAGTTAGCCTTTTTTAAGACGGCAAAAATATTATTAATAAAAAAACAATCGACTAGCAAGATGTTAGTAGTGACCAAAATACAAATCTAGAAATACAACAATTACACAAACTAGATTAAACTTGGAACTTTAACTGCGAGAATTGCAAAAAGGTTTTAAAAAAACTTATGTCAATTACAACTCAACCAAGACATAAGAAAAAACATCATCAGACGAAGGTCGAGCCACCGGTTTCCACTTCTTGATATTTTTTAACGTTACATACTTTGTATACTTATAAAGTTCATACTTAATACAACTCGGTAGAGTATTTTATTTAATGACGTATTAACCTCTTTCTACTTTCAAATTATACGAACTAATATGGAACCGAAACTTCTGAAATCCTAATAATCCACCCTCACGAATATGTAAAGTAAGTACTCGAATCCAAGTGGATTATTCCAAATTCAAAAACTCTACCAATAAGCTACCTTACAACTCTTTTTACGATTTTATAATTTTATTTCATGGTGATTTCAGAATATAGTAAAGCTGTTAAATTATTTGCTTTTAGGTACCCAATGTTTTAAGCCCCCATTTTCTTTGTGTTTGTGTATGTATAGTATATATAAATCTATATATATATATATATATATATATATATATATATATATATATATATATATATATATATATATATATATATATATATATATATATATATATATATATATATATATATATATATATATATATATATATATATATATATATATATATATATATATATATATATATATATATATATATATATATATATATATATATATATATATATATATATATATATATATATATATATATATATATATATATATATATATATATATATATATATATATATATATATATATATATATATATATATATATATATATATATATATATATATATATATATATATATATATATATATATATATATATATATATATATATATATATATATATATATATATATATATATATATATATATATATATATATATATATATATATATATATATATATATATATATATATATATATATATATATATATATATATATATATATATATATATATATATATATATATATATATATATATATATATATATATATATATATATATATATATATATATATATATATATATATATATATATATATATATATATATATATATATATATATATATATATATATATATATATATATATATATATATATATATATATATATATATATATATATATATATATATATATATATATATATATATATATATATATATATATATATATATATATATATATATATATATATATATATATATATATATATATATATATATATATATATATATATATATATATATATATATATATATATATATATATATATATATATATATATATATATATATATATATATATATATATATATATATATATATATATATATATATATATATATATATATATATATATATATATATATATATATATATATATATATATATATATATATATATATATATATATATATATATATATATATATATATATATATATATATATATATATATATATATATATATATATATATATATATATATATATATATATATATATATATATATATATATATATATATATATATATATATATATATATATATATATATATATATATATATATATATATATATATATATATATATATATATATATATATATATATATATATATATATATATATATATATATATATATATATATATATATATATATATATATATATATATATATATATATATATATATATATATATATATATATATATATATATATATATATATATATATATATATATATATATATATATATATATATATATAATATATATATATCAAAGTGTTTGCTCTTTTTGTGTCTCTGCTTGCATGATATATTACCTTATTTGTACGAGCTCATGGGAGTTATGTTAGTATGTGATCACGTAAAATGAACGTATGTCCGGAAATGATTTAAGCCTACGGGGTCACACGTCTCGATTCAAATATAGTTAATATTAATTGATTTATTAATTAATATGGATCACGAATAAGTTAACGAACGGTCGTTAATATTTAACGGTTACTAGCTAACGGTCGTTAAAGTAAGGAGATAAAACGATTAAGGGAAGGTTCTAGAAAAGCCATAGGGGGCCGGCCTCCCTATTAGGTTTCCTAGTGAAACCCTAAACTTGATGGTCAAGTTTGGGTCTACCTATAAATACTATAGTGTAACATCCCAAACTTTTCGAGTTTGACTTATTGACTTGACCGTTAGTGTGCGGCGCACCAAGGGAGTGGTGCGGCGCACCAAGGGAGTGGTGCGGCGCACCAAGGGAGTGGTGCGGCGCACCAAGGGAGTGGTGCGGCGCACCAAGGGAGTGGTGCGGCGCACCAAGGGAGTGGTGCGGCGCACCAAGGGAGTGGTGCGGCGCACCAAGGGAGTGGTGCGGCGCACCAAGGGAGTGGTGCGGCGCACCAAGGGAGTGGTGCGGCGCACCAAGGGAGTGGTGCGGCGCACCAAGGGAGTGGTGCGGCGCACCAAGGGAGTGGTGCGGCGCACCAAGGGAGTGGTGCGGCGCACCAAGGGAGTGGTGCGGCGCACCAAGGGAGTGGTGCGGCGCACCAAGGGAGTGGTGCGGCGCACCAAGGGAGTGGTGCGGCGCACCAAGGGAGTGGTGCGGCGCACCAAGGGAGTGGTGCGGCGCACCAAGGGAGTGGTGCGGCGCACCAAGGGAGTGGTGCGGCGCACCAAGGGAGTGGTGCGGCGCACCAAGGGAGTGGTGCGGCGCACCAAGGGAGTGGTGCGGCGCACCAAGGGAGTGGTGCGGCGCACCAAGGGAGTGGTGCGGCGCACCAAGGGAGTGGTGCGGCGCACCAAGGGAGTGGTGCGGCGCACCAAGGGAGTGGTGCGGCGCACCAAGGGAGTGGTGCGGCGCACCAAGGGAGTGGTGCGGCGCACCAAGGGAGTGGTGCGGCGCACCAAGGGAGTGGTGCGGCGCACCAAGGGAGTGGTGCGGCGCACCAAGGGAGTGGTGCGGCGCACCAAGGGAGTGGTGCGGCGCACCAAGGGAGTGGTGCGGCGCACCAAGGGAGTGGTGCGGCGCACCAAGGGAGTGGTGCGGCGCACCAAGGGAGTGGTGCGGCGCACCAAGGGAGTGGTGCGGCGCACCAAGGGAGTGGTGCGGCGCACCAAGGGAGTGGTGCGGCGCACCAAGGGAGTGGTGCGGCGCACCAAGGGAGTGGTGCGGCGCACCAAGGGAGTGGTGCGGCGCACCAAGGGAGTGGTGCGGCGCACCAAGGGAGTGGTGCGGCGCACCAAGGGAGTGGTGCGGCGCACCAAGGGAGTGGTGCGGCGCACCAAGGGAGTGGTGCGGCGCACCAAGGGAGTGGTGCGGCGCACCAAGGGAGTGGTGCGGCGCACCAAGGGAGTGGTGCGGCGCACCAAGGGAGTGGTGCGGCGCACCAAGGGAGTGGTGCGGCGCACCAAGGGAGTGGTGCGGCGCACCAAGGGAGTGGTGCGGCGCACCAAGGGAGTGGTGCGGCGCACCAAGGGAGTGGTGCGGCGCACCAAGGGAGTGGTGCGGCGCACCAAGGGAGTGGTGCGGCGCACCAAGGGAGTGGTGCGGCGCACCAAGGGAGTGGTGCGGCGCACCAAGGGAGTGGTGCGGCGCACCAAGGGAGTGGTGCGGCGCACCAAGGGAGTGGTGCGGCGCACCAAGGGAGTGGTGCGGCGCACCAAGGGAGTGGTGCGGCGCACCAAGGGAGTGGTGCGGCGCACCAAGGGAGTGGTGCGGCGCACCAAGGGAGTGGTGCGGCGCACCAAGGGAGTGGTGCGGCGCACCAAGGGAGTGGTGCGGCGCACCAAGGGAGTGGTGCGGCGCACCAAGGGAGTGGTGCGGCGCACCAAGGGAGTGGTGCGGCGCACCAAGGGAGTGGTGCGGCGCACCAAGGGAGTGGTGCGGCGCACCAAGGGAGTGGTGCGGCGCACCAAGGGAGTGGTGCGGCGCACCAAGGGAGTGGTGCGGCGCACCAAGGGAGTGGTGCGGCGCACCAAGGGAGTGGTGCGGCGCACCAAGGGAGTGGTGCGGCGCACCAAGGGAGTGGTGCGGCGCACCAAGGGAGTGGTGCGGCGCACCAAGGGAGTGGTGCGGCGCACCAAGGGAGTGGTGCGGCGCACCAAGGGAGTGGTGCGGCGCACCAAGGGAGTGGTGCGGCGCACCAAGGGGTGGTGCGGCGCACCAAGGGAGTGGTGCGACGCACCAAAGGGTAGGTGCGGCGCACCTATAGGTGATCTGAAATTTCTGAAGGGTTGGTGCGACGCACCACTTGGCAGGGGCGGCGCACCACATGCCCAGATTTCACAAAACGTTTCGTTTAGCTTATATTTCGATCTTATACTCGTTCTAGGTTGTCGGGAGCACTTAGCAAGCACTGTAAGACTACGTAACTCATTGTTTAGCTGTACCCAGGTAAGATAACATCTTTACCACATGAGGGACAACAAAATATAAGGTTTTCATAAGTTAACTTCCCCAAATGAATGTTTGTATGTTTATATGTATTCGGGAATGAATGGGAGGTTACTATGGGAATGATTACGTTACCATTGATGATGAACGGTAAGCATATGCATGCTACGATGAAATGATGATATGTTTATGTTATAAAATGATGTTATGATGAAATAAGGGAAATGATAAACTGAAATGTATAAGCTGTTAATACGATAAGATGCTATGATGATATAAACGTATGATGCTATGATGCGATATATGACATGATGACGCATTGTTATGATGTTATGCTTATGAAATGATATGATGACGCATTGTTATGACGTTATGCTTATGAAATGATATGACGATACGTTGCTATCACTTTAAGATGATATGATGCTTATATGACATGATGATACGATGCTATGATGATACGTGGACATGGATCTTTTATGATATGATGATGTGATGTTAATATGCGATGACGATATGTTGATGCATATATGTCTTATGATTGATTGCATGACTTGAACACCTAGTCACTAGACTTCTATAGGTTTGCCATGACACGTGCACGATTAAGGGCCCTAAAGTAAAGAAAGATGTATGTGATTAGTTTAGGTGAAAGTGTAGCCTAAGCTAATAAAAAGTAAAGAAAGATACACGTGGTTAGTTTAGGTGAAAGTGTAGCCTAAACTAATATAATAAAGAAGTCTCGAGCATATGTAAAGTCTTGTGTTAAGCTTAACCCATGTTAGTTCTTCGGAGCTAGTGTGTACGTGGTCACGTGGTGTGGGAATCTAGATACCTCCCCGTGGCATAGTTATGTATGAGTGTATCCGGGTGGAATAACTAACCACTACACGCGCAAAGTTCAAACGGTATGCTCAGTTGGATTGACTTTGTCTTTCCTTAACGACGACGATGGACCACCGTAAGGTCTACC
>CM067175.1:35020497-35027763 GCA_034093135.1 Erigeron breviscapus | reverse complement strand
ACATATGAGTGAAGAAATATCTCCATGAGTCTGACAGCTTGCTCATGTAGATAGTCCCTTTTCTGGATAGCTGGCCATGCTCATCCAATATATCTGTATGCCCCATCAACCTGCATACTTCCCTTGTGTTGATACCAATGGGAAGTTCGATAGGCAACTCATTCTGTTCATGATAGCTTAACTGGAGAACAGACCTGAGAAGACTAGCTGTGAAACCAAGGGATCTGGTACCTCCCTTGAGAGTATAGTTAATCGATGAAGTTTCATCGTCATATGTGGCCGTGTACAAGAATTCACACAAATACTCGTGATACATCCTTCCAGGATTCAATGTTAATGCACCATATAATGGGCAAGAAAGGAAGAATGAGTTTAATCTCCCAATGATCGATTGGGCATCATGAACACTGGAGCAAATTCGTTGGCAAGCAAATTTCTAAGAGATCTTGACTGTCTAGGTGCCATTTATGAGAATAGATGAAAATGAAATTGAATATTTAAGGTTTGACAATGTGATAATTATATTAATGTTGCTGCTTGACACCAGTCCACTAAAACGATCATATCTTTTAATCCGTAAGGAGTTAGAAGTCTTCCTTTGAACAGTAGATACTTGACTCATAGGGCTACAACTTTGTAGTTCTGTGCTAAGTCCAGTTCGGCCATCCTCTAGGCCTAAATGGGTCGTGAAGCTGCTGGATTTTTCAAATCAGCACCTTATGTGTTTATGTGATAAATTTGTTATTAAATTTTGGCTTACGCAATCAAGTTTACTTGATGGATGTGGTCCTTTTCCTTGAGAAAGGGGAGCCAATCTTAAACCATAGTGGCCTAACCGAGGATGGATACCTAATTGTTACGTGTTTATATTTAGTATGTTTAGTTTTGCCCTTTAAGAAAATTGTGTGCAAAATTGTTTTTCGAAAATTAAACTTGACTAAATTACATTGAAATAATGATTTTGTTTATAAAATTGGTGCCCTAAAATCAAAAGATACACCGGCTCACCCATTGAACAAACTCTAAGAGAGGTATAAGTCGGAGTGCGTTAGCCTCCTAAAAGGGCGGGTTTTTAATTGCGTCCATCGCAAACCTTTGCCCTTGCGCTTCTTTGTGCGTTCAAATGGAGCTACCGAGCTCTTTTGTATTTAAAGGCAATAAAAAATGAGTTTTATAAACATATTATGTTTAGAAGATATGCATGAATCTTTCAAACTTAACGTTTTGATCACACATCAAATTGATTGACCCAATAAACTTAAGTCATTGCCATCCAACTTGTAAAGGACACTTGTGGCTATTGTTTTACTCACTGGTACACAGTGGTGAAATGGCAGTTGCATGGCAAATCCCACTCACTGGTACACAGTGGTGGACAAATTTGTGCGTTCTTGGTTGGACGACTTAAAGCGAGTTAAGCGGTGAGACCTTAACCCGTGGCAAAAGATGGGACAAAACATGACTACAAATCACTTGATGAATCAAATGTAATTTGTAGGTCCCATTCTTACTAGGAATTGCACATGTAATGCAATTACTGCTCGTCACTTACCTTTTGAGTACAATCATTTCTAGCAGATCAACTGATGAAATGAGTATGTCAATTGGATCCTAGCCTTAATGAAATTAATTGTTTATTTTATAAACATTGGGTAATTGATTTCTTAAGGATTTATTATCGAAAATACTGATTTTTGAACTTAATCTGTTTTGTAGATGGCAATGAATCCTCCTATAAACACCAATGCTTTTCGGCAAATGTTTGAAAGAGAAAAGCTTAATGGATCAAATTTCAATGACTGGTATCGTCAACTGAGAATTGTTCCTAGAGTTGAAGAACGTATGGATGTCATTGAAAGGCAATGGCCAACCGAACCAGGTGCTGAATCAACAGCAGCTGAAAGAACTGAATATAGAGTTCAATACACTAGATCAATGAAGTTTGTTGTTTGATGCTTGCGAGCATGTCTCCCGAGCTTCAGAAACAATTCGAGAATTACACTCCTTATGATATGATCAGAGAACTTAGATCCTTGTATGAAAAACAAGCTGGAGTGGAACTATTCGACTTAGTCGTGGAACTCCATGACATGAAACTTGAATCTGGAAAATCGGTTAGCAGTCATGTGCTCAAGATGAAGAGCATTTTTGACAAATTGGATTCGATGGAGTACGCTAATCATAAAGAGGTAAAAGTTGGCATGATTCTCAAATCCCTTACTAAGGAATTTGAGGGTTTTGTGCAAAACTATACCATGCACTCTATGAAAAAGAGCGTCACTGAACTTCATGCTATGCTCATTGAATATGAGAAGACGATTCCAAAGAAGGCCAATGACCCAAATGTTATGATAAAGGGGGGTCGGATCCAGAAAGCTAAGAAAATCGCACCAAGCTAAAGGCAAGTTTGATGGTAAGGGCAAGGGTAAGCAAGCTGCTAATTCCCCCAAACCAAAGAAAACCCCTCCGGCTAAAAAAGAGCATACGGCCAAAGACCAGACCTGTCATCATTGTAATGAAGTCGGGCACTGGAAGAGGAACTGTCCCAAGTATCTTGCCGAGTTGAATGTGAAAAAGAAGCAAGCTAGCGTTGCTAGTACTTCAGGTATCTTCACTATTGAATTATTTTCCTTTACTAAGCGTAAATCATGGGTTTATGACACTGGCTGTGGAACTCATATCTGTAATGAATTACAGGCACTTAGAAAAAGGAGGAAGCTGAAGCCCGGAGCTTTGCAGCTGTTCGTGGGCAATGGTCTACCAGCACCTGTTGAAGCTATTGGAGAATATCATTTAGTTCTTCCTTCCGGTTTAATTATTGTTTTAGACAATTGTCATTATGCACCATCTATTACTAGAGGTGTAGTTTCAGTTTCAGTGTTAAAACACAACGGATTCATTAATGTTTTTAATGATAATGGTATTTCAGCTTCTAAAAATAATGTTCATTATTTTGATGCTATTGATAATAATGGTATTTATGAAATTGATATGCGTGGTTGTGATTCACTAAATGATAATTCAATGTATAATGTTAGCAAAAGAGCCAAGACTAACTTGGACTCTACCTATCTTTGGCACTGTCGTCTTGCACACATTGGCAAAAAATCGCATTGAAAGACTCCAACGTGAGGGGATCTTACAATTAAATGATGAATCGTTTGATAAATGCGAGTCATGTGTTTCCGGCAAAATGACTAGAAAGCCTTTTCTGCATAAACCGGAGAGGGCTAAAGATCTTCTTGGACTCATTCATACCGATGTTTGCGGCCCATTTAGACATGTGTCAAGAAAGGAGCTAGCTACTTCATAACTTACGGATGATTTCAGTCGTTATGGTTATGTTTACTTGCTTAAACATAAACATGAAGTGTTTGAAACATTCAAAGAGTTTAAAAATGAAGTAGAAAATCAACTCGGCAAAACCATCAAGATTCTTCGTTCAGATCGAGGTGGTGAATACTTAAGCCAAGAGTTTAAGGATTATCTGAAAGCGTGTGGAATTGTCCAACAACTTACTCCTCCATACACTCCTCAACATAATGGAGTGTCTGGAAGGAGAAATCGAACCTTGCTAGACATGGTGAGATCTATGATGAACCTTACAACTCTCCCAATTTCGTTTTGGGATTATGCTCTAGAGACTGCTGTACGCATTCTCAATATGGTTCCAAAAAAGAAGGTTGACAAGACACCATATGAATTATGGCATGGAGATATCCCTAATCTGTCTTACTTAAGAGTCTGGGGATGTGAGGCACTTGTGAAGCGCGATACGCCTGACAAACTTGGACCCAGAACTACTAAGTGCATCTTTGTCGGATACCCTAAGGAAACGATGGGTTACGACTTCTATGATCCTGTCAAAAACATTGTTCGCGTTGCTCGATATGCTGAATTCTTTGAAAAGAACTTAGCTCAACCGAACAGTGGGAGGGTTGTAGAACTTGATGAGACTCAAGAAGAAGATGTGTCACCTTCTGAAGCTCCCAGCAATCATCAACTTGGGGGGGGAAAATGTTCAAAGTGATGAACCTCAAGTCGATGATATGATGATGAAGCGATTCCACTTCGTAGGTCCGTAAGGACAAGACGTCCTACTGACAGATTATGTCCGATGGTAGAAGAAAACGTTTTAGGAGATCTCGGTGAGCCTCCGAATTTCAAAGCTGCATTATCAGATCCGGAATCTGACAAATGGCTTGAAGCTACGAAGGTGGAAATAAAATCCATGAAAGACAATCAAGTCTGGAGCTTGGTTGATCTTCCACAAAATGCTTAAACTGTTGGGTGTAAATGGATCTTCAAGAAGAAGACGGACATGGATGGAAATGTACACACCTATAAAGCTCGTCTCGTGGCGAAAGGTTATACTCAACGTTTCGGTGTTGACTATGATGAGACCTTTTCTCTAGTTGCGGACATTAGAGCTATTAGGATTCTCTTAGCCATAGCTGCGTACTATGACTTTGAGATATGGCAAATGGATGTTAAGACTGCCTTCTTAAATGGTTACTTGGATGAAGAAGTCTATATGGATCAACCTGAAGGTTTTATTGATCCAAAACATCCCAGCAAAGTATGCAAGCTTCAAAGGTCTATTTATGGACTAAAGCAAGCATCAAGAAGTTGGAATAAGAGGTTTGATGAAGAAATCAAAAAGTTTGGTTTCGTTCAAAATCCCGATGAGCCATGTGTATATCGCAAAGCTAGTGGGAGTAATGTTACTTTCCTTGTCTTATATGTTGATGACATATTGATCATAGGAAAACACATTCCAATGTTGCAAGATGTTAAATCCCATCTTGGAAAGTGTTTTGCCATGAAAGATTTAGGAGAAGCGGCATTCATTCTTGGAATCAACATCTACCGAGATAGATCAAAGCAATTAATTGGACTAAGTCAAAGTGCTTATATTGATAAGATCTTGAAACAATTCAAGATGGAGAATTCTAAGCGTGGGTTTACACCTATGCAAGAAGGACTTAGTTTATCTATCAAACAGGGTGCTACTACACCTAATGAGGTGGAGCGTATGCGAAGAATCCCTTATACTTCGGCTGTGGGATCTATTATGTATGCAGTTAGATGCACTAGACCCGATGTGGCGTTCGCGCAAAACATCGTTAGCCGATATCAACAGAATCCAGGTGAAAGTCACTGGACTGCTGTTAAGAGCATTCTGAAGTACCTACGGGCTACTAAAGATATGTTTTTGGTGTATGGAGGAAATCCAGACTTAGAGCTCAAAGTGACCGGATACTGTGATGCTGGATTTCAAACTGATAGAGATGACACGAAGTCTCAGTCAGGATTCGTCTTCGTTCTGAACGGAGGTGCTGTGGATTGGAAAAGCAAGAAGCAAACCACAGTTGCCATGTCTGCAACAGAGTCTGAGTACATTGCCGCCTCAGAAGCCGCACTGGAAGCAGTCTGGATAAGGAAGTTCATTAGCGGGCTTTACGTGATTCCCTCGAGTGACTTACCCACTGATATGTATTGTGATAACACTGGTGCATTAATCATTGCCAACGAGACCGGAGCTCAGAAAGGTGCCAGACATTATGCTAGAAGATATCACTATGTTCGTGAGCAGATCGAACTAGGAGAGATAAAATTACTCAAAGTTCACACAGATTTTAACTTAGCTGATCCTTTCACAAAAGCTTTGGCTAGGCCCAAGCTTGAAAGGCATGCCGAGGGCATAGGACTTAAATTAGCTAGTTATTTCATGTAAATATGTTGTTTCGGTATTTGGATAAGGGATGTTAAACAATTTATATTTTTCATAATGAAATAAAGTACTTGATATGTTTGATTTCATTTAATATTAATTGTATCCTATATTTGCATGTTTAATCCTTGAATATTTTATTAAATATTCTAAATTGTCCATTGTCGATTAATTATATGGGAATATAATTAAACTAAGACAAATCTGAGCGATTGGTTATATTCTTTGAATATATAATGGCTGGTCCCACCAAACTCACATGGTATCCATATGATGCATATCGGACTACCCCACTAACGAATTTATCACTTTATGGATCGGCGTCATTAAGTGAAATTCGTAAATGGTTACTTTATTGATCCTTTGACTTGAGATACAAGCAGGTCAGCATGTATGGATTGCACTTACTAGATATAGTTCTAACTCTCCTGAATAAGGGAGTACATAAAGGGCTATTTTCAGAAAGTGTAGTGAAGTATGATGACTGACACGTGTAGTCAATACATGATTTGTTCCTCCAACTAATAGTTGCAGAATGATACCATTGGGCCCCTCATTGGGACTATTTAAGATGTTTACATGGCCATGTCCAAATGAATCCAGATGTGTCTGGATTATGTTTGGTAATCTTAAGTAGTGATGAAATGAGAAACAGAATCGTTAAATCATGAAATGACATTGATCCATATTCATGTTTAACACGGTATCTGAACAAAGGGATAATAAATGCCTCAACCATTTAAATATACTTTAAGAAACTATACTTAAATATTTCTGGGAGCATTGGCGTGTTGCTAGACGCTAACCAATGTTATTACCTTCATTTGTTACGAGCTCAAGTGGGAGTTGTTAGTATGTGATCACGAAAAATGAACGTATGTCCGGAAATGATTTAAGCCTACGGAGTCACACGTCTCGATTCAAATATAGTTAATATTAATTGATTTATTAATTAATATGGATCACGAATAAGTTAACGAACGGTTGTTAATATTTAACGGTTACTAGCTAACGGTCGTTAAAGTAAGGAGATAAAACGATTAAGGGAAGGTTCTAGAAAAGCCATAGGGGGTCGGCCTCCCTACTAGGTTTCCTAGTGAAACCCTAAACTTGATGGCCAAGTTTGGGTCTACCTATAAATACTATAGGTAGGCTTATGGTTTTCTTTAACAATTACACATAAGAATTGTAACTCCAAAAACCTCTCATCTCCCCATCTCCTCTCTTATCTTGGACGGCCAAAACCAAGGGAAAACCCTTTGGGTTTTTGGTTTTCGGTTTTGAAGAAGGAAATCAAGCCAAAGGTTGCTCGGTTCGTGATCAAGTGCTAGCACACCTATATCGGTGGATCGTGTGTGCAATCGTAGAGGGATTTACTTCAAATCATTTTAAAGTTTCTTTACTTTATCATCTACATTAAGAGGTATTCTTTAATCCTATTTCAAGGTTAATTATTTGATTACATGGTTTGATTTGCTTCCGTTGCGTACTCGTGAATAATGATATTTAGTTATATATTCCAACAGTTTAGT
>CM067175.1:34937997-35015497 GCA_034093135.1 Erigeron breviscapus | reverse complement strand
ATGACATCTCTAATGAAAGAGCATGAAATTTTAAGAACACCCATACAATTTTTATAATTTATTGATATACGGTTTTTGAGATAAAAGATTTTGAATGAATTAGAGGTATATATATAATGATTTATGGAGGAGAGAGAAAAAAATGAGTGGTTAAGATTTGAGGAGAGGGAGAAAAATGAGTGGTTGGATTTAAGGGTATTATAGGTATATTAGGTACAGATGTTTAAATTAGTGAATAAAGAAGAGGGGTATTTTCGTCGGTTCAAATTATCTTTTCTTAAAAAAAAGGTGCTCTTCTTTTATAAGATAATATAGATATAGATATCAAAGTTGAAAAGTTTAGCACTATCTCCAATCGTTACAATTGTCCATAAAAAAGGGTTACATATATATAAAAATAACTCTTGGATTATAAACAACTGTGTTCATGTTATTCATTAAAAAAATTGGTTTGTTCATGCAAGTTCGTTTATCTTCATGAAGAAGAACTCAGATGAACAAAAATAAAATTAAAAGCATTAAGGTTCGAATTCCATTTTACCAAACATCCATCTTTTGGAACTAGTCATCCGAGATGCTTTATCATTAGTTTTTTTTTTTAACATTCAACTTTATTATATATATGAATTCTAGCAAGATGCTAGTATTACATACAAAAGATTAAGTACGAGGTAGAGTTACATGAAAAGAAAGAGCTCAAAATAGAAAACGGTTCACTTTACCAAACCGTTTTCTATTAGTTAATATAATAGAAAACGGTTCCACTTTATCATTAGTTAATATAATAGATTCAGTTATTCAAGTAGTTCAATAGAAATCAATCGGTCATTATCCATAAAATCTTCTTCAAAATCATCCTCAAACAAGGAATGGTGGGATGAAACATTGAAAATGAAAATTCGAAGGATTTTCAGGTTATATAAGTATCTATAATTATATTTGTGGGGTTGGGTATTGTAAAACAAGTATTAAAGTAAAACAAATAGGACAAGATCTTGACCCTTAGATCATGGTTAAATTGATGCACGAAGATTCACGAAGCAATTGATGCACGATGATTTTGATGATGCACGATGATATTCAATGAAGAGAAAGTTATTGTTTTATTTGTTTTACTTTAATACTTGTTTTATTTTACCTAAAACCTTATATTTGTTAAACTTTTAAGGGGATTGGGTATTGTAAAACATGTATTAAAGTAAAACAAATAGGACAAGATCTTGACCCTTAGATCATGGTTAAATTGATGCACGAAGATCCACGAAGCAATTGATGCACGATGATTTTCATGATGCACGGTGATTTTCACCTAAGAGATACATATTTTTTTATTTGTTTTACTTTAATAGTTGTTTTATTTTATCTAAAACCAACTTTTAAGTATATAGATTAATAGATATATAACAAAAAATAAAAAATAAAGGAGGTCACCTTGTACCCGAAACCACAGTAGATCATGACCTCCCGGAAAGGTTTTAAATGCCGGTAAAACAACTTTAGTTAACACTCATCATATGATTTGGTCATCTCTATGGATCAAATCCGCATCTCTTAATTTCACATGTAGTCCCAAATTGCATTGGTAACGTGTACTATTCCTTCTATTTCTTGGATTGATATAAATATAGATTATATATAGTTACAAATTAATAAAGCTATATATTTATGTTAATGAACATAAATGAACGCGCATTTATGGACAAATTATCGAATGGTCACAAACATAAACGAACAAACATTTAGGTAAATGAACATATTTTTGTTCATGTTCATTCATTTAAGTAAACGAAGTAACACAAATCAATTTCCGGCCGAAAGGTTCATGAACGGTTCGTCTAACCTTGAGTTTTTTGCCCTAATGGTCCCTTCTTTAGTCACGAAAGTTCGCATTTATTGGTTGTATGTGTGGCGCATCAGCTATCTTCTTGCAACACTTGCGATGTAGTTAGGCAACGACTTTCGTCAACTTAATTTTGTGAAAATTTGAAAGATGAACGTAATCATACAAGGATGTCGGATGGTCGTAGATTTGAAGAACAACAAACTTATTGGTTGTAATGTGTTGTGTCATCCAAAAAAGAGTACAACTCACAACTAAAAATCGTAGATTAAGGTAAAAAAATTTTGTGAGAATATAATTTCAAAGCTTAAAATGATTTACGCCTTACTAGATATGATAATATGATAGACTCGTGAGATTAATTTAATTGGGTTATAATCATTTGAAAACTAGAAAAACGGTGAAAACTAGAAAACAAATCTCCACCATCCATTTCCAAGATCTAGATCCACTTTCTCTCTCCTCCTTCCCTTTGTAATCCCGTTTTTCATTTCCTCCACCACCATCCACCGTCTCCGGTCATCTTTTTCCGATCAGCCGCCGCCACCACCGCCGCTGTCTCTTTTTCCGGTGGATACGGTACAGGCGTTGCCCTTATCCGCTCTAAAGGGGTTGTCACCAGACCCATATGAGAATGGTATGAATTTGATGGGCGGCGATCCAAGAGATGGTGGTGGTTGGATACGGTACGGGCTCCGCCCTTGCCGTCGCCGGTGCTGGCGCCGTGGCTAGAAGAGAAGAGAGACACAGACAGATCGCGATGGTTGTTGTGGTGGTGGTCGGAGATGATAATGCTGGTGGCCGGAGATAATGGCAGTGGTGGTGGTGGTCAGAAATGATGGTGGTGGTCGGAGAGGAGGAGCAGCAGTAGCATGAGAGAGAGGAGGGAAACTTTAATCTGGGCCATAGATCAACACTTTTGGGTGGTCAAGATCTATTTTCCAGTTTTCACCAAAAAAAAATAGTTTTCAAATGAACAATTCACTAATTTATATAACAAATTAAGTTCCATCTCAAAATGTTAAAGGATATACAAATATATTCCTTTACATGGACTTTTCAAATTGTTCAGAAACAAGCATGCCCTACTTGAACCCAAATTTTGCTCTTAATCTTAAACGGGCATTCAATAATAGAAAGCTACCTAGGCTATAACCCCACATAACAAAATACAGGGCTGCAAGTGAATGTCTTCGTAAATCTTCATTTTGTACATTGAAAGTCCAACATAAGTATTTATACAAAAATCTAAAGTTTAGATGTAGAAAACTTTAAAATATAGAGAAAAAAAATGATCTCCCTTTATCTTGCCACTCAATTCACCTGCAACTCTTATAAACGGTTTCAAGTTAAATGTTAAGGGTGAATCCATAATGGCTCAGATGCATGTGATCTAACGAAGATGTTAATTATTACTAAAGATTATTTAGTGATTAGATTTAGGTTTTAATTATTACTATATCACTACCCAAACTGGCTATCGCATAGTCGCCCAATGCATCTTGCAGATGTCGTCGGTGCGATAAACCCATATTTAAATGATAGAAAAAGAAAAGTAAACATCCAATGCGTTCTTTTACAGGTTTAAATGATAGAAAATTAGAAGTATGCTCGCACGATGCAGCGGCGATGGTGGTAGCGACTGTGGTGTGACGACAGTGGAAGTGGCGGCGATGATGGGTGGCGACGGCGGTGGTGGTGAATGTAAAATTATTTGATGTAAGAGGGGTTAGTATGGCTATTTAAGGGTTGGAGGATGTATGTTGTAAATTATTTCATTAAGGGTATTATAGGTATATTAGGTGAATATGTTTATATTAGTGAATAAAGAAGAGGAATAATATAGTCATTTTAAAATTTGCTTAAAGTGAAAAGAAAGTAGTTTGTTTTATCTTTAACCCCTTATAAAGAGTATTGAATTAAGACATTAAACATATTTTTTGTTCCCAAAATGCCCCTTTCAGCATATTTATGATTCTCAAAATGCCCCTCCACACACTACAACACTATTTAGTGTATGTATAAATATTATATTGGTTTGTTTTTTGCTTTATTATATTAGTTCACTATTTTTGTTATCAATATGTAATTGATTCTAATTTAATTAACATTGATCTTTCTATATAGTTTTAAAACAATTGACAGAATCTCATAATCTATATTTTTGACACACTCTGTAACCAATGTATTCATCCAAAACGGTAGTTATAAAATTCGCTGCAACGCACGGGTATTATGCTCGTATGGTAAAAAGTATAAAAGATTTTTTGTTAACCAATAAATCCAACCATGTTTCTTTATTTAACCTAAACTATATTTACCTATTTTATAAAATATATATATATATATATATATATATATATATATATATATATATATATATATATATATATATATATATATATATATATATATATATATATATATATATATATATATATATATATATATATATATATATATATATATATATATATATATATATATATATATATATATATATATATATATATATATATATATATATATATATATATATATATATATATATATATATATATATATATATATATATATATATATATATATATATATATATATATATATATATATATATATATATATATATATATATATATATATATATATATATATATATATATATATATATATATATATATATATATATATATATATATATATATATATATATATATATATATATATATATATATATATATATATATATATATATATATATATATATATATATATATATATATATATATATATATATATATATATATATATATATATATATATATATATATATATATATATATATATATATATATATATATATATATATATATATATATATATATATATATATATATATATATATATATATATATATATATATATATATATATATATATATATATATATATATATATATATATATATATATATATATATATATATATATATATATATATATATATATATATATATATATATATATATATATATATATATATATATATATATATATATATATATATATATATATATATATATATATATATATATATATATATATATATATATATATATATATATATATATATATATATATATATATATATATATATATATATATATATATATATATATATATATATATATATATATATATATATATATATATATATATATATATATATATATATATATATATATATATATATATATATATATATATATATATATATATATATATATATATATATATATATATATATATATATATATATATATATATATATATATATATATATATATATATATATATATATATATATATATATATATATATATATATATATATATATATATATATATATATATATATATATATATATATATATATATATATATATATATATATATATATATATATATATATATATATATATATATATATATATATATATATATATATATATATATATATATATATATATATATATATATATATATATATATATATATATATATATATATATATATATATATATATATATATATATATATATATATATATATATATATATATATATATATATATATATATATATATATATATATATATATATATATATATATATATATATATATATATATATATATATATATATATATATATATATATATATATATATATATATATATATATATATATATATATATATATATATATATATATATATATATATATATATATATATATATATATATATATATATATATATATATATATATATATATATATATATATATATATATATATATATATATATATATATATATATATATATATATATATATATATATATATATATATATATATATATATATATATATATATATATATATATATATATATATATATATATATATATATATATATATATATATATATATATATATATATATATATATATATATATATATATATATATATATATATATATATATATATATATATATATATATATATATATATATATATATATATATATATATATATATATATATATATATTATAATTAATATATTATTCTATTCTCGACATTTATATGGTTCTCATTTTAACTTTTGACTATATATATATATATATATATATATATTATATATTGTTAAATGAAAGAGTTGAAATTATGATTTTTTATTGATTGAAAACGATATACAAAAGCCTTGTATTTATACAAGAATTAAACCTTAATTAGGTCATATGACCGACTCTAACTTCTTGGGCTTGGGCCCTTCTTGGACCGATACACATCTGAGGCCTTTGTATACTCGGGATGTATACTCGGGAGGTGATGAAATTGATTGTGATCCCTCATATTCTAACACTCCCCCTCAAGTTGAATATCGGGATTACCGAAATTCAACTTGCTTAGACACTTATGAAACATAGATGTTCCCACTGCTTTAGTTAGAATATCAGTCAGCTGGTCTTCAGACTTAACAAAAGGTAACTTGATGATTCCACTCTCCAATTTTTCTTTTATAAAATGACGGTCAACCTCCACATGTTTGGTTCTATCATGTTGAACTGGATTCTCTGAGATCTGGATAGCAGCTTCATTATCACACATGATTCGAATGCTTTCTTTGGGAGCAAAACCTATTTCAGACACAAGCTTTCTCAACCACAAGGCTTCTGCTAATCCTCTAGCTATACCTCTAAACTCAGCTTCAACACTTGACAAGGAGACAACCTTTTGTTTTTTACTTTTCCATGTAACCAAATTATCACCTACCATTGAAAAATATCCAGAAGTTGACCTTCGATTACCTTTGTCTCCTGCCCAATCTGCATCAGTATATATCTGAATCTTGAGATTACCATTAGCTTTAAATAACACCCCATGACCTGAAGTTCCTTTAAGATACCTGAGAATTCGCAGAACTGCATCCATATGATCTTCCTGAGGTTGGTGCATGAACTGACTAACCACTCCAACCGCATATGCAATGTCTGGACGAGTATGAGTCAAATAAATAAGTTTCCCCACCAACCTTTGATATCTATCTTTATCAGTGGCTTTAGCATCTTGTTTTACAAACAACTTCTGATTGATGACCATGGGTGTGTCTGCTGGCTTGCAATCAATCATTCCTGTTTCAGCTAAAAGATCCAATATATACTTCTTCTGACAAACAAAAATTCCACGTTTGGATCTTGAAACTTCTATCCCCAGAAAATACTTCAGATCTCCCAAATCTTTCATTTCAAATTCAGAAAACAAAGCTGATTTCAATTGATTCATCTCCCTTTCATCATTTCCTGTGATAATCATGTCATCAACATAAATTATTAGACATGTCACTAGATTCCCTCTATGACGAAGGAACAATGTGTGATCTGAGTTGCTTTGTTGATATCCATACTTCTTCATAGCAAGAGTAAATCTTCCAAACCAAGCTCTAGGTGACTGTTTAAGTCCATACAAGGACTTCTTCAACCTACAAACTTCCCCATTTTTAAAATTACGAGAAAAACCTGGAGGAGCTTCCATATATACTTCCTCCTTTAATTCTCCGTGCAAAAAAGCATTCTTTACATCAAACTGATGAAGAGACCATCCCTGATTTGCTGCTATTGAGAAAAGAACCCTTATTGTATCTAGCTTTGCAACTGGAGAAAAAGTCTCTGAATAGTCAATTCCATAGGTTTGAGTGTACCCTTTGGCAACAAGTCTTGCTTTATATCTTTCTACATCCCCATTTGGTTTATATTTGATGGTATATATCCACCTGCACCCTACTGGATCCTTTCCTTTTGGAAGAATGCACTTCTCCCATGTATCATTCTTTATAAGAGCCTCCATTTCACTATCCATAGCATCCTTCCAATTTTTTAACTTCAAGGCATGCTCTACATCTGACGGGAGTTCTTCTGAATATAGTTTCGCTGCAAATGCTTTTGCTTCTTTGGAGAACAAACCTTCTGCAATATTAGCAAATTTGTCTACCGGATACTTAGTAGACCGAGAACTCTTTTCTGGAGAATATCGCTTTGCAGGAATTCCTCTGGTAGACCTTGGTGGAAGAACATATCTTTCTGGAGCACTTTCTGGAGGGGTTACTTCTTCTATATTTTCTGACTCTCCATTAGCATTTCCCTGTACTTCATTAGCTGGAATACCCATATTATTCAAAGTATGGCTTGGCTCAGAACTACTTACCTCGGATATCAGGTCTGGATTTGGGTTGTCACTTTGAGAGGAGGACTGTAAATCTTTATCTGGAGTCTGATCTTCTGATGAGGTAGTGGACTGAACTTCTGATGAATATTGAAGCCAACTCAGTGTGTCACTTTGTTCCTCCCCCTGACCACTGAGTTCCTGAGAGTAAAAGTACCTGGTCTCCAAAAAATCACAATTCATCATAGTAAACATACGATGAGTTTTAGGATTATAACATCTATACCCCTTTTGATTAACCCCATATCCCACAAATACACATTTTTCAGCACACGGTTCGAGTTTATTACGATATGATTTTGGAATATGAACAAAAACCGTACATCCAAATACTCTAGTGGGCAAAGTAAGAACTGATGGGAGTTTATGAAACTCAGAGAGGACTTTCAAAGGAGTTTTCATATCTAGAATCTTTGTAGGAAGGCGATTGATCAGATAGGTAGCAGTAGCTAAGGCTTCAGGCCAAAAACTTTTTGGAACTAAGGACTCAATGATAAGTGCCCTAGTCATTTCTAAAAGGATCCTATTTTTCCTTTCGGCCACACCATTTTGTTCGGGGGTGTGAGGGCAAGTGGTTTGATGGATTATTCCCTTAGATTGGAAAAACTGGTTCATTTGCGAATTCACATATTCTCCACCATTATCTGTTCTCATGATTTTGATAGATTTTTGAAATTGAGTTTGAACCATGTTATAGAACACAGTAAATCTATCATAAACCTCATCTTTATTTTTCAAAAAATAAACCCAAGTCATTCGAGTGCAATCATAAACAAAAATCACAAAATACTTGAAATTATGACCACCACTAACCGGTGCAGGACCCCACACATCTGAATGAACTAATGAAAAAGGAAATTCAACCTTAGTGTTATGAGGTTTAAAAGATTGCCTATGACTTTTTGCTAAAATGCAAGTTTCACACTCAATCTTTTTATTCAACGGAAAGAGTTTTGGAAATAAAATATGCAAATAACTAGCTGACGGATGCCCCAATCTTCTATGCCATAACCATGCTTCTCTTTCACTAGTACCATGAGCAAGCATGACAGTCCCACTTTCAGTAACTTCATCAACATAATACAGTCCTTCTCTCTCAGTGCCACGCCCAATGATCCGTCCCGTCCTGATATCCTGTAACAGACAGAAAGTTGGATGCATGAGAACTGAACAATTAAGTTCTTTTGTCACATGACTTATTGATAGAAGTTTGTGAGACAAAGATGGAACATAAAGACAATTAGTTAAATTAATGTTTGGAGAGATCGTAACAGTTCCTCCATTCATAACTTCCATTTTCCCTTTATTAGCAGCTCGAATATGGGTCTTTCGAGGTTTTGAAAAACCTGTAAAATCTGATAACTCATAAGTCATAGTGTCGGTAGCACCACAATCAAAAATCCAGGGCCCATTCGTTTTAGATTGATCAGATTGAGTCATAAAACCATTTGCTATTAACTTTGGCCCATGTATTTCTCCTGGCCCAACCAAATTTTCGAGCCCAACACTTAGGCCATTAGGGTTTTTTATATATTGATTTTTATTTATATAAGATCCTAAATTAGGAAACTTATATCTCCTTCTATGAGTGTGTGGCTGCGTATGTGAGAGAGAAAAAAACCTCTCCTTCTTCTTACCATCAACCACCGAATAGTTTTCTTCCTCTGCAACTCCGGCCGCCGCCGCTGTTCCTCCGAAGCCACCATCGGATCGCCGGTTTTTATTATCATTGGTGGGGTTTGTGGCTTTGGCGGTAGGAGTTTTATTGGCTCCCTTTTTGTTGGCCGATTTATGTTTATCGGTCCACCAATCGGGGTAACCAATCAATTCGAAACATTGATCTTTAGTGTGTCGAGCCATTCCGCACTCTTCACACTGTAAGTGGGATGTATCTTCTTTGGTGATCTGTTTCTTCTTTCCCTCGAATCTTCGAAACCCTTTGGTTGCCAACCTAACGCCGTTTGCTTCTCCGGCCATTAATCCGGCAGCCACACCGTCATTCACACTGCTAGTTGCTCCCAAGATTGTTTGGTGAGCGGCTTCTTTGCGAACGGTATTCACACTGCTAGTTGCTCCCAAGATTGTTTGGTGAGCGGCTTCTTTGCGAACGGTAGCGTATGCGGTTTCCACAGTTGGTAACGGGTCGACCCGAAATATTGTGTACATGTCACATAATTAATATGTAGAACGCAGTTATTTGTATCTATATAAACATTCATGTTCTATATAAAAACGTATAGGTCGGGGGACATCCGGTGCCCTTTCAAAGATCCGCCCATGCTCACTATGAAAATTAATATCACTTCTTTGAATTTGGTTGTTCACGTGAATGCTGCCGGTTAGGCAACAAACTAAACGATGAAGTTGGAACCGGGAACTAATGATACTAGCAACAATTTATGGTATTTGTTATGTGTTTGATACATTTAAGTCTTCGTATGATAAATTTATTATCATTACCGCATTACGAAAAGTGTTGAGCCTAGCTACATGGATGGTGCATGTGAGATCATCAATTCAATTACTTGGAAAGCAGCCGATGCTTCCCGGTCTAATTGGTCAGAGGTGAGGTGGGAGCAGAGATTTCTGCCCAAAGGGTACCGAGTTCAATCCTTTGGGGAGCGCTTATGGGGTGGAAACTGGAATTTGAAGTTGGCTTGGGTGTTAATCTAACAAGGTGCCTAAACATCACACTCCTGTTTAAAAAAAAAAAAAAATTACTTGGAAAGCCAGCTTTGCAGTAGATTGATATGGAAGTTTCTTCATCGACATTCTTAATGCTGTTTACTATTTGGTTGAATTAATAATTATATACCTTGTTCCTTCGATGTAGCCAGTTTCTAATATCTAGGGGACTTTTGCAATCTTATGTACAATAGCTATTCAGGTAACTGCAATATTCATCATAGATATTTCAGTTGACTTCTATTGTGTTGTGGTTATGTTTTCTTCATTGCTGATAACCGTCTTATCTGTGATCACGATTATTTAAGCCGGAGTTATTGCAGTATCTGTTGTTATTATTTGTTAACACAAGATATTGATGTGTAGCTCTGAAACTTTGGTGCAGGACCATTCGGAAGGAATCAGATGCAGAAACCCTTTGAGGATGCAACATATGCGCTCAATGTCGGAGAAATAAGTGATATCGTTGACACTGACAGTGGAGTTCACATCATCATGAGAACAGGCTAACTGGGTGCTGATGCTGAAGACAAATGATCTGAATGTTATCTGGCCCATCAAGTGCCATATTTTTATTTTCAGTTTTTATATCAGAACAATAAGACCATATTTTTCCTTCCTTCTGTCATTGTGACTTGAGTTCTGGATTCCATATATGTTGATATTTATCTTTGTGTGAACAATCCAGATATGTAACTTTAAATCATTCAAATATCCTGTTCTAAAAAAAAAATCATTCAAATATCTGTAAAATCGTTAAAATTTCTATCAATTAGAAGAAGGCTAAAAACTGTGACCAATCTGTAAAAGAAGCAAAACTACACAATGCATTATGAAAACTGAACTAAAATTTTCAACCCATTCAATGATATGTACGTCTGGCAAAATTGCCACCAGAAAGCTTCATCCTTTTGGCACCCTGCTTTTTTGCAACCCGACTACCTCCCTCCAAATTCACCTTCACATGCGAAAACCAACAGCTAGATCCACGCCTGCAACCCTTATCGCTATTATAATACATGCATGGTCGCTGTTCTTGGGGCTTTGACTCAATTGGGATCATGCCAATTGACTTCACAGATCCTTGAGGGTTGGGACTCTCTTGAACTATCCCATGTTGTGACACAAGTTTTCTGTAGTATTCTGAATCCTTCATCACAACGGGTCCACTTCTTGGACTAGATAGTGCAGATAGATTCTCAGGTGTGAGAGTCTCACCTCCTGATGGGACTCCATACTCATTAATCAGCTTCCTAAATTTAGCCATGTCAAGTGTGGGAGAGTTGGGGCCGGGGCCGGGCCCGGGTATCATCGTTGCCAATGGCTTTGATGAGTTACCATAAACCTCCGGTTTCCTAATTTGGGATATCGTATTTTTCACTTCTGAAGAAATAGAATTGGTACATGGGACTGATGGAGAGCAGGTGTTGTAACCACTGACAGGGGTCCTAGGTGAGTTTACAGTGGCCGTTACCAAGATAGGTGTGGTTCCTGTAGCAGCTGGATGGTCACTAGCTGGCTTGAAATAGCAACGGGACAGAAGCCCTTTCATGAGGTTGAGCGTAGATTGTTACTGGCCTCTGATTAACAGACGGTCCATAATGCTTCATCAAGTGCTCGAGCATACCTGGGTTACGAAGAAGCTGGATAAGCAACTCGAGGTCAATGTGATTTCCAGGCTCCTTAAACTTGATCAAGGCAGTAAGTGCCACAGCTGCTGCAATTACTTCATCTCTTTGTAAAAGAAGTTTACCAACTTCTGGTGTTCTGTTCTCTTGTGGGGTTAGGGGGATGCTAAGAGGTTGTGTAGTTATTTCTCCAACTTTTACACCAGGGCTCAATGTGATTAGCGAAGTGCCATCATCTTCAGGTGAAGTTTCATTATCAATGACCTCTAGGGGGATGATAGGGACCTTGCTATCGTCACCATCGAAATCGAGTGCATCTGATGCAACAGATGGACTACAAGAATATTGAGACACGTGAACAAGCATAAGCATTTATGAACACCAATAACTTGTCATCTCTATATTGTTTAATTAAACGCTTCTAAGAACTTAGTTTCTCATGATCTTACTTGGGAGGAATGTTGAAGTTGAAAGTATAGAATGCTTCAGTGGTTTTTAATTCTCTTTGGAGTTGGATATGTTTTTCTTGACTTTCTGAACCATCCTCCATTTTCCAATCAGGGTCCACCATAAACTGTATTAATTCGGGGAGGATTAAGAAGTAGTAACCTAAAGACTAAAGTATATGTAGGTTACTGAGAAATCATTCATTATTTCTTACTTGGGGTGGACAAGCCCATTGTATTCGAGGGATATTATGCAAAGCCGGCCCTGAAGGTCGATCCCAAGATGTCATACTATGTTGTTTCCGAGGATCTTCCCTGCTGACTTTAAGTTGACTTTCCCCTTTTCGCAACATTTATCTAAAAAGCAACTTAAGTTAGTCATCTCTTACATACAAGATATATGCACAAATATGGCATAAGATATTCATTTAACAAAATATGGCATAAGATATTCATTTAACAAACAAAAATATGCAGTTAATCTGTCATCGTTGTTAAACAGCAACAAAAAAATAATTTAAAGGGCTACAGATTCCTAGTTAATTGCATGTTTCACGAAACGACAACATCCATTACATTTTACATTAATGAACCTTTTATATCTTCATCCACGCACGTGCAATAGAGATTATCAGTGGAACATTTATAGAGAAATTTTATATTACCATGAAAAGGGGATACACATGATACAATCTATTTATTGCCTGAAAGATCTTTTCTTTTCGAATCACATATGGCATGTTTACTTCCAGGATCCTAATAATTCAGGAGAATTATTCATATAATTGGCATATACTACCAAAAGACGCATTAAGAGTTCCATATTGCTATTTATGAACAAACAAACAAAATACACGCACACGTGCGATATAAACATCTAAGCATGGGCAACTATATAAACTCTATAGGTTTTGGTGTATCATAGAGTATGCAGACAGATCAATTACATAGAATTTTTAGTTTTTGGAGAATCGTAGAATTTGCAGACAGATCAAATGCACCTAGTAAATCCAGCGTCCGTGGTAGGATTATCTATCATTCTCCTGAAATAAGAGAAACTAAGTTCACAAACCCACCCATTCTCCCATGGCAAGTATCATTAGTACCATGATACATATTTTAAATTTTGTGTTGATATTGAGATTAACCACTTGATATTCCATAGATAATTTCCTGACCATAATTGTGAACTAAGAATAATAGATTTTGACTTCATAATGGAGATTATTTAGGGTAAAGTAACGCCACCTATATAACTTTCCATTCCCTTAAGTACGTGTCATGTGTACGTAGAACTTCCTCCTCACGTGCAGACATTACATATTTACTGATCTCTCAATCTACATACTGCAGCCTAAGAATAAAAACAATCTCGCTTACATCAAGTCTGCCATCAGTGGGTACTTTGTTTCTTGTTTGGGAAGTGACGTTGAGCCACTAAAGTTAAAGGAGCAGGTTTCACTAAAAGTTATAACACGCATAGTATCCCTTATTGAGCTCTTAAAGTTTGTATATCAAACCAAAACCATATACATTTTTTTTGAACGGCTACTAAATCTAGTCCTATTCCAAGTCCTAAACTACCCCCAATAAACTCCTAAATGCACCAACGTCGAAAATTAAACCCTGAACTTCTCCCTAAGAGGCAAGAGCCTCTACCGCCCAGCTAATGCTGAAATGGCCAAAAATCATATACATTGTCCAATCATATAAATCAAAATTCTCTATATTACCATATGCGACAACATTGCGCGAATAATCACTCAAGAAGTCGAAATACCTAATTTACTCGCATAATCGTGTACACGTGCACAACGAACAATTTTCGTATTTGCTAGTCTTGAAATTGCGATAACCGGAAATGCACATAGTGGTATTACTAGATCCTTCTTTTCGTATGATATTCTCAGAAAAACAATACTACAATAACACTAACCTAAAAATCTGGTGCATATTAAGCCGGACAAACTAGTAAAAAAAAATTAAAATAAATAAATAAATAAATGATGAATAGACTCACTAGAAAATAAAATACCATACCTGAGAGTAGCTACTGAAAAGAAGTACAAGAAAGGAGCTCCAAATCAGTTCTTGACTAAAATGGAAAGAAAAAAGCAAAAAACGATAATCAAAGAAAGTATGTAAGAAGTAAACAAACCTGTAAAAAGGAGGATAGTGATTAACCCACCCTAGTTGGCCCTGATGATCATCATCATATATATATAGAGAGAGAAAAAAAACGGTAAAAACAGAAAAGGAAATAAATTGAAGATGAAATTATGTGAAAATAAATGTATGTGTGTTGGTCGGTTTTCAGGTGATGGGCGGACTATGGTTTTCCGGTTATACAAATCTTGGAACCTCAAGGGTTTTGGGAGTACAACTTTTTGATGATAAACGAAAAGTTTGGAAATTTTCCTTTTTCCTTTTTCTGTTTTATTATTATTTGAATTGTAAGTTTAGGTATAATTGTCAACTCGCAACTTTAAATTCAATTCAAAAATATATATTTTTACTCATGATTCAAAACGTAACTCGACTCCTTTTATATAACATAATATATATGTGACGTATTTAAAAACAATAATATATATATATATATTATATAATATATTATATATATATATATATATATATATTATATATATATATATATATATATATATATATTATATATATATATATTATATATATATATATATATATATATATATATATTATATATATATATATTATATATATATATATATATTATATATATATATTATATATATATATATATATATATTATATATATATATTATATATATATATATTATATATATATATATATATATATTATATATATATATTATATATATATATATACATATTCGATAGTATATGAATACAAAATATTATATTATACATAAACAAAATAATGTAACCATAAATATAATAATAACCCGTATCAAACTACAACAATTATTGTTTATTGTTGTTCTCCTGATTCGAACGAGTTGTTGACTCGCCTTGATTTGGACCACGTCATACCCCAACTCGTAAGAATCGGAAGCAAATAAAAGTCACCTAGCGAGTCGTCTCATTTTTTTGGTGTAAAATGACGTGACTAGTAAAAGTTATACATGTATGTTTTTTTAAGCATAACTTCATTGTGTGAAAGGATATTTAGGTTTATTGATTTTTAAATTTAAGTAATCAAAAATAAAAGTATTTAAGTTTGTTTAATCAAAAATTAAAAAATAAATATTTTGTCTTATATTTTCTGATTTTTCTCCATTGTAAAATCAAAACATTAACATCTTATTACTATTATCATTAAACGATCCGTTTGGCGAAAAGAAAGAAAGAAAGAAAATTACTCTTCCTTGGTCATCTTCTCGTGCAAAAAGCCACATCATCAACCCATCAAAACTCATCATCAATATATAGTAAGTGTTGAACATTGAAAACCCAGATATAAATATTAATATTAATAGATATTTATGCAAGATTACATAGGTAAATCCTAAAGAAATTTGGCATATACCGAGTCATGTTAATCAACCTAAACTATATCCTCTAAAATGCTCTCGGCCCGAGAGTCTCGGGCGGGAGCAAACTGATACTCAAATTTGAACGCAAATTGTACGTATAAGTTGATGTTTGGGTGCTTTGAAGGAGATGTTTTTGGAAGATGAATGCACAATTGACCTATAAAAGACTTGTTGAAATAATAAAAGTATGAATTGAAACGCAGAGATTTATGGATTCTAATGGCTTCTTTGAATGTTGACAAACTCTCGGGAATAAGGGCATCAAGATTCAAGAATAATGAATTTATGTTTTATGTTTTGTTAAATTAATTATTGTATTAGATTTGATGATGATATTGTATGATGTAGACTGGTTGTAGCTCGAGTTTGTAATTGGAGCTTTTGTTTGTATAAATGGTATCTGACAAAGGAGTTGGAGGTCGATCTGAGACAAACATATCAAAGCTATAAGCTCCTACGAGTGACACCTTAACATACCCATTATATTATTCATGTCGTCTGTATGTCAGCCGACACAGGGGCTTTAAACATAATCGAAAGACTTGGAAATACCGTACTAAAGGCAACATGGGAATACGGAATACCAAGATGCTAACATGGTTTGACAAATGTCATGCCTAACATGATAATCAACTCAGTAGTCTACTTTGATACAATTCGGGACTGATCTAGTGATCTCAGCTATCTATGCTATACAATGTGCAACAGTACACCATGGATTGATCCGGAGCTCACAAGCTTAAGGTGAACAAAGACTCGATAAAAGTATAAAACAAGGTTTTATAAAGGTGAATACTATCGCACCTTTTGTAGAGCAAGTGATGGAGAAACCGTTCCACGCTCAAGTAAATGCTTGGTTCAGATCAAGTAAATAAACAATATGTAGCAAGACTTAGTCCATACATTTAATCCAGGGTTTATTGATATGAACTAATTGTATCACTTCAAAAGCAACCTCCGATCCCCAAAACTTTGTACAACTACAAGCGTAGTACTAAGGTTAAAAATATATATTAGCCAAAAATGAAGATATATATTTCAATGTTCTAGCTAGCAAAATCCAAATGTTAGAAAAACAAGATCCATAACCTATAAAATGCCTGCTATATGAAGTGAATAAGATGTGTAACCGCTAGGTGTATTAATCAGAACCTCACAGAATATAGAGCACCTATACATGATATACATCAACCTAAGTCTCAGGCTTGAGTTGTAAAGGCGCACCATTCAACTCAGAGCAATGGCTTGTGGTTGCTTTTAAATCAGCGGCAACATCTACAAACGACTTAACTGATGAGCGAAGTGGTTCAGGTCCACCAGCAGCAATTCTCTTACATAAAGCATCACAGTTACTCATCACTTCAGTAAGTCTTCCTTTCAACTCCCCAAGTTCCACCTGTAACTCATCAACTAAAGGCAAAAATGCATTCTGGTTAGCGTATATATATTTACTCTCCGCCTGAAGAAAATTGGAGCAATTTTTGTTGTGCACAACACAATTCATACGCGGCAATCTCTTAATGTCACGGTAACACTCGGGCAAAAACTACACATATCTTACATATTATACCTATTTGTCAAAAGATACAAGTGACTTCATAATATTCGCTTATTTTATCATATTATTACATGGCATTAAGTACATATAATCAGCAGTGAAACATACGTGTATAGTTTAGCTTACTAATTTGATGGAACAGAAATGGCAAGAGATGACAAATTAATAAATGCATACATGAAATGCGGTAATATTTTTGTAATATACCTATGTGGAAATATTACTGATTAAAAAAAGGTAATTTCAAATCATTAAAATCTGATTTTATAATTTTTTTTGTGTGCTAACTTTGCAATCCATCGCCATGGCTGCAGCCTCACCATGGACGAAGTTACGGATATCCCATTATTGGTGCGCTAAAGGATACTAATATATATCCAATTGTGGTACCGGGGCTAGGGTTCCCTCCATTACCCCTTTTTTTTTAGGATACTAATATATGTTTTAATCTAAAAGGAATACAAACAGTCAAGGGAGAAAGATGGACATATGATCCTGATCCACTACATACTTGAGAAAAGACAGCAGATCTTATGACACAAAAAAACCAGTAATATAAGAGGTTAGGAATACAATATGTATCCTTATGGCTAAGAAGCACATCACAATCCCAAATTTTGATAAAGCAAACTATGATACCTACTATGTAGTTATATTAAAATCCTTGATTTTCATGAAAAATATAGCACTGTCTGATAATAATTACAGCAAGCAGATCAGGTTGCAAAAACAAATCATGCCATTTCACTTTCGGTTTCGGAAACAGCTTATTATGAAACTACAGCATTAGTCAATGGAGATATGTACAGAGTGATGAAGTAAATTAAACAAGTTTTCATACTTGTGAAGTAGGCAAGTAGGATACCTACCTCCAGCTAGGTGAGTTGATGTTGTCTTCATCGCAGAGACGGAGTAATTATATCGTTGAAGAAGTTTTAGAGCTAAAGCATCTGCAAGTTCTATCTTGTTCTCTATTTCTTCCTACAAAATAATTAGCCAATACCGCATTATCCAAATAATTGCAAATAAAGACTAAGAACAACATAGCAGCATTCTACAGGATAACTAAAACAAATTAGTCCAAAAACAAGGAAGATGCATCTTGTAGCAGCATTACATAAAATTCCATAATGTTAAAGGCCCTTATAACAACCATAGGTTGACCAATATATAGTCAAAACTATATCTTTTAAAACTTTATCAAACATGTTTTAACCATATTAAAAAGCACACCTGTCTTTTGTTAATGTTCTGAGCTTGTTTTTCTTGCAACTCTTGGTACGTTGAGAATAATTCCAGTATCACCTTCGGATCTAAAATGCCTATCCCAAGCACACAAAATGATCAATATGAAAGGCTTTATCAGCCACATTCATTGTGTATATGAGTTATATAACAATTAGCTAGTCCCATCTCTAAAAAAAAATAGGTAACGAGAAGAACAATCATAAAAGAAATAATTGTGCACTTTGCAAAGAAATTGTGCATCGGGACCCACGCTTCAAAATCGTGAGGGGCATTTAACTCCGGTAATGCAGATAGCACAGACTGGTACGCTTTCATGGTCATAAAATTAATTTTAGATTTGGAAAAAATCTCACTCAGTCTCATAGTAAAGCGTTAAGCAAGTACTCAGAAATATAAACTTCGGATCAACTATTTGTCCTACTATGCATAGATATACAAACTCTGTGTGACTGTGTCACAACTGATTACAAACGGGTCATACTTGGTGGTTGTTCCATCTAAAATGTGATTCGATAGGTGATCGATCATCTTCCAGTAATTAAAAAAGAAAACCTTTCATCAACGTTAACTTAGTTCAATGTAAAAGCACATAAGAGTTATACCATATTCATTGTACCTACGTCAAAAACAATAAGCAATACTTCCCTCTGCGCATTAACTATATAGATCTTCTGAAGAACCTAAGACAATAAATTCCATATATGAACTTAAATGTGACGTTTTCTCTCTATTATTAAATCATTTAGCTTATCTTACAATTGCACATAAATTGCTACCAGTATAAACTATAAAGAAGAATAAGTGAGATTAAGGCTTATAAGTTTGTTCCCATTTCTTTGTTTATTTAATTAGTTCCTAGAGATCCAGGAGTCTCTACATATCTGGAGGGCAAAAACTTAGCTTTTTTTTAATGAGGGCAATTTGTCCAGTTTCCTTAAGAGTGGGTCGATTTGGGTTGTAATTAATCTCCACTTCGTTTAACAGGTAGAAATTTGAAACTTATCTAAAAGAGAAACAGGTCATCTGGTTAAGATGTGTTGAGTTCGACAAAAGAATTATCAAATGCTCAAAACGTTGGATTTATCAGCAAAAGTTGTTTGTTATAATAACAATACACCTTTAATAATGTATTTTTTATAGATGTTCTCAATAAAATAAGAAATGGATAAAAAACTTTAACGGGCCGGACTGACTTTGACTCCTTACTCAACCCCTCCGACTCACTTATGTTGCCACCAAAAAATTTCTTTTGTTTGATAGTGGACATAAGCTTTGTTTTGACTTTTCTATGTATTGTCTAGAGATGGATTGCAGCCCTGCCAGCCCATGGATTTGGATAAAGGGAAGTGGCTTCAAAAGCATGCTCCTGGGATCAAGATCATCATGGTGATGAATAAGGCTGAATCACTTGATGATGGTTTTGGTTCGGTTGCTGCTGCTGCTGATGAAGCGTGTACCTTGGGATTTGGAGATCCAATAGCTCTCTCAGCTGAAACTGGTTTGGGGATGAATGATTTATATGAAGTTCTCATGTCACTGCTTGAGGATTATATGTTTTAGATTCTTGACTGTAAGATTACATTGACACTTCACACTAGGTCGTATTTTTGGAAAATTACTCTTCTGACTTTGGAAATGACATTACCTTTCAATCAAGTAACTTTTGTTTTATCTCTTCATTATTGACTATTGAGGCCCTAAGACTTCCTCTGTATTTTGATAACGCATTTTTTCATCACAAGCGTCTTTCAAGAAAAGCTCTAGTGGCTGCTTTAGATCTTAAGGATCACATTAAACTGGCTTTTGGTTTCTACTTCTCCAGCAAGATGTGAAGTAGAGATTTTATAAAAATGAATGGAGAATAATGAGGATCAGAATAGTAGCTTAAGAAATTGCTTTAAATATATTAACACTCATCTAGGTGAGAATACTATTCATCAGGTTTTTTATTACTCATAACTAGTAAGGTTTGGGCCCCGCTTTGCGGGGCTCCAATTGTCATGTTCATACAGTTTCATTATGCTAGTCTACTTGCGTTGAACCAACTTAATAATTCAAAAGATAAAAGTATGAAAAAGCAAGAAATAACTTGAAGAAAACAAATAATGTTTGTGCGAGAAAACTAAGAAAACCGAATCAAAAAGTTTGCAATATCTAATACATACTTTTAGTTTGTGCAATAAAACCAAAAAAAACAAAGGAAAAACAAAATGTTGAGTAAAAGTTTTCAATATATTAGTTGAGAACACAAAAGCAAAAAAACTATGAAAAATACCGAAAGAAAAAACTCCAAACGGGATACGATATGGCAAAATCTAAATAGTGATGCGGGGTATAAGATGAACCAATAGAAAATAACACAAAAGCAAAAAAATTGTGCAAGAAACCAAGAAAAACCGAAAGAAAAAAAACTCGAACGGAATCCGATATGGCAAAATCCGAATAAAAACATGGGGTATAGGTGGACCAATAGAACAGTGCCACGTGGCGGTGGCACTGTTCATTAGCCTCACGTTTAATAACACAAAAGCAAAAAAACTATAAAAATATCGAAAGAAAAACTCCAAACGGGATACGATATGGCAAAATCTAAATAGTGATGCGGGGTATAAGATGAACCAATAGAAAAGAACACAAAAGCAAAAAAATTGTGCAAGAAACCAAGAAAAACCGGAAAAAAAAAAACTCGAACGGAATCCGATATGGCAAAATCCGAATAAAAACATGGGGTATAGGTGGACCAATAGAACAGTGCCACGTGGCGGTGGCACTGTTCATTAGCCTCACGTTTAATAACACAAAAGCAAAAAAACTATAAAAATATCGAAAGAAAAACTTCAAATGAGATACGATATGGCAAAATCTAAATAGTGATGCGGGGTATAAGATGAACCAATAGAAAATAACACAAAAGCAAAAAAATTGTGCAAGAAACCAAGAAAAACCGAAAGAAAAAAAACTCGAACGGAATCCGATATGGCAAAATCCGAATAAAAACATGGGGTATAGGTGGACCAATAGAACAGTGCCACGTGGCGGTGGCACTGTTCATTAGCCTCACCTTTAATGATTATACAATAGGAAATAATGTGATTTGCAATATTTAGGTTTGAGGTCTAAGTAGGTATAATACTTTCTTGATATTCGAGGTTTTCTTTGTTTTATAAATACAGGTTTCATTGTTATTACTGGGCATCCATAGCTGGAGGTGGATTTCTCATTTACACTTCTAGATACTTAGAATCTTATCTGTCTTACAAGAATTTCAACAATTGACCTTAAAAGTCTACAACAATCGGTGGAATGTGTGAAGTATTGGCCAAATGATTAGCAAACCCGTGTCCCACAATATCATACAAAACTAGTATATTATATATAATAGGAGAATAATAAGGATTGGCTTATTGCTTTCATTACTTACTATTTTGGTTGTTACGCTGTCCCATTATGTATGTTATTATTATACAATATTCTTCGCTAATGATGCTTATTAATCCAATTTCATCGTGGACTGTTTGGTTTTATGGCATTTGTAGCTCTCATTTTTGTCGTTAAATGTTCTTTTAAATAATGGCAAACTCACACCCAAAACTTACTCTGGGGGATTTGGACTGTCGGGTCTCAACCACTTGGTTGAGGGGAACCTTGTATACACTAGGCAGTTAATAGAACACATCCATGAGATCTTTGCACCACTGAATCGTGTTGTTAGCCTTTCTACGTTGGGTCTTGTATTCTTGTTTTAAGATAATTGAAAGTTCTTGTTTTTGTTGGTGCATAAATTGGTTGTTGAATAAGGTTTATGTTGTTGGTAGTTGCAATGACAACGCTGAAGGATTATTCAATAAAGCTTATAGTCAGTTCATGGTTCATGCCACAATGAGACTTTTGTACCCATGCCATTGACATGCTGGAGTGGAAATGAGCCTGCGATGAATCACAATATTGGTCATTGTGATTCCAAATATGTTTTAGTCATGACAAACATTTTAATAAGCCATCATCATTCTTACACGGTCAACAAACCTACGATGAGTACATCTATAGAAATTAATGAACAGTTCTCTCTTGTTCATCACTTCAAACCCCAACCTATGTGGGTACCGAACTCTCAAAAGTAACATAGCTATTCTTTATAAAATGTTTACTTGTTATTCTATGGTAGAAAGAAGAAATGTGTGCTTTTTGTTGGAGATGGTATGAAATATTTGATAAAAATATGAAGATCTCTAGAAGGCCTTAACCGAACGTAGGTGGTTGAATGTGCTACTAAGTCATAGTTATGTAAGATAATTATGACACGAACCAAATTAATAGTATTCAGATTAATAGATAAGTTTTATTATTCTTGGATAAGTATCTGTTATTGTTGTATTATTTAGTTGATACCTTTTATTATAGATGAAGATGGGGCTTAGAGCTATATTAGAAATGGATCATCTTAGATCCAAACAAATAAGGTATTAGGGATTGTATTATTATTTTTATGAATGTATTGAATTAACTGTTTTGTCATTGAGAGATCGCTTACTTCTACGAGTTGTAAGCATTATTGTGTTTATTTATTCTGAAATTATATCAGATTGAGTCTATGCTTAAGTGGAGCTATCAGTGATTTCTTTCTGTATATTGAAAATGCTTATCTTTATATTATCTATAACTTAAAAGACTATTAGTTTTATATGATATCATTTTTGTATGATCACTTAGGAGACATTTTCTAAAAGCTGACGATAGTTGATAAATTAACACATGTTTTGGAAGTTAATTGATCCATGCATAATATTATGAAACCGTCGATAGTTAATGCTACTATAAGTCTATAACTTGCTAGTCATGGAGGATGCTTCCTATGGTTAGTTGAGGTACATTATCTTGCATTGTTTAAACTGAAACGAAAAGAACTCCGTCGTCTTTTGGTTTCTTTTTTCAATAAAAAACTCGTACTAATATGTTACTACCCGCATAAACTATAAAGAAGAATAAGCGAAGTAATTCAAAGAATGCAAGTTACAAGAGATAAATATCTCACCTGTATTAGAAGAAGCAGAAATTGATGGTTTCTTGACCAAGATATCCGTAAAGCTATTCTCTGTTGACGACGACGACGATGATGTTGTCAATATAGGAGATGCCTATATATGAATTAATTAACATTATTAACATTAACCCGATCATGCTTTTTCTACCCCCAAGAAAGAAGGGCCTTTCCCCTTTTGGGCCGGTTGTCGGCGAAGAGGAATTCGAACTCCCATAACATATCCTCTGACCAAACCAATAATAACTTACACGTTTTGGATTTCCGACCACCACCAAGGTGGTTTAATGGTCGACATAACTATACTACTGCTTGTAAACTACCACGAATGCCTAAGATTGAACCCAAATGTGAGGGGTTAGTATCGAACCCAGGTGGCAATTGCCAAGAAACTATCCAAGACTTTACGAATGGGCATGGGCCAACAACCCGAAAGAGGAAACGGGTCATACCCGGTTACATACGACCCAAAAAGACCTCAACCATTTGACCACACTAATGCATTTGAAATGAAGAAAGAAAGAGGTTTACTTACAATTTGGAGAGAATGAAGTTTTTCAAGGATGGGGTCCACATCTTGTAATCGTTCTGAGACTGTTGTGATTCCGTCATCGCTTGTCTTTACAAAAATACATAAAAAAAGAAAAATTATAAAATGAAATGAATATAATTTAGTCAAAAAGTGAAATTAGGTTAAGAGAGATACCTGTGAATTTAAAAGAGTAGATTCCGATGAGCCCATTGGCTTGGCTTTGGTCGCCGGAATAATAGCTGCAGCTGCTGTTGTTGTATTCTCTATTAATTACACTCCGCTAAAATATTTGATTGATAACTAGAGAGATGACACTGCGCTTCGCTGCGATAATACAAAAATGGATATAAAAACCAGATATATCAGTCGGATATAAAAAAAAACTTGTAAATTGATATATGTTTATAAAAAAATTTGGTATTGAGATTACTTTCTCTTATAATTATTGTGTTTCATATGATACGAGTATAAAATTTATTTTTCAGAAACAGAAAAACAGAGTTGACATTGATTTTTTAATGAAGAAACTATTATAATTTTATAACATATTATGAAATTATATAAGTTCTAAAGATAATAAATATGAAAGTAGAAAATTTAAAATAAAAACACAAAATAATAATAACAAATATAATTAAACTAAATTTCCAAAATCATTGAAAATAGAAAAGTGGGACGAAAAATAATCCATAATAATAAAACATAACCGAAATAAAATTGAATACTAATATTAAATTAATATTCGGAGTTGATTAGATGTATATATTCGAACCATACTCATTGCTGTTACGTGAAGATGTATTATGTAATAGTTCATGTATAGTAAGATGGGATAATCTTAAAAATGTAACAATATTTTCAAAAATGATAATATTCAATTAAAATAAGTCATCTTTGTAAACAGAACTAGAAACAAATTAAATAATCAAAATATCAGACCCAAAATAAAAAAAATATGTCAAACCCAAAATTAAGAAAATAAAAACGGGCTGTAATTAATTGGAAAAAAAAAACAAATGAAACCCTAATTATATGTAGAACACCAAAATTAACCTTTTACAAATATAATCTATACGGTTATAATCAATAGAACTTTAATTTTGCTTGAGATCTAAGGGATCAATCTCAACCATCCGATCAAATCTAATGAACATTCAAGATTAAAAGGAAGCTTACACATGGAATGGAAATCTTCATCTCCGGTCATTTTCCGTCGTCGTCTCCGGTGATCTCTTCATCTCTGATCAGCGGCGGCACTCCGGCGAATTACTCTGGTCACCACCGCCGTCTAACAATTCCGGTGAATCAGTATCCAATCAAATTTGATTGAATCACCGCCGCCGTCAAACAACTCCGGCGAGAATCAGTTTCGCTTTCCCGTGGATACGGTACGGGCGTTGCCCTTATCTGTTCTAAAGGGGTTGTCGCCGGACGCATATGAGAATGATATGGATTTGATGAGCGGCGATCCAAGAGATGGTGGTGGTTGGATACGGTACGGACTCCGCCCTTGCCGGCGCCGTGGTCAGAGATGATGGTAGTGGTGCTGGTCGGAGAAGATGGTGGTCGCGGTGGTTGTATCGCCGGAGAAGAAGGATGAGAGGGGAGAAGGAGACTGAGTGTGTGTGTTGGTGGTGGTGGTTAGAGATAACGGTGGCGGCGGTGGCGGCGGTGAAGTCGCCGGAGAAAGAGAGAGGAGGGGAAACAGTCGCCGGCCGGAGAGAGGGAGAGGAGAGAGATAACGGTAGTGGTGGTTGTGTGTGTTACAGACAGATCGAGAGGGAGGGGTGGGGGATTTCCAAGGGAATGAGGGACTTTTAAGGGAATGTTATCTCAACCATTGATAATAATAAATGAAGGATTTGATCTTTGGATCTCATGAAAATTTATGGATTTAAATGAACAAAACACATAATCTATAATATAACAAACTCAATTATTAACCCTTTAATATTATTCCCTATACTCCATATGTAGAGATTGGGCCTTGTTATTGTTGTTGTTACGAAGCATATACTAAATCAAAAATTAGAATAAATAATCCAAGTTATATAATATTGTAGTAATTAATGAATAATACCAATCATCAATAGATGGATTGGTATATAGTGGAGTCTGAGACTGAAAGGTCTTGGGTTCAAATCCTGGTATGAACAAAATGCTCTTAGGAATGGAGACAGGGGTTTTTCCAGCATGGGTTTCCTCTGATTGGAGTTGGGTGTATGAAGAGGCATGCCATTGAGCCCAAATTTGCAGTTCACAAAAAAAATAAAAAACTAATGGATAATTAAGTGTATGTATTAGTATCAGTAAATAAAATAACGAAGAAAGAAAGAGGTTACTTAAAAAAAAGGTAATTAGATGGAAACCCTCTGATCCATGTATCATTTGGTACCCACTAATCTCCCAGCAGGATAGTGTCCAGGTGAATCTCAACCACTTAATAATCCCCTGATTATCTCAAGTTTGTCTTTGGCAAGACTCGAACCTAGGATCTCCCTGGAAAGTGGCGGCTAGTGGCCACTGGGCTATTACCCAGTATTTAGAAAGAGGTTACTTACGACAATGACTGAGGACGAAACTTAAAAAGTCGTTAAAAGTATATCGAGTCGCATTTCTAATGAAAGATGACGAAATTTTAAGACTACCCACCCTTTTTTTCGTCTAACGATATACGGTTTGTGTGATAAAGCATTTTGAATAATTTGGATGAATTTTCATATTTTATTAAGAAAAATGAATATATGGTCCAGAATGGTTTCGCATTCTTTTTTTTTAAAGATTCTTAAACGACTCTTTTTCTACAATATGATTTATTATGTTAAAATAAAGATAATATAAATATCTTAACAAATAAACTTATGTTGGTGCCGTATCAAATATGTGTTTAATCGTATAAAGTAACGTATAATCATAGTTGTCGGCTCTTAACTTTTGATTCTACTAAAAAACATGATTTTTTATTTGTGACTCGACTTTTAAAAGTCAGGATATTTTTATATACTATATAATATTGTACAATTATATATATATGTGACATTTTTAAAAACAAAATATAAAGTTCTGATTATATTAATCCATTTACCAAAACATTCCATATTCGATACTTTTGGGTCATAAACTTTAAGTTTATCTCCAAATTCGTATTAAAAGGATCAAAAATACATAAGTATATAACATACAAAACAATGTAACCATAAATATAATATATAATATATAAATATAAAGGAAAAATCCATAAAAAAATAACATTTTTACTCAAAATTCCTAATAAAGAGAACCTATTTAGGTCTCATTTAATTAAAAAGATTTCATTTCTAAAAATTTCTCAATAAAGGTAATGTCGTTAGTTTTCATCGTTAGTCATCCGTTAAGTGACATGTCAGCATGCACATCATTTAAAAAACCTACGTGGACGTCTGATGTGGCGTTACATAAGGGCATATTGGTCTTTTTAGACGCATAGCTTCTTCCCAAAGTAAAAAATCAACATTATACTTCCATCTGTATCATCAATCAATATCTATATCTATACATCTATGATCTATCTGTATCTTTGTACACACACACAAACAGATATATACATAACACATACTACATGTTTATATGAAATCAAATGACCTTCTTTGATTCAAAAATCTCACCATTTTAGAACCCACCATCTACCCATTAAAATCATACTTCCAAAACCCTGTCAAATCCATTAAAACCATACTTTGAAAGAATACAAGTTAGCGAAAATAACAAATTCCCAGCAAACTTTTAGAACCAACCATCAATTTGGTTGTGGTTTTGTGGACCGACGAGTCGATAAATCTTTATTTGGAAATGTTGAAACAAGATCTATAATTAGTTACCACTTCTTCGGTTCTTGTTGTTCCTAACAACCACCATCACCGCCGCCGGCCGAACTTTTTCCGGCGACAGATGCAACAGAAACCCTAGACCTTTAGTGGGCAGCCTCCCGTTTTAATAGATTTAGATATATGCTTTCCATAGCCGCCCACCGGAGCAGTGATCGGAGGTGGCAGAAAAGTCAGCCGTCGGTGCTGTGGTGGCCAAGTTGTTCCTCACTTTTTTATGATATTTCGACCTCCACAGTCCACATCTTCAGATTTATGTATGTTTATGATTTTGAGATGACGTTGATGATAATGTTTATGCTTTAGAAATAGATATAGAATTATAGATTCATACAGAGGGATGTATAGATAGATTTTGATTACTGATTAAGTTAGATTTATACAGATGGATGTATAGATAATTAGATGTAGATAATTGACTATTTTGGGGAAAAAGGTATGAATAGATATTGATTGATTTTGGGAAAGAAGATATGAGGTTAAAAGGACTAATATACCCTTATGCAATGCCACATCAGATGTCCACATAGACTTTTTTAATGACGCGTCATGCCGACATATTACTTAACGGATGACAAATGATGAAAACTTACGACATTATCTTTATTGAAAAGTTTTTAGAAATGAAATTCTTTTAATAGATGAAACCTAAATAGGTTTCCCTTATTAGGAATTTTGAGTAAAATGGTTACCTTTTTATGTATTTTTCCCTAAACATAAATATAATATCAAATTATAACAATCATAAGCTTGTGATCGCATTGACTCAGTCCAAATTCACACCACGACTAATAAAAGTCAGAAGAAAAACAAGTCACCTAGCGAGTCTCGTCGTTTTTGGTGAAATTGAATCTACTCTTGACTCGCAAGAGTCTAACAACTATGCATATAATATCTTACTTTTTCGTCTTATTTTTATGATATTTTAGTTTCATTCTAATTCTAATGTTAAGTTAATTTTAATTTAATACTTAACCTCAAAAAGCTATAGCATATGAATTTTTTATAATAAGTTTCATTTTAATCTCTCTAAACCACCAACCGGATTTTCAAGATCATGAGCCTCTTTCTCTTTTAAAACTTCATCTTTCTTAAAACAAAAAACTTTTTTATCTTTCCTCTTTCTTAACCGCTCTAATCATTTACAACACCCAGGATAATTTTTCTAAACACATGTCCCAATCAACGTCACATCAGTTTTTTTTCCAGACAAAGACATGTCAAGGACTAATCGTCCAAAACACTCTCAATACCAAAACTAGTCAAGGACACACCATTTATTTAATTCTACACTTTTAACCCTCTAGTTTATATAATTTTCAATTTATAAATTAAAAAAATACAATACAACACTTAGAGAACACAATCAAAAAATATTTCATTAAATAAAAAAGAGAAATGATTGACGCTCCTAACTGAATGGTTTAAAAAACCTCCTAACTATAAGATTGTGACATTTGTCAAAATCAAAAGATGTGATAAGAAAAGAGAATTAGTGTATGACACTTATCAAATAATTAAGGTATTAGGATGAGTATTAGGAAGATTTTTTGGAAGATTTATCATTTCCCAATAAAAAAACATACAATACATTACTAAAAAAACAATACATTAAATAAAACACAACACATAAACTACCATAAAATTTGATAGATTTATTATATAAAACACAACACTTAAACTATCATAAAACTTGTAAACTAACATACAAAGGTCATTTTTTTGAAAACTTATTTTTATCTGTTGTCGTTTAGCCCTCATATATATTGTAAATGACATTTTTACCCATGTTGTCTTTATATATAAGGACTAAGCAAAATAGTGTAATTCTTTGCAAAGAACATGGACCATTTTTGTCATTTGTGCAAATTCAACAAGAAAAAAAGTTTGCATCTTACTTTTTTTATATTAGCACCGGTACCCGCAATGCGGCGGTGGTCGTGGCGACGACGGTGTGGTGGTGGGAGCGTCTGTTGGTGGTGGAGGCGGCCTCAAGTGGTGTAGATAATTGATGTAAAAGTAATTGAATGAAGATATTTTAAAAGATAAATGATTGATAATGTAATTTAATCATTAATATTAAGAGGTAATGTAGATGAAAATATTTTAAAAGGTGCTAGGTGAAAATATTACACATTTTCAACACTTCCAAAAATAAATTATTGTTTTTTTTTATAAAATAGTATAGATATGTGTGCATTACTGTTACACACTTACACCTAAGTATGGGAAAACAAACAAAACCCGATATATTTGGGCCTAGTATTTACCCGGTTATTCGGGTTTGAGACCGGATTCGGGATTACTCATAAAAAAATAGCGGGTTAGTCCAAGATTCATTTCAATATAGTTGCAATAGGGTTGAAGATGTGATTTCTCTTGCTTTAAAAATAGATGCTAATGGTTTATAATATTCATTTTCACCATTTGATCCTACATCTTCATTTTACAAAAAAGAATTAGAATTCGATTTTAGAATAAGTCTTGATGAGATAATGAAGGACAATGAGTTTTTTTAAAAATGGTAAAATTCCCAAAATGGATAAGGATGATGTTAAAGATGTAGTGGGAGGAATTCATACACCTGCTAGGCTGCTACTGAAGTGGATTTTGAAGATATGAATCATGCATATAAGGTGTTTGATGGAATTCCTAAAAGAATTAGTGATGAAATGACTGATGACATTTTGGTGCAAATTAGTGATAAATCAGTGATGAATAATGGTGATGATGTTAGGGAACAGAAACTGGAAAGGATTTGGATGTAAATCATGCTAATATTAATCTTGATTTTTGGTATTTTACGGATAAAGTTGGGGGTTTAAATCATAATGTGATTATCAATGTTAATATTGGTGCAATGATAGAGTTCAGTTTTTTCAATGAGATTTTGTGTTTTGAATGTGATTTTTGGGGACAAACATGTTTGAAACAAGGAGTATTAGGTACTAATAGGAGGACAGTTACTGAAGCTGTTGGCATGACACTTACTCAAGTTTTTGGCATTGAAATCTTTGGTTGGAAACCGGGGTGGTTACTTACTTTCACTATAGAGCCTCTTGGTGTAAGGGTTAGGCTTGTGTATAAACTAGTGGGAGCTGATTACTTTGTCACATATTACTTTGTATGGACTGTTTTGTTTGTAAATTCGCCTCACATTAGATATGAGGAGAAAAACACGTATACGACTGCTTATGATTGGAGGCTATTGTTTCTTAATACCGGGTTCATGAGTGCAAATGGAATTGTTACTTCATAAGCTCAGGGTATCTAGGTACTGATTTAGGTGGTATCACATGTTTAAAGAGTGACGATTCTTTGAAGAGACGGGGTTTGATAATGCTAAGTAGTTTTGACAATCATTGGATGAGCGTTGGTCATTGCTTTATTGGAGGAAAAGAGATTCATAATGCCATAGTCAACAGCATTCAAGATTTGGCAGAGATATTTGCAAGTCACATGGATAAAGTTTTAATAGAGCTTGAGGAATGGCTGCAGTTTGCATTAGAATTCATGAAACTACCTAAAGGGAAATGTGAAGTTGCAAGACCAGGTTGTGAAGGGAATAGTGAGGAGGTGCACTCAGATTTTGTGTCAAGTTCTGCCATGGCAAGCTGTGTTGGAATGAATCATATGAATCAAAAGGTTGTTGTTGGTGATAAGAGTGAGAACAATATTAGTATAGAATGGAATGATTATATGAAAACATATGTGATTCAGCTAGGCTTTAACATGGGTAAACTTGATGGATTGAAAGAAGTAGATGTGATTGTGAGAGGGTAAGTTTGATTGAAACGGTTTTGGGGTCTACACTTGGAGTGGATGGTTTAAAATATGTGTCGAATATACATTTAGCTGAATTAACTGGGGTGGCCATAAAAGATGCAATGGGTGGCCAATTATTAACTCGAAGGGTTGTTGTTTTGGGTACCAACAAGCTATTGCAGGGTGTGATAAAGAAAGGAACAGGTTTCTGTTTAAAAGTATCTGGAAATGGGCAGTTTGGTATTGGTTTATATTGCATTTTTCGGGTTGCTGCAAAAGTCATTATGACTACAAAAAACAATGATGATGAGCAGTACATTTGGGTGTCACAAACTGATGCGTTTATATGCACTCGGGTCACTGAAGGAGAGCAGTTTGGGAAAGGAACCAAGATCACTTTGTTCCTCAAAGAAGATCAGATGGGGTATCTTAATGAAGCTTGTCAAGTGTTAAAATCCATGCCTGAAAAGGATGTCGTGTCAGGGAGTGTACTGATATCTGAACAAACACAATTTTTCGGTTGCTGGCATCAAATTCAGAATAAGTTGTTTGCTGAGTGCTATATGAGGAGGGCATACATATCATGTACTGGTAGTGTAATAAGGAGTAAGGCAGTCCTTTGGATAGTTTTTGATCAGGATGATGACAATCAAAAGGTTCGGGATATCATGGATCAAACACTACTTGAGTACACTTGGATTGAGCTGCTTGGATTGAGCTGCTTGATAGTACGAAATCAGTAACACCTGCAGAATGGGATGAGATGATAATTGGTACCAAGGAAAACGAGCATCGGTCATGGTTGTGGGAGGAAACGCATAAAAATATGATATTTACAGAAGTGGAAGTTGGAGACAAACTTTTTGAGTTTTGTGACTTGCAAGTTGAAAAAGAAACTAAATTTAGACCGATGTATACAGCTGGTTCTGCTAGTTACTTTGATGAGACGTTGACCCTTTTGTATAAGGCTCTTGAAGTCCTTTGGGTGCATTGCATTACTCAACAATCGTGGCAATGTGGTCTGTTGGCTGCATACATGATAAAGTAGTCACAACAACAGCCATACTTGCTGGAGAGCTTCTACATTTTGCAGTCCATTTTCAGTTGTTAAGTATTCTCCATAAAGAAATCTGGTCAGAAGGGTATAATGCTCGATATCATTCCATTGGAGGAGGTTTATACATTTGCAATGAAGGTCCTTGCTTCTCATTTTTGAGGGCAAAAATGTTGTCAAGGAGAGGGTATTGATAAGTATAAAATGAGATTTAGTATAGAAATAGATAATGTCTAATAGTTGAGGGGTGTTAGTTGTAATATGGAAGAGTCGGTTAAGGTCTGTATATATACTTCCAGTCTTCATGAATAATACAGTTATGATTGATGATGAAATTACTTCTTCCTCTAATTCTCTTATTTTTCTCTAATTCTTCTGTAATACGATTTCTATCGTATCACAAACTGCATTTGATTAGTTGTCTAAGTAAATGACAACTAATTGGTTGATAGCCCTAAAATCATCAACATTGACATCCTTTACAAAACTATTCAATTCAATCAAAGGGGGTGGGAAGGAATTCAATATCTACAATGGGGGGGTGTGGACGAGGGGATGAGGAATTTTAATATATGTTTGTCTAAAACATGTGCTTGCTACCGAGCATACACATTTGTTATCATGTATTCTTGAGAAAGCAAAAGAGACTGAATTTCCTTGCATCTCTTCCCGGTGTAAAATGCAGGTTGTTTAGGTTCAGGTAACACACTCTCACTGACCAGCATCAAAACCACTGACAACATAGTTGGCCTATCTTCAACATTATTCTGCACACATAAAAATGCAACATGTATTGATCGTAGTACTTCCGGAACAATACACATGACGCGTAAAGAAGCACTCATAAGTTCAATGCTTCTATTTTCTTTGTGGAGTCTCCATGCCTACATCAAACCATGACTCATATTCTGAGATATACTAAAAGAGTATGATCTAGATAAAACCATTTGAAACTTTACTTACATGTCCAAGGAGGTTGTCACTATGGTTTTCATGAGAGAATTCTCTGTTTTTCTTTCCACTAATTATCTCAAGCATCAGAACGCCAAAACTAAATACGTCTGACTTTACAGAGAAACGCTCGTGAACTGCATACTCAGGAGGAATATAACCACTACAAAATAAACTTACATATCAGTATCAAGAGTTTCTCTTTCATTTTCTAAAATGTAAGTTTTAAAATTGATCCAATGGGTTCTTACAATGTTCCAACCACTTTCTTAGTCTTAGCAGTGGCATCACATCCTATAAAGGTTCTAGCAAGACCAAAGTCTGAAATTTTTGGATTCATGTCACAGTCCAGCAATATATTACTTGCCTTCAGATCTCTATGGATAATTTGAAGGCGGGAATCTTGGTGTAAATAGAGAATACCTCTTGCTACCCCATGTATAATTTGAGCACGCTTAGGCCAGTCAAGCATTAAACTTCTGGTTTCATCTGCCAAAACATACTAAGTTGTCAGTAAACTCTAGTCTTAAAGTGTGAAAGTAAAGTGAGTATCAGCAAGACAAACCAAAGAGAAAAAAGTCCAAGCTTTTGTTAGCCAAGAATTCATAAATCAATATGAGTTCACTTCACAAGATTCCGATGCTGAAGTTTGGTAATACAAACGACTTCATTTTTGAACTCCTCCAGCCCTTGTCGTGATGTTTCTGAGAGACGTTTCACAGCTACTTCTTGTCCTTCCAAAACACCCTAAAAGATTTAAAAGGCGGGGTTTACTTAAAACTCTGAACATTTGACATTTTCCGCTCATGATACTGACAAATATTACATTATATTCAAAAAGCATCACGATTATACATACCTTGTAAACTGGACCAAAGCCCCCTTCTCCTATCTTATGAGAGACGCTGAAGTTATCTATGGCATTGACTACTTTAGGTAGGCTAAAATATTGTAAACCATCAAGCTGTTCCATCCACAAACTTTTATCTTTCTGGTTACCTATATTTTTCGTTGTTGTTTGTTACATGATTAGTTAGACTCTGTATCTTATAAACATGCATCATTGTCAGTAAAGAAAATAATATTCATTCACGTTACCTTTTCCGCTCATGTGAGGCCTTTTCTTTTTCAATTTACAGGCATATGCTAGTGCAGATAGAAAAAACACAACTGAAGAAATTGACAGGAGAATGAGGAGTATTCTTTTCCTCTCACTGGAGAGAGACAGGATGATTACGCGACCTTTCATTACGAAAAAGGATAATAGTTGGTTAAATTTGTATTAATTCAACTAAATACACAATACGACTGCCCGACCAATGCAAGATTTAACATTTTTGTAGAAGAATATGTGTACCTTCTAAGTCGGAGGCATCCATTCTTATGTAAAGACTTTGATTTGTATCATACTCTCTGATATCAATCAGGTCATGAAACCATAGTAAGCATCCATTTCCACCATTTCTAATATCTAAATTCGCATAAGCTGTACACGAACAATCCATTTTGCATGCGATCTCACATTCTTCGAGTGTCATGCTGTAATTATACGATGACCTTCGTGTATCTGGTACTTTAACTCCTGTAAATTTCCGAAACCCATTCCCACAATTCAAAGACTTTTTGTGCTTACACCCACTTGACCAATCAGATTCAGCCCATTCTTTTGGGTTTCTTGGTTCAAAACCTTCCATACAACTACAAGGAGGATGCTTGTCGATGCTACAGATTCCGTAAGGACCACAGAGTGCAAACCGACCACAACTATCAACTGCAAGGTCTGAATACACTACCCATTTTTGAGTTCTCTCAATCCAATGCAAAATTAGTGCTTTTCCATCCCATGTCAGAACTAGCCTCGTAAGAACCGAACCTCTAAGCTCATATTTATTGTATATTTCTTTGTGATTATAAACACTATGAACTGAGTAAATTGAATCTGGTGTGTCAGTAGGAAAGCCACTAAACCCGAGTCCATTCCATGGTCCAACTCTCGATAGTATAGTTTGACCTTGGTACGTGAAAAACTGCGGATACCCTTTTGTGTCCCCGATTCTATGTGTAAACATACCTATAGAAGGATCATCAGGACTCTTCCAAGATCTCAGGAAACTCTTTACGCCCGTTACCAAATCTTTCCCATGTTTCATACCGGGTAGCAGTGTGTCACACGGATGGTCAAAACTTTGCCAAATCATATTATTGTTGGTGCTATTGTGATCCCAAACAACAAGATTTCCAGTATCCAGAAGCTGCACCACCACTTCTTGATTTATACTCTTCACCAACACGGTCGAATTAGATGACTAGATCACGGTGTTGCCCCCACTAAAAATCAGCAAGTTTCCCTCTTTGCTAACTTTGAACATCTCTGATGTATCAATAATTGGCGTCTCCCTGTTGGCAACCCATACAACAGTACGGGTTGAGATTTTCTTGTACCATATCCCCAAATATCGATTCTTGGACTTTTTGGTGCTAAAAAATCCAAGTTCATACGTCTCACCATCAGAAACGATTGTTTCGCCGTCTTTGATTGCTTGATTTGCAGATATGGTATCAAGCGCTGCACAATTTAATAGCAGCAAGAATAAACCAATGAAAAAGAATGCATACATACGATGCTCCTCCATGGCGAATCCAACTCAATTGACAAATATATATAAGAGTATATATGTAGTAGAATTAGTATTTAATATAATGGGTTGGTAATATTATGATGATGAATATCAGTTATTATTTATGGCCATCAAATATAGACCAATGGCTCTCAAAATTCACCGGGCTACAATTTGTTCAAAAGAAAGGGGATGATTTTCTATCTTATGTGGGACTTATCAACATATTGGACTTGGTTTTTCTAAAGAAAAGTTATTACTATGCAAATACAATGTCAAAGACATTTCTAACCAGAAAACTGAGATTGAGTCACACAACAAAATCAAATGTAAACACTCGTGAATTGAAAAGTACAAGGCATTGAATAATATTCTCATAAAACCATGTACAAGTCTTAAGTCAATGATTGAAAATGTGAATCAAAAATCAGTGAATCTATATCATTTTATCCTTTTTGTCATAATACTAGAAAACTGGAAAATCTGTCGGTGGTTAGTTTCCAAAGCATGTTTTCCTGAAGTCTGAAACTCGTCGGTAATCTGTCGGAAAAGCCCTTTACCGACGAATTTCCGACGGAAATATTTTCTTAAAAATGGTGTCCTGGGTAAAGTAGTAGCTCTTTTGAACCGCAAACTCACACATTCCGTTGGTCTTCACCTTTGTCCCTTTGAACTTAATGCCATATCAATTCCCTACTCTATTTTTCTCTCTAACTAACTAAGAACAAACAAACACACTTTAAACCACTCATCCAAATTTTCTATTGTTACACCCAATTCAAGCTTAATTTATCATAAATACGGAGTAATTCTTAAAAAAATTCTCTCTTTAGTAACCCTGCTTTTACCAGAATATCTTGAAGCCATGAGCATTTAGTACGTCTATTTTAGACACGTCACAAGACTCGCCAACTACAATCCAAACACGTACATAGCGTACTCTTCCCAACCCGATGATTCTTTGTCTAAGGTCTCTCCACTGATACTAACATTATGAGTCTACGATAACTCCTTTAGATACACAATTTTCACTCTTTTCGTGACCATGAAATGGTAAGTAATTTACAAAAGAGAACATGTATGAACATAATTGAAGTAGTTAATCAGATTTTTGTGGTTATCCAAGGCAGCCCGTTTTCACATTTTTTGTTGGAATATATAACTAAATATCATTATTCACGAGTACGCAACGGAAGCAAATCAAACCATGTAACCAAATAATTAACCTTGAAATAGGATTAAGGAATACCTCTTAATGTAGATGATAAAGTAAAGAAACTTTAAAAGGATTTGAAGTAAATCCCTCTACGATTGCACACACGATCCACCGATATAGGTGTGCTAGCACTTGATCACGAAACGAGCAACCTTTGGCTTGATCTCCTTCTTCAAAACCGAAAATCAAAAACCCAAAGGGTTTTCCCTTGGTTTGGCCGTCCAAAAGAATGAGAGGAGAGAAGGAGATGAGAGGTTTAGGGAGTTACAACTTTGTAGTTTGTTGTTTTTGTTCGAGAAACCATAAGGCTACCTTTATGTATTTATAGGTAGAATTAAACTTGGCCATCAAGTTTAGGGTTTCACTAGGAAACCTAGTAGGGAGGCCGGCCCCCTTTATGCTTTTCTAGAATCTTCCCTAATCGTTTTATCTCCTTACTTTAACGACCGTTAGCTAGTAACCGTTAAATATTAATGACCGTTCGTTAACTTATTCGTGATCCATATTAATTAATAAATCAATTAATATTAACTATATTTGAATCGAGACGTGTGACCCCGTAGGCTTAAATCATTTCCGGACATACGTTCATTTTACGTGATCACATACTAACAGCTTCCACTTGAGCTCGTAACAAATGAAGGTAATAACATTGGTTAGCGTCTAGCAACACGCCAATGCTCCCAGAAATATTTAAGTATAGTTTCTTAAAGTATATTTAAATGGTTGAGGCATTTATTATCCCTTTGTTCAGATACCGTGTTAAACATGAATATGGATCAATGTCATTTCATGATTTAACGATTCTGTTTCTCATTTCATCACTACTTAAGATTACCAAACATAATCCAGACACATCTGGATTCATTTGGACATGGCCATGTAAACATCTTAAATAGTCTCAATGAGGGGCCCAATGGTATCATTCTGCAACTATTAGTTGGAGGAACAAATCCTGTATTGACTACACGTGTCAGTCATCATACTTCACTACACTTTCTGAAAATAGCCCTTTATGTACTCCCTTATTCAGGAGAGTTAGAACTATATCTAGTAAGTGCAATCCATACATGCTGACCTGCTTGTATCTCAAGTCAAAGGATCAATAAAGTAACCATTTATGAATTTCACTTAATGACGCCGATCCATAAAGTGATAAATTCGTTAGTGGGGTAGTCCGATATGCATCATATGGATACCATGTGAGTTTGGTGGGACCAGCCATTATATATTCAAAGAATATAACCAATCACTCAGATTTGTCTTAGTTTAATTATATTCCCATATAATTAATCGACAATGGACAATTTAGAATATTTAATAAAATATTCAAGGATTAAACATGCAAATATAGGATACAATTAATATTAAATGAAATCAAACATATCAAGTACTTTATTTCATTATGAAAAATATAAATTGTTTAACATCCCTTATCCAAATACCGAAATAACAGATTTACATGAAATAACTAGCTAATTTAAGTCCTATGCCCTCGGCATGCCTTTCAAGCTTGGGCCTAGCCAAAGCTTTTGTGAAAGGATCAGCTAAGTTAAAATCTGTGTGAACTTTGAGTAATTTGATCTCTCCTAGTTCGATCTGCTCACGAACATAGTGATATCTTCTAGCATAATGTCTGGCACCTTTCTGAGCTCCGGGCTCGTTGGCAATTATTAATGCACCAGTGTTATCACAGTACATATCAGTGGGTAAGTCACTCGAGGGGATCACGTCAAGCCCGCTAATGAACTTCCTTATCCAGACTGCTTCCATTGCAGCTTCTGAGGCGGCAATGTACTCAGACTCTGTTGCAGACATGGCAACTGTGGTTTGCTTTTAGCTCATAGCATTCCACCGTGCCTTCATTTAAATAATGAAGACGTATCCCGACTGATATTTTGAATCATCTTTATCAGTCTGAAATCCAACATCACAGTATCTATTCACTTTGAATTCTGGATCAGAATTTCTTCCATACACCAAGAATAATTCTTTAGTAGCACACATGTACTTAAGAATATTCTTTACAGCAATCCAATGATCCTCTACAGGATTTTGCTGATAATGGTTAACTATATTTTGCGCGAACGCAATATTAGGTCTAGTGCATCTTACCGCATACATGATAGATCCCACCGTCGAAGCATAAGGAACTCTTTGCATACGCTCCACCTCATTAGGTGTAGAAGCACCGTTCTTGCTAGATAAATTAAGTCCTTGCATGAGTGACCTTATCAATATAAGCACTTTGACTTAGTCCAATTAACCGTTTTGATCTATCTCGGTAGATCTTGATTCCAAGAATAAATGCCGCTTCTCCTAAATCTTTCATGGCAAAACACTTTCCAAGATGGGATTTAACATCTTGCAACATTGGAATGTGTTTTCCTATGATGACATCAACATATAAGACAAGGAAAGTAACATTACTCCCACTAGCTTTGCGATATACACATGGCTCATCGGGATTTTGAACGAAACCAAACCTTTTGATTTCTTCATCAAACCGTTTGTTCCAACTCCTTGATGCTTGCTTTAGTCCATAGATGGACCTTTGAAGCTTGCATACTTTGTTGGGATGTTTTTGATCAATAAAACCTTCAGGTTGATCCATATAGACTTCTTCATCCAAGTAACCATTTAAGAAGGCAGTCTTAATATCCATTTGCCATATCTCAAAGTCACAGTACGCAGCTATGGCTAAGGGTATCCTAATAGCTCTAATGTCCGCAACTGGAGAAAAGGTCTCATCATAGTCAACACCGAAACGTTGAGTATAACCTTTCGCCACGAGACGAGCTTTATAGGTGTGTACATTTCCATCCATGTCCTTCTTCTTCTTGAAGATCCACTTACATCCAACAGTTTGAGCCTTTTGTGGAAGATCAACCAAGCTCCAGACTTGATTGTCTTTCATGGATTTCATTTCCACCTTCGTAGCTTCAAGCCATTTGTCAGATTCCGGATCTGATAATGCAGCTTTGAAATTCAGAGGCTCATCGAGATCTCCTAAAACGTTTTCTTCTACCATCAGACATAATCTGTCAGTAGGACGTCTTGTCCTTTCGGACCTACGAAGTGGAATCGCTTCATCATCATCGACTTGAGGTTCATCACTTTGAACATTCCCCCCCCCCAAGTTGATGATTGCTGGGAGCTTCAGAAGGTGACACATCTTCCTCTTGAGTCTCATCAAGTTCTACAACCCTCCCACTGTTCTCTTGAGCTAATTTCTTTTCAAAGAATTCAGCATATCGAGCAACGCGAACAGTGTTTTTGACGGGATCATAGAAGTCGTAACCCATCGTTTCCTTAGGGTATCCGACAAAGATGTACTTAGTAGTTCTGGATTCAAGTTTGTCAGGCGTATCGCGCTTCACAAGTGCCTCACATCCCCAGACTCTTAAGTAAGACATATTAGGGACATCTCCATGCCATAATTCATATGGTGTCTTGTCAACCTTCTTGGTTGGAACCATATTGAGAATGCGTACAGCAGTCTCTAGAGCATAATACCAAAACGAAAATGGGAGAGTCGTAAGGGTCATCATAGATCTCACCATGTCTAGCAAGGTTCAATTTCTCCTTTCAGACACTCCATTATGTTGAGGAGTGTATGGAGGAGTAAGCTGTTGGACAATTCCACATGCTTTTAGATAATCCTTAAACTCTTGGCTTAAGTATTCACCACCTCGATCCGAACGAAGAATCTTGATGGTTTTGCAGAGTTGATTTTCTACTTCATTTTTAAACTCTTTGAATGTTTCAAACACTTCATGTTTATGTTTAAGCAAGTAAACATAACCATAACAACTGAAATCATTCATAAAAATGATAAAGTAGCTAGCATCTTTCCTTGACTCATGTCTAAATCGGCTACATACATCCGAATGTATTAGTCAAAGTAGTTCCTTAGCCTTTTCTGATTTTATGCGAAAAAGGTATTCTTGTCATCTTGCCGAAAACACAAGACATGCATTTTTCAAATGATTCATCATTTGATTGTAAGATCCCTTTACGTTGAAGTCTTTCAATGCTTTTCTTGCTAACGACAATTCAAAAGACACACATTTATCAAATGATTCATCATTTGATTTGTAAGATTTTTTCACATTGAAGACTTTTAATGCGTTTCATGTCAAAACCACGCATTTTTCAAATGATTCATCATTTGATTTGTAAGAATTCTTCACATTGAAGACTTTTAATGCGTTTCTTGTCAAAACAACGCATTTTTCAAATGATTCATCATTTGATTTGTAAGAATTCTTCACATTGAAGACTTTTAATGCGTTTCTTGTCAAAACTACGCATTTTTCAAATGATTCATCATTTGATTTGTAAGATTTTTCACATTGAAGACTTTTAATGCGTTTCTTGTCAAAACCACGCATTTTTCAAATGATTCATCATTTGATTTGTAAGAATTCTTCACATTGAAGACTTTTAATGCGTTTCATGTCAAAACCACGCATTTTTCAAATGATTCATCATTTGATTTGTAAGAATTCTTCACATTGAAGACTTTTAATGCGTTTCTTGTCAAAACTACGCATTTTTCAAATGATTCATCATTTGATTTGTAAGAATTCTTCACGTTGAAGTCTTTAAATGCGTTTCTTGACAAAATTAAACAAGATGACAATGTCAAAGATAGATAGAGTCCAAGTTAACTTGACTCTTTTGCTATTGAATTATCATTTGAATCTCATCAACACTTATAATTCAGTTAAGAAGATACTTGAAGAACTGGTTAAACCAACTTGCTTCTTCTTCTTGTTCAACTCAGCTAGATACTTAGGACAATTCCTTTTCCAGTGTCTCACTTTAGTATAGTGATGACAAGACTGGTCTTTAGCCGTATGCTCCTTTTTCCAAGGGGTCTTTTAAGGTTTTGAGACTAAATACTTTGTTTTCTCTTACCAAAGTTCTTGCCCTTAGCTTTACGGTTGTTTTGCTTTCTAAACCATTCCCCCCTTGATCATAAGAACTTGGGGTATCTCAGATTTCTTAGGAAGGTTTTTCTCATACTCAATCAACTTGATTATGAAGTCCAACTTATGCTATGCAAATTGTAATTGTGCACAAACTTCTCAAAGTCTCTTATGCCAATAACAATCGGCAGAAGATACGCATAGTTTAAACTTTCCAAAATGCTCAAAGTAACTCTTCATCTTGAGTACACGAGCATTCACTGGTTTCCCATACTCGTGTTCAAGTTATGGAGTGACTCAATTAGCTCAAGTAATTTCAACTCCAACTTGTTTTCCGTACATAGACTTGAGTTATTTGATCATATCACACGGATTTTGCAATCCGAATTGCTTTTTGAAGCTCGGGAGACATGCTTTTAGCATCAAATAAGCAACCTCAATATGTCTATAGTACTGAGTATTTTATGCTTCCAACTGCAAAGCAGTTAGGAATAGCAATATCTGAGTTTCAATGACACGGGTTTTCTTTTCAACTTTTAGAACAATTCTCTATTGACAAAACAGCCATTGAAATTGGTTTTAGAAAGTTTTCCCTTTCTAGCATCGACCTAAAAGCCGATTGGTGTATGTTTTGTGAAGGATTTGTTGCCTTTTACAAAACAGATTCAAGTTCAATTATCGGTATTTTCGATAATTAATCCTTAAGAAATCAATTACCCAATGTTTACAAAATAAACAATTAATTTCATTAAGGCTAGGATCCAATTGACATACAATCATTTCATCAGTTGATCTGCTAGAAATGATTGTACTCAAAGGTAAGTGACGAGCAGTAATTGCATTACATGTGCAATTCCTAGTAAGAATGGGACCTACAAATGACACTTGATTCATCAAGTGATTTGTAGTCATGTTTTGTCCCATCTTTTGCCACGGGTCAAGGTCTCACCGCTTAACTCGCTTTAAGTCGTCCAACCAAGAACGCGCAAATTTGTCCACCACTGTGTACCAGTGAGTAAAACAACAGCCACAAGTGTCCTTTACAAGTTGGATGGCAATGACTTAAGTTTATTGGGTCAATCAATTTGATGTGTGATCAAAAAGTTATGTTTGAAGATTCATGCATGTCTTCTAAACATAATATGTTTATAAAACTCATTTTTATTGCCTTTAAATACAAAAGAGCTCGGTAGCTCCATTTGAACGCACAAAGAAGCGCAAGGGCAAAGGTTTGCGATGGACGCAATTAAAAACCCGCCCTTTTAGGAGGCTAACGCACTCCGACTTATACCTCTTTTAGAGTTTGTTCAAATGGGTGAGCCGGTGTATCTTTTGATTTTAGGGCACCAATTTTATAAACAAAATCATTATTTCAATGTAATTTAGTCAAGTTTAATTTTCGAAAAACAATTTTGCACACAATTTTCTTAAAGGGCAAAACTAAACATACTAAATATAAACACGTAACAATTAGGTATCCATCCTCGGTTAGGCCACTATGATTTAAGATTGGCTCCCCTTTCTCAAGGAAAAGGACAACATACATCAAGTAAACTTGATTGCGTAAGCCAAAATTTAATAACAAATTTATCACATAAACACATAAGGTGCTGATTTGAAAAATCCAGCAGCTTCACGACCCATTTAGGCCTAGAGGATGGCCGAACTGGACTTAGCACAGAACTACAAAGTTGTAGCCCTATGAGTCAAGTATCTACTGTTCAAAGGACGACTTCTAACTCCTTACGGATTAAAAGATATGATCGTTTTAGTGGACTGGTGTCAAGCAGCAACATTAATATATAATTATCACATTGTCAAACAATTAATTATTTTAATTATCCACCTAAAAAGTCCTAGTGATCAAGTAATTTTATCATTATAACTAAGTAATAATCATGAATCAATTGCATGTAAAAACTCATGATTATTACTTCTTTTTAACAATTAAAATAGAGGTAATCCATAAACGCATGCAATTAACACATTAATCATGCAATAAATCAAAACTTGCAATTTGGGTTTCCTAATTTTTTTATTTTTTTTTTATTTCCAGATTTTCGAATTGGGGTTTATCAAAAAAATTTTTTTTTTATTGTTTATTTCATTATTTTATTACAATTAAACCAATTAATTAATAAAATAATCAAAATAATTACATAAAAAATTCAAAAAATATGAAACCTTAACCCCCCTTCAAGTTTTGATTTTTAGGTAATTAAAAATCACATGGGTGGCTCGTGATACCACTGTTGGAATATATAACTAAATATCATTATTCACGAGTACGCAATGGAAGCAAATCAAACCATGTAATCAAATAATTAACCTTGAAATAGGATTAAGGAATACCTTTTAATGTAGATGATAAAGTAAAGAAACTTTAAAAGGATTTGAAGTAAATCCCTCTACGATTGCACACACGATCCACCGATATAGGTGTGCTAGCACTTGATCACGAAACGAGCAACCTTTGGCTTGATCTCCTTCTTCAAAACCGAAAACCAAAAACCCAAAGGGTTTTCCCTTGGTTTGGCCGTCCAAAAGAATGAGAGGAGAGAAGGAGATGAGAGGTTTAGAGAGTTACAACTTTGTAGTTTGTTGTTTTTGTTCGAGAAAACCATAAGGCTACCTTTATGTATTTATAGGTAGAATTAAATTTGGCCATCAAGTTTAGGGTTTCACTAGGAAACCTAGTAGGGAGGCCGGCCCCCTTTATGCTTTTCTAGAATCTCCCCTAATCGTTTTATCTCTTTACTTTAACGACCGTTAGCTAGTAACCGTTAAATATTAATGATCGTTCGTTAACTTATTCGTGATCCATATTAATTAATAAATCAATTAATATTAACTATATTTGAATCGAGACGTGTGACCCCGTAGGCTTAAATCATTTCCGGACATACGTTCATTTTACGTGATCACATACTAACATTTTTGAAGTGCTTTATTGTGGAAAGATTAAAAACAATCAACATTACGTATCTGTATCAAGCCTACTCTCTTAAATGTGTATTTCTTCCTAGCAAGATGATGATGATGATGATGATGATGATGATGATGAAAAAAGTATTAAACTATTATTATCAAAATGTATCAAAATCCCCACTACTACTAGTATTACTACTATCAACAACAATTGTATCCATTTGATTGATTGATAGATTGATAGATGTAATCATGCACCAACAAAACAAAATAAACAAACAACAATTAATTATATAAAATTAAGACAAAACCCTGAAAATAACTACCAAGATTGATACTTGCGGAACTTGATATTTTAAGATCTTGAGTTTAAATCCTGCTCAGAAGACCGGGTTTTTTTAGAATAGATTTCATTTATAATTGGATTTCGATATATGAAAAAAAAGAGAAGGCAAATTTAAAACTAAAGTCAAAGAAAGTGATGTAAACGTTTGTATGTATGAATATATGTCTCAATCATGAAAAATTTGAGTGGTTTTCTTTTGTGTAACTATTTTTTCTATTCTAGTGCCCTACTAGCTAGAGCCTGTCTTTCTTAAATAATTTTCAATGCCTCGTTGCAACTTATTGCTTGCCTTTTATTAATCGAAAGAAGATGTTAACTACTCGTGAATATTGATAAGTCTAATATAGATTATTTTATACCGGATTTATGATAGAGAGCTCCTCGTAAAATAGATTATCAATTTAAACCTCTATATAAGAAACCGATTTCATCCAGATAAGAAAATTTCACTCGGATCTATCACATGTGAAAAACTCACCCATGCTTTATTTTCTCTCTTTGACAAATCAACAAAGATTGTTCTAAGTCTACTCTTATAATAGAATTTTGTGGAATATTGTAATAGAATTTTCAAATATGGTATACATTCTATTCTACTCTTATACATACATTATTGCAAGTTTGAATGTTTTATTATGTACTAACATTATACTGATGGGCAATGTAAACAACATTTAATAATTTCTCGACTCATTTAGACTTTCCATTCTATATGTAACTAAACTTAATACCCGTATAATATACGGATTGACTATATATTGTTCGATTTTTCTTTTAAAGAAAATAAAATTTGAACATGTCCCGTCACATACATTTAGTCTCTTCAATAGTAACCTATCAGTGAAAGACACTTATCATAAACGTAGTTATCAAGTTTTAGTATTAATTTTGTTATTAGTAATGGTATTACTTAATATAAAGTCATGATAGTAAACATGGTTTGTATTGTCTTACAATGTTTAACCATGTTTTGTTATACTAATAGATAATAAATAATTAAATAATAAGTAAAATTAAATTATATATATAAATAAAAATTATTATTGTTATTATCTATCAACTAATTTAAAATATTGTAGATTTGGAGTAATGATTGTACAAAAAGAAAGTATGTTTTTACTTTTTTTTTTTTACAAGTGAATTTTACCTCAGACGCGTATGATGTGTGCTAATCGCACAACGAAAGGGTCCCGCACTAAGCGGATCTTAAATAGCCTTTCTCACCATACCACCTCCTTAATTGGAAAATACCGTCGAGGAGAACCTACCAAGGCTCGAACTCGAGACCTTGGAGTAAACTCCCCCGGGGCCCCGCATAGCAGGTTTAGTGAAACACCCAAGAGGCGAGCAATAGTTAATAGTACTATAAATGGACCAGACAATCAAAAACTAGGCGGGAGTTTGAAAAATATCGATAGTGGTTAGATCCCTTTGCATTTGTGATAGGCAACGGGTTTTCGATTTAGTCAATGGGAAGTCGTTCTTATTCCGTCGCATTGGGATCTCCTTTCTCATTTTAGTAGTCGTCTTGATTTTTCGTGTTTACTTATCATATAGTCTGTTCTGGATCAAACTGAGTATTTTTTTTTTGTAGTTGACTAGTTTCTTACTAGCATTTTTTGATATAATATTATAATGCCGTTCAATTTTATTTTTTTTAAACTATAATTAATAATAAATTAAAAAGTACTTTATTTATTCCCCCATATATATATCACAAATAAGGAATGTCGTAAAGAAATTACCATTATTTCAATAAATAAAATAGGATTTTAATATAAGAGTTTTAATTATATTAGTATTAATAATCTAAATCATATCAATTAATTAAAAGTTTTAATTATTTATGGTATATCTAAAAAGTAGGATTATTATATAAATTTAAAAAGACATGTGTCGCTTTAATAAACACCACATGTCATTTAAAAGAAACCTCAATCATGTTTTAAATTATTGATAGAGACTACTATAGGACTATGAGTCGGTAACAACTAAATTTGTATAATACTTAATGTAATTTAAGTTCTGTTGGAGTTTAATTAGTTTGCAGAGAACTACATATTATCTATAACCCCTTATAAAGCATATTGACCTCTCCTATTTTAGGAAATTCAGCACTTTTTTATACCCAAAATACCCTTATTTCTTAATCCTAATTCCCCTATACACCTAATCTATATTTTTATACTATTTAATAAATAAAACAACTCTCTCTTAAAAGTTATGGATGAATTATCTAAAATACCATTAATGTTAGGACCAGTTTCAGTGAAACTGGCCAGTCTCCAGTTGCACCTGGAGACCAAGAAGATTTGTCCAGAAATATATTGAAGCCCAGTTGCATCGTACAGTTAACGCAACTGAAGACTTCCTCCAGTTGAGAACTGACCAGTTGAAGAATCATTCCAGTTGCACCTGGAGACCAAGAAGATTTGTCCAGAAATATATTGAAGCCCAGTTGCATCGTACAGTTAACGCAACTGAAGACTTCCTCCAGTTGAGAACTGACCAGTTGAAGAAACATTCCAGTTGAAGTCGAAGACAACAAGTGGAAGATAGAGAATGACAATGCAGCGAAGCTCAGTTGACATTCTAGTCAGTTACAAACTGGAGACCATTAGTGGAAAGCTCAGACGCCCATGACAGAAAAAGTCTTGGATCGCCATACTAACCTCCGTTCCTACCACATCCCAAGAGTTCTTGAAAAAAGCGGAGGAGAACCCGTCAGGTCCAGGTGCCTTGTTATCACCGATAGAGAACATAGCCTCTTTAATTTCATCAATAGTTACATCTCGGACCATATGGTTAGCTTTTTGATAATCAAGGGTTTTATTAAATAAACCAGAAGCTCGCAATGGAAGTGTTGGACTTTCAACTCCAAGGAATTATTGGTAATGAGTTACCAAAGCATCTATAACAGCCCCCCCGTTCCTACCACATCCCAAGAGTTCTTGAAAAAAGCGGAGGAGAACCCGTCAGGTCCAGGTGCCTTGTTATCACCGATAGAGAACATAGCCTCTTTAATTTCATCAATAGTTACATCTCGGACCATATGGTTAGCTTTTTGATAATCAAGGGTTTTATTAAATAAACCAGAAGCTCGCAATGGAAGTGTTGGACTTTCAACTCCAAGGAATTGTTGGTAATGAGTTACCAAAGCGTCTATAACAGCCCCCCCTTCAAAGGTTTTCCCATGTACGTCCTTAATCAGCTCAATTCTACATCTATGATTCTTACTTTTTTAGTGAATTGTGAAAAAAAACTGTATTTGAATCTCCAGCTTGCAACCATTCTATTTTCGCCTTCTGTTTTAGAAAAGATTCCTCATCATAAGACGCATCCTTGAAATCTTGCATGCATTTGGTCTCTTTTTCACGTTAAAGCGCATTAGAAGGATCATAATCAATCTCTATTTGCAATTGATTAAGTTCCTTGCGTAATGATGACACCCTTTCATGCACGTTACCTTGTTCATATAATAGTTTTCTCATGGGTACTTTGATGGCTTTCAGTTTTTTGACCACACGAAACATACAATTGCCCATTACTTGCTGTCCCCACTTATGTTCAACTGCAGCCTTAAACCCATCCTTAGAAACCAGAAAGTTAGCAAACTTGAAAGGTCTTGGCTGAGCTCTCAGCCTATCTCTTCAGTGACAAAGAAAAGGAAAATTGGTGAAGGACCATCTTAAATTTTTCTTTTCAGTTTATCTGCTTGTAATTTTGTTTACATTCTGTAACTTGTGTATATTTCATTTCTCTATATAAATGAAGTTACCAGTTTGTAACAACAAGATAGATAATAGATTAGATCTAACAAACTCAAAAGAAAAACCCAAGGCATTTATTGATCTATAAAAATGCCTTGGAAAACTTAGATAGATTTAATCGAACAAGTCTTTCCAGTTCACACTTGTACAGATACAAGAACTGAAAAAGACTTGGCAATATTTCAGGACAAAAAAGGGGAATTTGTTAGGACCAGTTTCGATAAAACTGGCCAGTCTCCAGTTGCACCTGGAGACCAAGAAGATTTGTCCAGAAATATATTGAAGCCCAGTTGCATCGTACAGTTAACGCAACTGAAGACTTCCTCCAGTTGAGAACTGACCAGTTGAAGAAACATTCCAGTTGAAGTCGAAGACAACAAGTGGAAGATAGAGAATGACAATGCAGCGAAGCTCAGTTGACATTCTAGTCAGTTACAAACTGGAGACCATTAGTGGAAAGCTCAGACGCCCATGACAGAAAAAGTCTTGGATCGCCATACTAACCTCCGTTCCTACCACATCCCAAGAGTTCTTGAAAAAAGCGGAGGAGAACCCGTCAGGTCCAGGTGCCTTGTTATCACCGATAGAGAACATAGCCTCTTTAATTTCATCAATAGTTACATCTCGGACCATATGGTTAGCTTTTTGATAATCAAGGGTTTTATTAAATAAACCAGAAGCTCGCAATGGAAGTGTTGGACTTTCAACTCCAAGGAATTATTGGTAATGAGTTACCAAAGCATCTATAACAGCCCCCCCGTTCCTACCACATCCCAAGAGTTCTTGAAAAAAGCGGAGGAGAACCCGTCAGGTCCAGGTGCCTTGTTATCACCGATAGAGAACATAGCCTCTTTAATTTCATCAATAGTTACATCTCGGACCATATGGTTAGCTTTTTGATAATCAAGGGTTTTATTAAATAAACCAGAAGCTCGCAATGGAAGTGTTGGACTTTCAACTCCAAGGAATTATTGGTAATGAGTTACCAAAGCATCTATAACAGCCCCCCCGTTCCTACCACATCCCAAGAGTTCTTGAAAAAAGCGGAGGAGAACCCGTCAGGTCCAGGTGCCTTGTTATCACCGATAGAGAACATAGCCTCTTTAATTTCATCAATAGTTACATCTCGGACCATATGGTTAGCTTTTTGATAATCAAGGGTTTTATTAAATAAACCATGTGTCGTTTAAGTAAAACACCACATGTCATTTAAAAGAAACCTCAATCATGTTTTAAATTATTGATAGAGACTACTATAGGACTATGAGTCGGTAACAACTAAATTTGTATAATACTTAATGTAATTTAAGTTCTGTTGGAGTTTAATTAGTTTGCAGAGAACTACATATTATCTATAACCCCTTATAAAGCATATTGACCTCTCCTATTTTAGGAAATTCAGCACTTTTTTATACCCAAAATACCCTTATTTCTTAATCCTAATTCCCCTATACACCTAATCTATATTTTTATACTATTTAATAAATAAAACAACTCTCTCTTAAAAGTTATGGAGAATTATCTAAAATACCCTTATTTCTTAATCCTAATTCCCCTATACACCTAATCTATATTTTTATACTATTTAATAAATAAAACAACTCTCTCTTAAAAGTTATGGATGAATTATCTAAAATACCATTAATGTTAGGACCAGTTTCGATAAAACTGGCTAGTCTCCAGTTGCACCTGGAGACCAAGAAGATTTGTCCAGAAATATATTGAAGCCCAGTTGCATCGTACAGTTAACGCAGCCTTAAACCCATCCTTAGAAACCAGAAAGTTAGCAAACTTGAAAGGTCTTGGCTGAGCTCTCAGCCTATCTCTTCAGTGACAAAGAAAAGGAAAATTGGTGAAGGGCCATCTTAAATTTTTCTTTTCAGTTTATCTGCTTGTAATTTTGTTTACATTCTGTAACTTGTGTATATTTCATTTCTCTATATAAATGAAGTTACCAGTTTGTAACAACAAGATAGATAATAGATTAGATCTAACAAACTCAAAAGAAAAAACCCAAGGCATTTATTGATCTATAAAAATGCCTTGGAAAACTTAGATAGATTTAATCGAACAAGTCTTTCCAGTTCACACTTGTACAGATACAAGAACTGAAAAAGACTTGGCAATATTTCAGGACAAAAAAGGGGAATTTGTTAGGACCAGTTTCGATAAAACTGGCCAGTCTCCAGTTGCACCTGGAGACCAAGAAGATTTGTCCAGAAATATATTGAAGTCCAGTTGCATCGTACAGTTAACGCAACTGAAGACTTCCTTCAGTTGAGAACTGACCAGTTGAAGAAACATTCCAGTTGAAGTCGAAGACAACAAGTGAAAGATAGAGAATGACAATGGCAGCGAAGCCCAGTTGACATTCTAGTCAGTTACAAACTGGAGACCATCAGTGGAAAGCTCTTACAAAGCTTTACACTGATTACGAGGAATTGACTTTTATGCTTTATGTGCTATTACACGGATAATAAGATTTATCTATGTATAAAGTACAAAAAGGTACATAAAGCTGGTTGAGTAAAGTTGCTTTATACTGCAACTTTACACAGCATTTTAAGGAATTAAATGTTATTCCTTAAATGTTCTCAACCATATTTGTACGGCCAAAGTTAACATCCCAATGTTAACTTTGCCTATAAATACAAGTCATTGCACAACAAGAAAATTAAGAGACATACTTTGCAAACCTGCAATATTCTCTCAATCGCTAAAAGGAACATTTCACAACTCTAAGTGTTTCGATTGTTTAGAGAATTTCCAAGTGTAGATCAATTGTAGTTCATAGGTTGTTAGGATATTTACATACTTTGTATTATCTTGGTTCCGCAACAACCTTGTAATTTATTTAAAGTTAATAAATAAATTACACTTGAAAATTACATATTGTCTCACCAATTTACTTTACAAGTATTTTATATTATTGCATTGTTCTTTACTTATTGTCACTTAAATAAGTAATCTATCTAGAACTTGGTATATACTCACTGTAACTGGTCGTCTCCAGTTCAGCGCTTATATTGCAAAGTAACTTCACCATCGACATAGAGGTGTCTTCAGGTAGTACCATCTATTGAGTTAGGACTTACAAGTGGTATCAGAGCATAAGGCTAATAAACTTGCCTAGATCTGCTTAGATGACTACTACTGAAGGTGGAGATGGTTCTGGTCAAGGTGAAAACCCTTTGAATACTAATACACCACCTGTTCAAAATGTTAATACTAACCCTCCTCCTCCTACTGCCCCAAACCATGTCCATGTACATTATTCTAACACTCCTGTTCCAAAATTTGATGGAAACAGTGAGACCTTCGGTACATGAAAGGCCAGAATGCTTTTGCATTTTGGTGGGATAGAGAGATATATGCTGAAAATCCTTAAGGATGGACCGTATATACCCATGTCTCTTGGGGTAAGTCCTCTTCTAGATCCAACTGGAAGAAGAGGTTCCAGAGAAAAGCTCGAATACCACTGGTCTGATGAGGATCGTAGACTTGTAGATCTGGACACCAGACTCAAGAACATGATCCTTGGAGCTGTCCCTGAAGATCTAATTCCAACACTTGTGTTGTTCCCCAATGCCAAGTCAATGTGGGATGAATTAGTTATTCAGTTTGAATGAGGTGATGACACCATTTTCACCAGAAAGGTTGCCCTGAACAAGAAGTATGAATCATTCTTTGCTCTACCCAATGAAAGTCTAACTGGTACTTACACCAGATTTTCTAGCCTCATTAATCTGTTGAGAGGCTTGGGTGTAGAGAAGGATAAGGATATTCTTCTTGAGAAGTTTTGTGATATTCTTCCTTCCAAATGGGAAAATATGGTTCTTGTCTTGAGACAAGGTAAAACCCTGCACAGTCACACTCTTGCATCGCTCTATGGAGCCTTCAGATTCACTGAAGATAATAATGCAGCAAGACTGGTGGCTGAGTAGGATGCCATGAACCATGCCCAGAGTCCCAAGGTTGCTAGTGTAACTGAGCGACCTTGTACTGCTTTAATGTCTGCAGAGAGTCTCCAGGCACACTCAATGAAGGAGATGTTAAATAGTTTCTTGAACTCTGGCCTGACCACTGAAATTAGTGATGGTTGTGATGAAACTGACGATGATGATCTGGTAGCCATGATCGCTAAAACCTTTAATAGGTTTAAGCATAAATCTAAAAGATTTAATGGCCCAAACAATGCTTCCAGCTCCAGCTCTCTGGATAAAACCAATCTTACCTGCTATAAATGCGGTAAGAAAGGTCATTTTATGAAGGAATGCAGATCTAGTCAGATGAACAACCAAACTGGTCCCTCTGTCCCAAATTTCAATCGTCCTGATGATAGCTACAAAGCAAAATATAAGAAGATTAAGGCCCAGATTGCCCTTCTGTCCATGGAAAAAGAAAAGGATCAGTGCTTGATGGCACAAACTGAGGGAAAATGGGAATACTCTGATGACTCATCAGATGATGAAGAAGAGGAAAGGGACATGTGTTTCATGGCCTTGGAAGATCAACAACAGCATGTGGCAAAAGAAGATGTCATCACTGGAAGATGGGTGGATATCATTTTGAAAAAGGTATGTGATTATGACAACCAAGTTAACCCAGAACTGAAAATGGACCTTGCTGAATCATTAAGTAGTGATTTGGCTTTTGTGGAAACTGTTAGAGCAGATAGTGAAAGATATCTGGACACTATCTTAATTGAACTAAACAATGTTAAACCACAACTGAATGATTTACAAAGTGTCCAGTTGGCTCTCAAGGAGTCAGTTTTGAAAATTGAGGCTTTAGAATTTGATAATCAAAAATTAGTTTCTGATCTTGAAAAAGAACAAATGATTATCAAGTCATGGGTAAAAGCATCTGGAAAGAATTATGATGCATTTTCTAGAACTATTGATGCCCAGAAAAATGCATGGAAATATGGAGATCTTGAAATGGCAGCTCTCATACCAGATCTTCATGCATTGCCTCCAGCTCTCAGGGTTGAAACTCCTTATGATCAACCTGAGGCTGTTGAAACTGAACCCATTGAGACCACCCCCTTTGAGGTTAAACCTGGAGCCAAACAGGCTATTGCTCCAGTCAAAAAGGCCACTGGTAACAAGCCTTTACCTCAGAAGTCTAAGGAGCCCAAGACCCAAAAGACTAAAACTCCAGCTGAACCAAGGTCCAAGGTTCAGCAGCCTGATGAAAACAATATTTTGTTTAAACTGGAAAGTCAACTCCAACTTTTGTCTCGACAGGTTCAGAGTTGTACTGTCCGGATTAAAAATCTGGAAGGAGGTTCATCACCTCCAGCTGTAAAACAAAATATTAAACCCCCTTCAAAACCAAAACAAAAGAATGTTCCATCTGGAACTAAATCTGATAAGAAAAAGGGGAGCAAGTATCAAATACCAATCGTTTTTACTCCTGCACCTGGATCTGGTGAAAAAGATTCAGATGTAGTCTTCAGTTTAACACCACAACAATCAGATGTGACTTTTGTAGAGAAGTCCAGTGAACCCATCAAGAAAAGATGGGTTCACAAAAATAACTGATGATTTTTGTGGGTGTGCAGGGCGATCGAAAGAAGAATATCTGGTATCTGGATAGCACAGCTGGCCGGACTATGACCGGATATAAGCCCCTGCTTGAAGAGTTCACTGTCCAAGATGGACCGGCAGTGACGTTTGGTAATGATCAAAGTGGAAAGACTGAAGGATATGGTGTGCTCAATAACGGACAGGTTGAATTCAAAAGAGTTGCATTTGTGAATGGTTTGAAATACAACCTGATCAGTGTCAGCCAACTTTGTGATGATGGCTACAGAGTTTTGTTCGATATTGCTCAAGGCACCATATTTAACAAGGATTGGAAAGTGGTGATGGTTGCACCAAGAAAAGGAAATGTGTACATCATGGATATGGAACCAGCTCCAAAAGAGCAGTGCTTCTATACCAAGGCTGACGAGGACACCAACTGGCTGTGGCATAAAAGATTATCCCATCTTAATTTCAAAAATATTAACAAGTTGTCTCGCAAACAACTGGTTGATGGGATACCACAGATTTCTTTTAATAAAGAAAAGCCATGTCCAGGGTGTGAGATGGGCAAGCAGAAAAGAGCCAGTTTCAAGACCAGGCAAAACTTTAGCATCACTGAACCTCTTCACATGCTACATATGGATCTCTTTGGTCCAATGAATGTTCAAACTAGAGCTGGAAAGAAGTACACTCTAGTTGTGGTCGATGAATTCACCAGATACTGTTGGGTGGTATTCCCCAGATCCAAAAGTGATGCACCTGCTGAAATCATCTCTCTCATCAAAAGAATTGAACTCAAGTATACTCGAAAAGTTTGTCAGTTGCGAAGTGATAATGGTACTGAATTTCAAAATAAGGTACTTGAAACATTTTGCAATGACACTGGCATCTCTCAAAACTTCTCATCAGCACACTCTCCAGAGCAGAATGGAGTTGTGGAAAGAAAGAATCACACTCTGATAGAAGCAGCCAGAAGTATGCTATCTGAATCAGGTCTTCCCACCAGTTTCTGGGCTGAAGCAGTTGCAACTGCTTGTCACACCCAAAACCGGTCAGTCTACATCAAGAGACATAAGAAGATTTCCTATGAAGTACTCAGGAATCGTAAACCAAATATTGGATATTTTCATGTATTTGGCTGTCCAGTTTATATTTTAAACGATTCCAGTCAGCTTGGAAAGTTTGATGCAAAAGCTGATGAAGGGGTATTTTTAGGTTATTCAGATATTCGAAAGGCCTTTAGAGTTTATAATTATAGACTCCAAAAGGTTCATGAGACAATTCATGTCACATTCGACGAATCAACTGAAGCAATCAACAAGAGACCAAACCTTGATATTTCTCAAGTCGTTCCAATAAATTTTGGTGAAACTGACCAAGTTCATCAGTCAGTTGTTTCACCAAAAGATGTTTCCAGTTACAACAAATTGGAACCAGTTAAGAAGAAGAGCACCACCAGTGACACTTCATTCTATCCCTCCATCAATTTCAAATTACCACAGGAATTGGTGATTGGATCTGATGTACGTGCCACTTCAATATCAGCACCAGTACAAACTCCAACTTCTCCAGTTCTTCAAGAAATGCCTTTTAATGAAGAATTCATGATGCAAATCGTGACCTCATTGACTCTGATGAGGACGTAGAAGTAGTTTGGACAGATCCTCCTCCAGAAGCTGCTGCAACTGAAGAAGATCGCCAGGTGACTTGCACTGATATTGTAATTCACCAGCCTAGTCAATACACTAGATGGACTCGAGCACATCCAATTGAACAGATTGTGGGAGATCCAAATAGTGGGGTTCAGACTAGAAGAGCACCAGTGAGCAATGCTTAAACGTCACCTTCTTATCACTAATTGAACTGAAGAAGATTGACGAGGCTATGGCAGACCCAAGCTGGGTGGAAGCTATGCAAGAAGAGCTCATCCAGTTTGAAAGGAATAATGTGTGGGAACTTGTTCCTTGTCCACCAGGGTTAAAGAAAGAACCCATTGGTACAAGATGGGTCTACCAAAACAAGATGGATGAAGATGGCCATGTTGTAAGAAACAAGGCCAGATTAGTTGCCCAGGGTTATTGTCAAGCAGAAGGCGTTGACTTTGATGAAACTTTTGCTCCAGTTGCAAGACTTGAAGCCATCAGAATATTTCTGGCTTATGCAGCCCATCTGCAGTTTAAAGTCTTCCAGATGGATGTCAAAAGTGCGTTCCTTAATGGAACATTGGAAGAAGTTGTGTATGTTAAGCAGACTCCAGGCTTCATCAATGAGAAGCATCCTTACTGGGTCTATAGACTGAACAAAGCTTTGTATGGTCTTAGACAAGCCCCGAGAGCCTGGTATGATACTTTAACTAAACATCTTCTTAAAAATGGCTTTTAAAGAGGTGCAATAGATAATACCTTATTTATCTTGAAAGAAAAAGGTAATATCTTATTGATACAAATTTATGTTGATGACATTATATTTGGGTCAACTGATGATGCAATGTGTAAAAAGTTTTCTAAAATCATGTCATCTGAGTATGAAATGAGTGTAATGGGAGAATTAACATTTTTCTTAGGTCTTCAGATTAAGCAAACTGAAAATGGAATTTTCATAAACCAAGGAAAATATGTTAGAGATTTGTTAGAAAATACAAATATGATTCAATCCCATCAAAAAACACACCTATTGCAGCACCATTAAATTTGGACTCTGACCCAACTGGCAAACCAGTAAACATCACTGAATATCATGGAATGGTTGGTTCACTGATGTATCTAACTGCCAGTCGACCAGATATAATGTTCGCAACATGTCTATGTGCCAGGTTTCAGGCTAACCCTAAAGAATCACACTTACACGCTGTTAAGCGTATCTTTAGATACCTGAAAGGGTGTCCTAACCTTGGTCTCTGGTACCCCAAAGGCTCAGGGTTAGATCTAATGGGTTATTCAGATTCAGATCATGCAGGTTGTAAGATAGATAGAAAATCAACAACTGGTGGTTGTCATTTCCTTGGAGGAAAACTGGTAAGTTGGACCAGCAAGAAGCAGACATCAGTCTCTATGTCTACTGCTGAGGCAGAGTACATTTCTGCGGCCAGTTGTTGTGCCCAGATTCTCTGGATCAAGAACCAGTTACTAGATTATGGTCAAAAGTATACAAGGGCCCCAATTTTTTGTGACAACACCAGTGCAATTGCTATATCTCACAACCCAGTGATGCACTCCAAGACAAAGCATATTGACATCAGGTATCATTTTATTCGTGATCATGTTATGAAAAGAAGACATTGAATTACATTTCATCCCCACTGACAAACAGCTCGCTGATGTTTTTACAAAACCTCTTGATGAGAAAACTTTAAACATCTCATCAGCGAACTGGGAATGTTAAATCCTTAAAACTGGAGATTTTTGTTATGAACGCGTCAGTGACACTGATGAAGTTTTCCAGTTGAGGAGGTCCAGATAATCTTTGCTCGCCAGGTTATCGAACGCCTTTGTGATACTATCCTGGCACTAATCGATTTCTGGATCATCTCTTTAGGGGGAAAGACTCAAAACAATTTTCTGACTAAAATTTGTTTTGTTTGAAAATGGCAACTGGAGAACTCTCCAGTTGGAAACTGGCGCTGGACTAATCCTCCAGTGACCAGGTTCAGTCTTGTCTTAATTTTTCATAACGTTAGAAAATACTTGGTCAATATCTAAGACACGTGATGGTACTCGAGTGTTTTAACCCACTTGATATCGTCATCCGACGTGTTAATAGACATTTTGGTAAATGACAACTGTTTTTATTGGGAAAATGAAAATTAGTGGGCGCGTGGGTAAGTTAAGCCGTCGTAGCATTTAATGCTGACACAGTGAATTATGTTTTTGATTCAAAATTCAAACTTATTTTGTAAAAATATCTACAAAGTTGATTTTGTTAATAAAATATGATTTTTGGTATTTCATTGGGATCTTGAATTCCTTATAAATACTCTTATTTACTCCGATCACATATACTTCCCTTTACATTCTTTTCATTTACTTCCCAATCATCTAAAATTGCTTCTTTTCTCTCTCGGCTTCATAAATCAAGAACCCTAATTCCAAAGTTTCAATTTCATTTTCAAATGGCACCTAAATCATCCCGTTCTAGAGATGTAAATCTCCTATCTGTCCCATATGCTCCCACCAGATGTCAAACAGGCATCTGGTGCTCCTGGTAATACTACGCTCATCAAACTAAATCCAAATAATCCGATGGCTAGTTTACAAGGAACCCAAGGGTCCGATACCCTTATTGGGAGAATCCAAAGATTTTTGAGGATTCTCCAATCGGACCCTCATTCTCCTTAAACCTACGCAAGATGTTTCACGACTACTTGTGTGAGTTTTGGTACACCACTTCTCTTTCTTCCGACTGCTCCTCCATCAATTTCACATTAAAAGGTGGAACAGTCCGGTGTACCTTATCAGCAGATGTATTGAGGGATGCTCTACACCTCAATTACTGGAGACAAGGAGAGTCTCTGTTGTCATCTCCCCAAATATAAATTTTCGCCAGGTCCTCCTTGATATGGGACACAAGGAGTGCCTCGAAAAAGGGGTTTTGAAAACAAAGGGTGTGATGACCATGAAGGGCCTTACACCTTCATGGAGGTACTTTTTCATCCACCTTGTGGAAAGTATGGGTGGGAGTTCTGGTGGACTTGACCAGATTAACTCCGCACAGGCAGAAATGGCATACTGCCTGTGGAATGGATTGAGAGTGGATTTTGCTGATATCCTATACAGAAGCCTGGTTCAAAAACTGAAGGGCACCAGGGGACTATGTATCCCCTTCTCCAGGTTTTTCTCTCTTTGTTTTCTACAAATTATGGGCAGTGAAGCTTATTTTAGCACATATTCACTCTACACTGTCCGAGATTTGTTGAGGAATCTTGACTCTCTAGTATCTGAAGCTGGAGAGGTCGAGATTCCAGATAGAATGCGGCTGGCATTCGCAAAAACCGATGCACCAGTCCAAGGTGAGTCGGAAAGAAAACTGGGCGGGCCTCAAAATAATGAGGGACCCACCAGTTCGTCTGCTGGAATTGTGACCATTGCCGAACCCGGCAACAGTCTAACCCATCCAGCTCCAGCGTGTCTGTCCCCACAACCATTTACCCTGGAGACCTCCCAACAGGTCTTTCAGGAGTTCCAAAGGCAACAAGAACACGTCGCGTTAGGACTTTGTCAGCACTTGCCACTGACAGTAGAAACCAGACCAGCCCTCCAGTTTCCTCCCAACAGGAACCTAGAGATAGTCAAACGGGACAACCGCAAGCAGCCACCCTCGCAATTTCTGTAGGAGAGGGTGGTGAAGATGAAACTGGGCTACCCCAACCCAGAATAGAGTTTGAGTCAGCACAAAGTGTCCACGACCTATCTTCTGACACTTCTATTGCACGAACTGACGAAGTCTCTGGCCAGTCACTACTGGAGACTGAGGTTCCAAACTCTGCGGCTGATGATGTTATGGTTGTGGATAGAGCAACTATAACTGAGGCAACCCCAGTGACCTCTATCCCTGGTGAAGATACCTCGGTATCTGATCCTCCAACAGATGCAACCTTCCAGGAAACTGGAGAAGGTCATCTGGAGACTGACCCATCTGGTCAGCCCTCAGTTACATTCATGGATCTGGACATGAATGTTCATGACGAGGAAATCCTTATTGAGTCTTCGGATTCAGAAGGTACTGCATCAGACTTGGAGATTTTTGAGTCTTTTGTACAAGATCAAAACCCTTCATCTCAAGTCTCGCCTCCAGATACTTCAATTTCAGTTTTACCATCCCAAAAAATTGAGCCTACTGATATTCCATTTCCCACATACAACTATATGTCTGGAAACAGACGTATGGCACCATCACCATCTGGGCAGTTCTCACTCCTTCGAGAAATGCCACCCCCACCGCCGCCGTTGTTCACACCTGAGCATTCTCAGCATGAACAACACATTGTTACTTCAGTCCCTTCTTCTTCTACCACTCCTATTATTACTTCCTCAACTGCTGCGACATCAACTGGGGAGGCTTCCCTCAATTTGCCTCCTCCAGTTACTCCAGTAGTAAACTGCTGCTGGTCCAGTGACACCTTCTCCTCCGTCACTGGACAGTCAAGTTGTGTCTGTTCAAGCCGATATCCAAAACCTTCTTACCAGGGTGGAGGATATTCAAAAGACACTTGACAAAAACACTAAGTCTTTCTCCAGATACCACAAGGATCATCTAACCAATATTTAAGTGGTTGATCTGGGGATTAACAAGTTCTCAACAAATGAAGACTTGGTGTTAAAGAAGCTCAATGAGCTGGTCGAAGGCTGCAATAATCTGGCAACTTCTCTAAAGGAAGCCTTCGACCACACTCAGTCCAATGTCACAACCTCAATCTCCAATTTGCTGGATAACACTGTCAGAAGATCTGAAGTGGATTTAAAGGAGATTGAAAAGCAGGTGAAAGAGTTAGTTGAAAAGCCTGGGTTGAATGTGACTGAGCTTGGGCAGCAGTTGATGGTTTCGGTTGGTCAGAAAATTGATGATACGCTGGGTGCCAGAGAAACACAGTTGATTGAAAAGGTGATAGCTGAGATCACCAAGCTGGCCACTCCTCAGGTTGATCTGGCCCCACTCACTAATGAGATCAACCAGTTGAGAGGCAGCATTGATAATTTGAGCACCCAGGTATCTAATCATACTCAGTCTATTGACAATCTGACAACTGAAGTAAATAATTTGAAACAAAAGGATGAAGAGGTTAAGGATAAGGTGGTTTCTGGTCTGGATGAAGATTCCAAGATTTTGAATGAACTGAAAACTGGTCAGGAACAGGTTACAGCAAATGTTCTGACCCAGTCAAAGGAGACCAACCATCTGTGGAGGTCTTTCAGGATGATGTGTGAAATTTTCAAAGAATGCAAGGACATGCAAACATGGCAGCCTCTTGACCGGTTGCCATCTCACCCCTCTGAATGGGAAGCTATAAGGGCAGGTCTAGATGCTTCCAAGGGGGAAAGAAGTGCAGTCCTTGCACCAGTTGCACCTGGAAGAACTCCACCTAAAAGTCAATTTGGTGGTGAAATGATTGTTGCTGCCAGTACTGAAGCTGATGAGCAAAGGGTAGAGGAGACCGATGTGATTGATAGGGGGAATGTGAATAAGGGTAAAGGCAAAGCATCTGATGAAGCCCAGCCGGCCACTGATGTACCAATGTTGGAAACTGGCAATGCTGATGTACTTCCTCCAGTTTCTGAAAGTGATAGCAAACGTCTGGAAAGGCTTGGTGATCAAATTAAAGAAAGAAAGAAAATGAAACAAGCAAACCAAGCTGAAGCCAGACAACATCTGGCCAAGATAAAATTGCTTGATATTAGTGATGCTCACTTGTTGGGAATCACTAAGGAGGAGTATGCTAGAGTGAAAGATGATGCCAGGATAGTGGGTATGTTAAAAGAAATGATTGACATTGAACTGGACAGGCACTATCCTGATGATGAAGCTGAGCATGATGCCAGAAATTTAAATATATCAGTGGAGAAGGCAAAGGAGAACAAGGCCAGTGGGATTCAGAAAAGAATTGAAAATGTAAGAAAGGTTGTGAAAAGGGTATTGAATCCACCTAGAAGGAACCCTCAACCAAGAAAGCCACTGCATAGAGATGCTGATCTTAGAAGAGGGGGGGGGGGGGGGGGGGGGGGGGGGGGGGGGGGGGGGGGGGGGGGGGGGGGGGGGGGGGGGGGGGGGGGGGGGGGGGGGGGGGGGGGGGGGGGGGGGGGGGGGGGGGGGGGGGGGGGGGGGGGGGGGGGGGGGGGGGGGGGGGGGGGGGGGGGGGGGGGGGGGGGGGGGGGGGGGGGGGGGGGGGGGGGGGGGGGGGGGGGGGGGGGGGGGGGGGGGGGGGGGGGGGGGGGGGGGGGGGGGGGGGGGGGGGGGGGGGGGGGGGGGGGGGGGGGGGGGGGGGGGGGGGGGGGGGGGGGGGGGGGGGGGGGGGGGGGGGGGGGGGGGGGGGGGGGGGGGGGGGGGGGGGGGGGGGGGGGGGGGGGGGGGGGGGGGGGGGGGGGGGGGGGGGGGGGGGGGGGGGGGGGGGGGGGGGGGGGGGGGGGGGGGGGGGGGGGGGGGGGGGGGGGGGGGGGGGGGGGGGGGGGGGGGGGGGGGGGGGGGGGGGGGGGGGGGGGGGGGGGGGGGGGGGGGGGGGGGGGGGGGGGGGGGGGGGGGGGGGGGGGGGGGGGGGGGGGGGGGGGGGGGGGGGGGGGGGGGGGGGGGGGGGGGGGGGGGGGGGGGGGGGGGGGGGGGGGGGGGGGGGGGGGGGGGGGGGGGGGGGGGGGGGGGGGGGGGGGGGGGGGGGGGGGGGGGGGGGGGGGGGGGGGGGGGGGGGGGGGGGGGGGGGGGGGGGGGGGGGGGGGGGGGGGGGGGGGGGGGGGGGGGGGGGGGGGGGGGGGGGGGGGGGGGGGGGGGGGGGGGGGGGGGGGGGGGGGGGGGGGGGGGGGGGGGGGGGGGGGGGGGGGGGGGGGGGGGGGGGGGGGGGGGGGGGGGGGGGGGGGGGGGGGGGGGGGGGGGGGGGGGGGGGGGGGGGGGGGGGGGGGGGGGGGGGGGGGGGGGGGGGGGGGGGGGGGGGGGGGGGGGGGGGGGGGGGGGGGGGGGGGGGGGGGGGGGGGGGGGGGGGGGGGGGGGGGGGGGGGGGGGGGGGGGGGGGGGGGGGGGGGGGGGGGGGGGGGGGGGGGGGGGGGGGGGGGGGGGGGGGGGGGGGGGGGGGGGGGGGGGGGGGGGGGGGGGGGGGGGGGGGGGGGGGGGGGGGGTGAAGCTGGAGAGTATTATTCCCAGATCATGGCAACCAGAAGACACAGTGGGGCAATCAATGGTGTTTATGTAACAATTAATCCAGGCACCAAGTACTTTCATGTTGAAGTCAGTTATGCCAGAGGGCCACTGGTTAGAACTGACAATCCTGGTGCAATGCAATATGGGTTCTCGGAATGGGTGAAAATGGTGAACTTTTTGGAAGCAAAGGCACAAAAGAATAGGTTTGAGAAAGCTTGGGTTAACTTTTTGAAGGGCAAGATTCAACACAAAGAGAATCTGGAACTTAAGTTGAATATTGATCCTGAAGACTCTCAGCCTATCTCTTTTTTTTTGGGTAAAAGGTTACCCCGATGATTCTATTATAACAACAAATCGGTGCTTCGTACAGGTAATGTGAGTGAATAACACATTAACTCATGTATATGACATGCCATATACATGTAGACAACTAGCTAAGACTAGTAGCAAGAACAAACAATATACTTGCACTACATAATCAAAACAAACATAGTTATGCAATGCAATCTTACCAACTACACATTAGCCATGTTCATCTCTTCCATCATAAGGCGCGCATTGGTGCATCTTCCACGTCTTCAAAACAAGCATATTGCTGGGTTTTTCTTTGAATTTGATAGTTAGAATCTTCAATCTAGTGGTAGCCACGATCAAGTCTCGAATCTGGTTAGCACTTCGAGTCTCGTTCAAAAACAATCTTGCATTTCTTTCTTGCCAAATGAAGTATGTGGCTGCGGCCACCACCAATCTACTTATGATGCTCGTTGCGGATTTCCTCTTTGACAATGACAAAAGATGACTTACAATCAGAATCCATGTTACATCCTTAGCTAGTCGTAGTCGGCCAAGCTACGCTTCGCTAAGGTGAACACTTTATGATCGAATTGATTCTTTAAGAGATGTTCGACTCGTTTTGAAAATACGTAGGTTATAGTAAAAATTCTCTATAACCTTGGCTCTGATACCATTTTTTCTGTAACACCCCGACCAAGGCGGAAACACGAGATGTCACAGAACGACATGGTACAAAAGATTTAAATATAAAACATCAACATAAAGTTTCAAATGCCATTCAAATTCAAAAGATTACCAGTTCAAGTTGACGTTTAATAAACATTACATAACTAAATTCATAATCAAAAGATCAAATGTTCGTATTACTAGTCCAACATGCAACAAACAAACACATCATCCAAGAGGCAGTCCATAGTGCTAACTTACTGCTCTAGACCTGAAAAGCATGAAGAAAAAGTGTCAACTACGAGAGTTGAGTGAGTTCATAGGTTTATTCTATCAATTATACTTACAACCGATTCAAAAAGTGAAATAGTAAATCATCAAGTTTCCAAGAATTTCCATCATAATCTACATACCCAAACCGTATGTTCAATCATATAATATCCATCCATAAATAATATCACTTACATTTAGCCAAAGGCATAATTTGATTAGTAAATGCTTGAGCCACTACTAAGACCATTTCCTGTCCCAACCAACATAATATTTCATTTCATAGCACAAGCTGTCAATCAAGTGCAATTAATAAAGAAGGGGATCGTGCCATGGAGACGACCGCCTAATATAAAGTAGATTAGAGCACCGCTCGGGTCGGACTGGAAGTGAAGGTCGTCACGAAGGCAACCAACATTCCACCGTTACCTATTTTAGTGGGTGAGTGGACGACTCCAAGTTGCGCAACCCTCTAACTACAGGCCTCCCCTTTCGGAGTTAATAGTAGTGTACCGAAGTGATACAGTTTGACAGAACTCAAGCTCATCATATAACTTATAACACATTGAACATACAATATATCCCATTTCATAGTCATTCTTTCAAGAATCATTCATATATATAAAGCAATTTTTATTTATCATGCTTTTCACCCCGAAAGTAAAACACATAAAAGAGTTTGAAAGGGGGCTATGACTCACTTGATTTGAGAGTGTTAGGGGCTGATCAAATGCGAGAGCTTCGTCTAGTCGTGTTGCTCCCCAAGCAAGCCTAAACCATGGTATTTATATATACACAACGTAAGTGTGTGTAGCATGAACTAGTGTGCTAGATCATGAGATGTATACTAGTAGACTTGCCCATCTTTGGTTGTTATTATATTATGGAGTTCAAGTGTATTATATTGTTCACATTATTTGGTTAGAAGATATTTGGTGGTGAAGGTCATTTCTCGTTATACATTTTGTACGTTTATTGGAAATTTCGGTAGTTTGGCTTTGATTATATGATTTTCATTGTATACTTTGTTTAATCATAATATTTGACATTAGTTACCTTATAATATTGGTGTTTATGAATATTTTCTGATTTATAATTATTCCTTTAATTTATTATATTTAATTAATTATTTATTCATTTTATTGATTTATTAATCAAATAATTCCTTATAATTACTTTTATGTACCAAAGTTACTTTTAAAATTTATGAATAATTACATTTGGATTATATTCTGATTTTTATGCTTCTCATTCTATAATATTATGATTTACACATTTATTTGTGCATTATTTCTATTAATTCAATAATAGTGATTAATTAGTGATTTTTACTTAATTATTTACCTTTAAATTATATAACACTTGTTTCTTGGCTTTTAATTATTTTGCTACAGTGAGTTTACGTTACTTTCACCATTGGTTATGTAAATTTTATCAAGTTCATGATTTACATAATTTATTTATTAATTTATATATCTTTTAAATTTCCATTTAGATTCATTAAATCATAACAAAATACTTAGAAATCACCACACAATCTTTTGATCAAAAATCCCAGGCCTTTTAGGCAACTTTTATCAAGGTATTTTCATATCAATTCAACCTCTCTTGTGTATGGCTCAAATTGAGGACTTTATGATTAAAAATCGTTTACCGAAATAGTGATTTTAGCCTCATTTCTTAAGCTATAAAGGTACTTCAAAATGGATTTTCATTCTTATTTCAATATTTACAGTAAGTCCATCATATTTTGGTGATTCAAGTCGTGATAGTGGTGGTGGTGTGATATGTGCAATTTAGTGCTTTCGGTTAGTGATTATTTGACCCGTAAAGGTGATTTTTGAGCTTATTCTTGCCATGCATCAAGTGACTTGAGTTTTATACTTTTGAAATAACTTATTTCCAGTAGGTTTATCATATTTTCTTGGTCATAAGATTATGGTGCATGTGTGTGATCAAAATGCATTTTTGCATGTTTTCGGTTTATGATTTCTAGCTTATTTTAACATATTTTGATTCAAGCTTTATATCCTTGATATTTTATCAATTTTCCAGAATATTATCATCAAGATTAACATATTTTTCAGTTATGACAAGTCCATATTCATCTCATAATCCAACAAAAGATCCAACCTTCTTAAATCTAACATGCATGTAATCATCTCATCATTTTAACAACAAATCTTTATCCATCTTTAATCCATCAACATAAAAACATATTTTTATGAAAAATCCCAGAAATATACTCATCAAAATATATAAAAAATATGATCATCTTTCAAAGGAAAAATCACTTTAAAAGCTATTTAATCTATAACAACACTTTTGGGTCTTAAACTTGTTGAATCCTTGGATCTTTCTCATAGATTTCGACATGCATATGCATATATATATATATATATATATATATATATATATATATATATATATATATATATATATATATATATATATATATATATATATATATATATATATATATATATATATATATATATATATATATATATATATATATATATATATATATATATATATATATATATATATATATATATATATATATATATATATATATATATATATATATATATATATATATATATATATATATATATATATATATATATATATATATATATATATATATATATATATATATATATATATATATATATATATATATATATATATATATATATATATATATATATATATATATATATATATATATATATATATATATATATATATATATATATATATATATATATATATATATATATATATATATATATATATATATATATATATATATATATATATATATATATATATATATATATATATATATATATATATATATATATATATATATATATATATATATATATATATATATATATATATATATATATATATATATATATATATATATATATATATATATATATATATATATATATATATATATATATATATATATATATATATATATATATATATATATATATATATATATATATATATATATATATATATATATATATATATATATATATATATATATATATATATATATATATATATATATATATATATATATATATATATATATATATATATATATATATATATATATATATATATATATATATATATATATATATATATATATATATATATATATATATATATATATATATATATATATATATATATATATATATATATATATATATATATATATATATATATATATATATATATATATATATATATATATATATATATATATATATATATATATATATATATATATATATATATATATATATATATATATATATATATATATATATATATATATATATATATATATATATATATATATATATATATATATATATATATATATATATATATATATATATATATATATATATATATATATATATATATATATATATATATATATATATATATATATATATATATATATATATATATATATATATATATATATATATATATATATATATATATATATATATATATATATATATATATATATATATATATATATATATATATATATATATATATATATATATATATATATATATATATATATATATATATATATATATATATATATATATATATATATATATATATATATATATATATATATATATATATATATATATATATATATATATATATATATATATATATATATATATATATATATATATATATATATATATATATATATATATATATATATATATATATATATATATATATATATATATATATATATATATATATATATATATATATATATATATATATATATATATATATATATATATATATATATATATATATATATATATATATATATATATATATATATATATATATATATATATATATATATATATATATATATATATATATATATATATATATATATATATATATATATATATATATATATATATATATATATATATATATATATATATATATATATATATATATATATATATATATATATATATATATATATATATATATATATATATATATATATATATATATATATATATATATATATATATATATATATATATATATATATATATATATATATATATATATGTATATATATTTTTGTAAGGGTAATTTGTATTTATTTGTAGTGTAAGTTAATTATTTATCCTAGTGTATGTATAGGTATATGCCGTGTATATATATATATGTATATATTTTTGGTGTTTTAATTTGTTACAAGGCTCATTGGTTGTAATCTTGTATTTATATTAGACTTGTACATATATACTTATTATTATTCAAGCATTTTCATGTACTTAAGGAGTTTTAATTATTTTTAAGATGCTCATGGTATTTTCATGACCAAATGTAATTTAGTTGGCTTGATGATTCTATTTGTTGGACATTTATAAGAACTTTGATTGTTATCTCAACTTGTGAGACTCACTTTATTATTTATAGTTTGATCGAACATTAATAAAGTTTTTGTTCAATGATATTTTATTAGATTGAATTTAGAACTAATCAATAGCTTTAGATTGCTAATTTAGGGGCATTAACTACTAGCTTCAAGTATAACTATGGCTTGCGGGATCATAGACAACATAACTAGCACATATATAATATTTAAAAGTAGGGTTGTTACACTCTCCATCATGAACAAGATCAGCAACCTTTGTGTTCAAGTTAAAACCAGCACGAGCAATGTTTCTCGGAGAAATGAATCGATTAAGGGGACTTTGTTGGCACCATATGTCGCTCCATACTCTAGTGTCCCTCCCATTACCGATGATGCTCCATATATAGGGGCGAATACTATCACGAATTTTCAACAACTTCCTCCACCCCCACGTCATGCTACCTTTATGTGCAGTATCCCAAAAACTATGACCTTTAAGTTTATAATCATAAATCCAATCCACCCATAATGATCGCCTTTTGGTAAGAATACTCCATATATGAACAACCATTAATGATTTTCTTCACATCCCCAATTCTGCGAACGCCCAACCCTCCTTCATATTTAGGAAGACACACTGAGTTCCAAGCTACCTTGGATTTAACTTTACCCTTCGAACTGTGCCCCCATAAAAACAGCCTCATTTTTTGCTCCAAATCGTTAACAATTATGGTTGGAAGGATGAAAACTGAGGCCCAGTAAACATGTAGAGAGGATATAACCGAATCAGTTAGTTGCAATCTATCCGCGAAAGATAGATACTTAGTTTTCCAATCTTCAATACGTTTCTCCAATCGCTCTACGAGTACTTTACAGTCTTTATAAATCAATTTTGTTGAAATAAGAGGTACACCAAGGTAATGAACCGACAGCTTGCCTTCATCAAAGGGCATGATAGTAAGAATGTCCTGTTTTGTATGATCATGTACGTTACTGAAGAACACAGTACTTTTCAAAACACTCGGAACCAAACCTGAAGATTTCTTGAACTCTTCCAACACTTCCATAATGAGTTTAACCGATTTAGCTTCTCCACGTGCAAACAAAAACAAATCATCTGCAAAACAAACATTAATAATCTTTCGTTTTTCACAGAAAGCATGAAACCGAAATTCATTGCATTCTTCCACAGCTCGTTGAAGAAGCAGTGAGAGAACCTCCATAACAAGGGTAAATAAGTATGGTGACATTGGATCCCCTTGCCTAAGTCACCTTTTTCCTTTAAAGTAGCCATGAATATTACCATTGACAAAAAGTGAGAAAGAGGCGGTAGTAACACATTCCATGATCCAGTTCACCATTGTAGGATGAAAACCAAAGCCAACAAGAACATCATGCATAAAGTTCCAACTAACTGTATCATAAGCCTTTTGAATGTCCACTTTGAATGCACATCTGGGGGGTCCTCGATCTAGATGATAGTTATGCATAAGTTCCTGCGTTAAAAGTATATTGTCCGAGATTTTCCTTCCAGGAACAAATGCCGAATGATTTATGCTTACAAGGTCATCCAAAGCTCCTTTAATTCTATTAGTAATAATCTTGCTAATACATTTGTATAAAACATTACAACAAGTAATAGGACGATAATCCGTCACATTAGAAGGAGTTGCCACCTTAGGAAGTAGTGTAATAAAAGTGTGATTTACCTCTTGGAGAAGACGCCCATGATAGAAAAAGTCTTGGATCGCCATACTAACCTCCGTTCCTACCACATCCCAAGAGTTCTTGAAAAAAGCGGAGGAGAACCCGTCAGGTCCAGGTGCCTTGTTATCACCGATAGAGAACATAGCCTCTTTAATTTCATCAATAGTTACATCTCGGACCATATGGTTAGCTTTTTGATAATCAAGGGTTTTATTAAATAAACCAGAAGCTCGCAATGGAAGTGTTGGACTTTCAACTCCAAGGAATTGTTGGTAATGAGTTACCAAAGCGTCTATAACAGCCCCCCCTTCAAAGGTTTTCCCATGTACGTCCTTAATCAGCTCAATTCTACATCTATGATTCTTACTTTTTTAGTGAATTGTGAAAAAAAACTGTATTTGAATCTCCAGCTTGCAACCATTCTATTTTCGCCTTCTGTTTTAGAAAAGATTCCTCATCATAAGACGCATCCTTGAAATCTTGCATGCATTTGGTCTCTTTTTCACGTTAAAGCGCATTAGAAGGATCATAATCAATCTCTATTTGCAATTGATCAAGTTCCTTGCGTAATGATGACACCCTTTCATGCACGTTACCTTGTTCATATAATAGTTTTCTCATGGGTACTTTGATGGCTTTCAGTTTTTTGACCACACGAAACATACAATTGCCCATTACTTGCTGTCCCCACTTATGTTCAACTGCAGCCTTAAACCCATCCTTAGAAACCAGAAAGTTAGCAAACTTGAAAGGTCTTGGCTGAGCTCTCAGCCTATCTCTTCAGTGACAAAGAAAAGGAAAATTGGTGAAGGGCCATCTTAAATTTTTCTTTTCAGTTTATCTGCTTGTAATTTTGTTTACATTCTGTAACTTGTGTATATTTCATTTCTCTATATAAATGAAGTTACCAGTTTGTAACAACAAGATAGATAATAGATTAGATCTAACAAACTCAAAAGAAAAACCCAAGGCATTTATTGATCTATAAAAATGCCTTGGAAAACTTAGATAGATTTAATCGAACAAGTCTTTCCAGTTCACACTTGTACAGATACAAGAACTGAAAAAGACTTGGCAATATTTCAGGACAAAAAAGGGGAATTTGTTAGGACCAGTTTCGATAAAACTGGCCAGTCTCCAGTTGCACCTGGAGACCAAGAAGATTTGTCCAGAAATATATTGAAGTCCAGTTGCATCGTACAGTTAACGCAACTGAAGACTTCCTCCAGTTGAGAACTGACCAGTTGAAGAAACATTCCAGTTGAAGTCGAAGACAACAAGTGAAAGATAGAGAATGACAATGGCAGCGAAGCCCAGTTGACATTCTAGTCAGTTACAAACTGGAGACCATCAGTGGAAAGCTCTTACAAAGCTTTACACTGATTACGAGGAATTGACTTTTATGCTTTATGTGCTATTACACGGATAATAAGATTTATCTATGTATAAAGTACAAAAAGGTACATAAAGCTGGTTGAGTAAAGTTGCTTTATACTGCAACTTTACACAGCATTTTAAGGAATTAAATGTTATTCCTTAAATGTTCTCAACCATATTTGTACGGCCAAAGTTAACATCCCAATGTTAACTTTGCCTATAAATACAAGTCATTGCACAACAAGAAAATTGAGAGACATACTTTGCAAACCTGCAATATTCTTGGTGAACTTGTGCAATATTCTCTCAATCGCTAAAAGGAACATTTCACAACTTGAAAATTACATATTGTCTCACCAATTTACTTTACAAGTATTTTATATTATTGCATTGTTCTTTACTTATTGTCACTTAAATAAGTAATCTATCTAGAACTTGGTATATACTCACTGTAACTGGTCGTCTCCAGTTCAGCACTTATATTGCAAAGTAACTCCACCATCGACATAGAGGTGTCTTCAGGTAGTACCATCTGTTGAGTTGGGACTACAATTAATGATTAAATTACAATATCAGTCATTTATCCAAAATATCTCCATTAACCTTTTACATCAATTAACTTTACATCAATTATCTACACCACTCAACGCCGCCTCCACCACCAACAGTCGCCCCCACCACCACACCGTTGCCGCCACAACCAGCGCCGCATTGCGCGGGTACCGTGCTAGTTTATATATAAAAGGCTAATGATTATTTACTTAGTAGAAAATAAGGATGTTTAAACTTATATCTATACTATATTATAAAAAGAATAACATTTTATTTTTTGGAAGTGTTGAAAAATATATAATATTTTCACTTAGCACCCCTTAAAATATTTTCACTTACACTACCTCTTAACAAAGATTAAATTACACTATTAATTCTTTACCTTTTAAATATCTCCATTAACCCTTTACATCAATTACTTTTACATCAATTATCTACCCTACTCGACGTTTAATCTACCACCAACAGTCGCCTCCTTCACCACATCGTCGCCGCTAAGATCACCGCCGCATTGCGCGGGTAACGTGTTAGTTTATAGATAATAAAAATCCATCAATAAACTAAAACGAGATTGTAGACTTCTTGAAATGACTTGTGATGTCTTCATTGATCGATACTTGTCTTTTAATTTATTTATTAAATAAGGTATTTTTTAACATTTAAATGTATGTGATAATCTTTACCTAAAATAGTTATAATTTAATAATTATTAAATATACTTATATTTAGGAACCACTTGGTCTTAGATCAACTGGCCACCTGGGCCCTTTTTTGGGGTTCTGGGGGAGGAGATGTTGGCTTGGATACCAGGGATCGAATCTCAATTCCCCATGGTTTCGGGCATTCACCTATTCGGACGCGTTCGGGCCGTGTTATCGCACCCTTGGTCTCCAGGGGTGCTTTCGGATTCCAACCTCTAGCATACTGCTCGATTGTAAGGATGTGCATGGTCCGGTTTGGCTGGTTTTTACTAAGAATCTCAACCAAACCAATGTAAACGGTTTAATAAAATATCAAACCAAACCGTCCAAATTGTTATGTCAAACAAAACCAACCAAAACCAATTAACCGGTTTGGTTTGGCCCGGTTAAACGGTTATCATACTTTTGACATTCAATACATAAAAGCTTTTAGTAATACCAAATTACAAATGTTCACACATACTTGAAATGAAACACAAAGTGTCTTGAAAAATAATAACTTTTGATTGAAAATATAACAAAACTTATATAAACTTGAAAACATAATCGAAAAAAATAAGAAAACAAAGAAGATGATTATGACAAAAACAATGCAGACAATTCGTGTATATATACTCAACGGGGGATTCATCATATTAGAAAAATATAAATCATATTAATTAGCTTGGTGATTGATTGTTAAAATTTAGCTTAGTGATCGTATCTTTTTTGCCAATTAAGATTAGAATTTGAATATAAATATTTTCAAACTTGTAACCAGCTAATAATTTATTATCTATAATTTATAATATTATATATATATGGGGGATTGTAATATAAGGCTGTTAGGTACCTAAGCTTAGGTGTGGAACACTCACATATTGTTTTTTTAATCCATAAAATTCATGGGGGCCCAAACATTTATTCATTAATCAAAAAATATTAAAAAATTTGTATGTGAGGGGTTTCACACCTAAGCTTAGGTGCTGGACAGCCTTATATTCACTTTTCCTTATATATATATATGGGGGATTGTAATATAAGGCTGTTAGGTACCTAAGCTTAGGTGTGGAACACTCACATATTGTTTTTTTAATCCATAAAATTCATGGGGGCCCAAACATTTATTCATTAATCAAAAAATATTAAAAAATTTGTATGTGAGGGGTTTCACACCTAAGCTTAGGTGCTGGACAGCCTTATATTCACTTTTCCTTATATATATATGGGGGATGGTAATATAAGGCTGTTAGGTACCTAAGCTTAGGTGTGGAACACTCACATATTGTTTTTTTAATCCATAAAATTCATGGGGGCCCAAACATTTATTCATTAATCAAAAAATATTAAAAAATTTGTATGTGAGGGGTTTCACACCTAAGCTTAGGTGCTGGACAGCCTTATATTCACTTTTCCTTATATATATATATGGGTGAGTTATTTTGAGAATCACTAAAAAAAAGAACGCGAGAACCAATCTCAGTTCTCCATTCATCAAGATCAGGAAGGGCATGAATGTCATTATGAAAAATTAATATTTTGTCGAGCTCTCTCTCTCTTTCTCTCCTTCTCTTCTATTCTCTCTAGTAAAAGAAACCCTCCATCTAGTTTCCATTTTTATTCCATCTAAATTGTGTTTTGGAATTGCTATAATACAAGAATCGTAATCATCATCTCCTCATTGTCGCCATCTTTGAAGAATCAAAGGCCAAGTTCTAACCTTTTACCCATTTTTGACCTAATTTCGGATTTGAGCACTAGGAAGAGTTTTGGTAAGTCAAATTCATCCCAATTACTTCTATTTATACTTGTTCTAATGTTTCTAGTCGTTTTTATGGGGTTTCAAGACATGTTCATGGTAAAAATGGAAATTTGGGTTAGGGTTAGGGTTTGAATGATTCATGAGTGATTTTGATGTTTTGGTCGAAATTGTGGGTTGGGTTATGTGTATTTATGGTCATTGATGTTTAGTTATGCCTCAAAATGGGTTACAAATCGTTTTGGTGTGGGTTGGGTTGAAATTGGGGGTTTTGGGTCGTTTTTGCTGCACTTGCAGCTGCTGGTTCTGAGTCTGCTGGTTGTCCCACTGCGGCGCAGTGGGAGGGCATAGTCCCCACTGCGGCGCAGTGGATTCTCTCGGCCTCCCTTGCTTCTTAGGCCACTGCGGCGCAGTGGGCATGGTTTGGCTCACTGCGGCGCAGTGGATTTCCTCGGCCATTTTTGCTTCTTAGCCCACTGCGGCGCAGTGGGCATGGTCCTTGCTCACTGCGGCGCAGTGCTTTGTCTCGGGTCCTGGTTCAGTTTAGCCACTGCGGCGCAGTGGGCATAGTTCTGGCCCACTGCGGCGCAGTGGATGGTCATTGTGTTTATGTGTGTTGATAAGAATGTATATGATCCATAATTAGGTGTTGGACGCGAGGTGAACTTCGTTCGGAGATAACTTAACTTTATAGCGATCTTATCTTTCATAACCAATCAAGGTGAGTTTCGTATCTCCCTACCCGCTTGGGATTCGGGCTGAAAAGTGTAAACCTGGCGTGTTTACTTGTATTTATTGATGTATTGATTGTTTGACATGATTGTTGGATTGATGTGACGTGTCTTGTCGTTTGTTTGACTTGGATTGTGTTTTCGTTAAGTGTTACTTATACATTAGGATAGACGTACATACATGGAAGTCGGTTATGCATTCATTGGGTTTTAGATGTGGTGGGAAGGCTGCGGGTGACCCTATACATAAGCATCTGGGACTCGAAGGAAGTAAAATCCTCTGAAGTATATGTACGTATAGTTGGTTTATATTGTGATTAGTGATTAATTTTGATTGATGCATATGTTGTGCATATGTCCCACTGTTAGGGGATTTGACTTATGTATATTGAGATACGGCCTTGT
>CM067175.1:34915497-34932997 GCA_034093135.1 Erigeron breviscapus | reverse complement strand
TAAAGATTTATGTTTTTTTATATTATCACTCATGTTATTCACTTTGTAAACTACTTGCAATATTGTTGCTTTACAAAAGTGTTTAAGAAATCAATATCAACAGAATTTTATTATGTGAAGGATAAACTATGACAAAGAAAAAATAAAGGACAAAGAGAACAAATTAAATGGGAAATTACTGACTTGAGAATTGACCAAACATCAGGGGTCACCACTTGAATTTTTCGGTTGACTATACTTTCTTTAATTTTCTATTATAAGAAAAGTTATGTTAATTTATGAAATTCGTGGTTTAGTATTTCCTACCCACATACCTCACTTTTAACTAAATAGCTCGAGAGAAGAATAAAATATCTAAACTGCCTTCAGCATTACAGGCTTAATGGACTTTTTTAATTGCCATCCAAAAATGAACCAAGTGTATGCGATTTTAAAAAGTTGAACTATCGTAGTAAATTTTGAAGTTTAGAACCGAAAACCATTATTGTTATTATTAATTATCATTATAGTATATATGCCACTATAATTATGTTTATTGTACTCGATCTCTTAAGTTCAAAATTTTAACCATTGTATTTCTCCGATCAACCAAAACATTTGTCTTAATGTACCCTAGGCAAACAAATAGAGATTACGATATCTATGTCTCACCTTCAATAATTTTAGTTTATCATATATTATCTGTTTTTAAAAATATTGTTAGACGATAAATGAATAAAGGAAAGAGAGAAGGGAGAAGAGACAAAGCATGCTAAACAGGAGCCACAGTTTGCATATGGCATGCTAGACAAAAAATGTCCCTACTTGGCCCCTACAAACAAACATTATCCAGACCATTGAATTCAACAAAAATGTTTTTACATTCTTTCCCATTGGTTGGGTTGCTACTCATTCAACTATACCTATACCTATACCTTTTTCATTGAAATCAAGGCTACCAATTTATTTGTCATGATTGATCATAGGCTGATGCATCCAAGAAATTAAGATGAAGTTTAAACTAAAAAGTTTGTTTAATTTGTATATGGGAAAGAAACATGTAAATTTCACTTGCATGCCTATTGAAGATACAAAATTGGGATTATATATATAAACCACCGGAAACAAATTATTTCCTATTAAAAGATATGTTTGCATGCTCACAAACGTAGTCCAATCCTTAGACTAATACTCATGACTCGTCTTGGCACCCATATATATAAATGAAAGAAAGAAAGAAATTAAGAGATTATGTATACGTTATATATGTTCCAAGATTATGGCAAACTCTTATACATAGTATACGATGATCGTCTCGTCGATGCATCTATATTATTGGTATTCATGCTTATTGTTTATCAAATATGCATATCCCAATATCACAATGATCTTGACTTGTTGAACTCAAGAACTCATTCATCTTTCCTATACCTTTCCTATCTTCTTCTTCAGTACCACTTTCCATAAATATATAAGCCAATTGATCATCCGAACTTTGTATCCCTTCAAAGCTTGAAGACAAGCCTCCTCCGATATCGTATTGGTCCTCGTGGCTCAACTGTGAAGCTACAAACTTATCGAGATCTCTCCAGTCAGTCACTTTATTCACATTATCTTTATTACCGCTATTGTTATTATTATTTACGTTTTCCCCTACCGGTGGATCTACTTCTTCTTGAGCATTATTTTCTGATGAAGATACCATTGATGTAGAGCTAGGCCTCTTTATTATTGGGAGAGATGGGCTTTCAAGTTGTGGAAGTTGTACAAATGGATCACAATGCACAAAATTTAAACTCTCTGCTGCTTCTAATTCTTGCTTGCACATAAAAGTTTGTGAAAATACAGAACTTTGATGCTGACGTTTGATAACTCGGTTTGATTCATCGTTAAAAAAGTTGGCTGATTCCCATCCTTCGGTGTGTTTCGTTTGTCCAGTTGATCGTTTCTTAAATGCACGACACACAACCCACCCTTCTTCCTGCAAGAGTAGATTAACTGATTACCAAAAGTCATATAAAATTGACCAAATTAATAATGTAATGTTTGTATGTACACAATTGTTTCTTAACAATTCAAGTAATCTTATAAGCATGGAAGAGTGTCCAAATTAACTTGTAGGTACGTGCATACAAGTACAAAAGTGAAGTATTGGAATAGTTGTAGGTACGTCCAAATTAACTTGTAGGCATGTGTAAGTTAGGACAATATATTGGAATAGTTTAGGATTAGTTATCAATTTACCGTTAAAAAAAAGGTGTGAATAAGTTATATAAAATTAAAAGCGAATTGAACTAATTAAAAAACAAACTCTCATAATTCGATCAGTGTTTCATTTTTCTAGTTAAATTAAATTGTTGTGAAACAAAAGAAAATATATATGATAGATCACGTACGTACGTAGTCAAAGTTGAAAGAAGTTGGTGTAGAAGTGGAAGACTACTTTTGTTAGAAGAACTCAGAGACCGAAAGGCAAGTACTACGCGTTTGTACTGAAATCATGCATCGATCTTTAAAGATAAACTTTTTAAATTTATTAATCAGTTATGGTCGTGAAAGTCAAAGCATTTGCCTCACCACACCGACAGACACTCATATATAGATTATACACATGCGCCGAAAAAGAATAGAGAAAGACACACGCTTGACACTCACACTCGAAAATTACTCGTAGTGAGCGAGAGCTAGCATGCATGAAAAAGATATATTTATTCAATTCCATACACACACAAATTAAACAGATCGAAATAGTTTTTCATTTTCATTTACTCAAATGAGTTCTCGTTTTCACGTTTAATCTTCATCGTTTTAACCAAGAATGGTTTTTAACCAACGAACATATTAAAAAAAAATGGTAGAAATACCGACTCATATGGTGATAAAGTGTTAAGGTATAAGCCAAATTTCTTAAGGAATCAAGATTACATTCAAGAAGAAGAAGATATACGACAACAACAATTCAATTTCGTCAAAAATGAGATGTGATGTAGACAATTATATCGTTTTGAGAAGACCCTCGAAGAGAATTAATACGAGTATGTTTTAAAAATAGGTGGTATATGCTAGAGAAATAGAAAGGAAAAAACATAAAGATAGATGAAGAAAACTAAACACTTGGTGGTCAAAGATTGAAATAGAAATTTTTTTATGAAACGGTCGTATTTCAAGGGTGTTTTGTCAAACAAGTTTTCGATTTTTTTTTTTGTGAAAGTGGGTAAACCGGTAATGCTAATACCGGTTTCAAATTTTTGGCTCGAACCCGGTATTAGCATTACCGGGTTCAGAAAAAGCAATTTGAACCCGGTATTAGCATTACCGGTTTCGAGGTGAAATGACATCCTGCAGGAGCATCTTTGACTGGAACAGTGGTGTACTCTGAAAAAAGCTGGCACGTCGTTCGAAACCGGTAATGCTAATACCGGCTTCAAAATACTTTTTCTGAACCCGGTAATGCTAATACCGGGTTCGAGCCAAAAATTTGAAACCGGTATTGCCAATACCGGTTTACCCGGTTGCACAATTTTTTTTTTCCGAAAACTTGTTTGACAAAACACCCTTGAAATACGAACGTTTCAAAAAAAATTTCGAAATAATGTTGAATTAGAACATAGATCTAGAGAAAACTAACACCCAAAATGAAAAATGAGAAAAAGATCGAATTGAAGCAGGGAACTTTATATATATATAGTAATCAATATTTAAAGGTAGAAATTAATGAGATGGTTTCAAATTTGCTTGCCTGGGGAGGACCGTTTTCTTCAGATTCAAGCCTGTATTCATGCATGATCCAATCCGTTTTCTGTCCATTTGGTGCCCTTCCTTTGTAGAATACAAGTGTTTTCCTCATTCCTATGAGCCTTAGTTTTTCATACACTGCTTTGTCTCTTCCAGTAGCCTTCCAAAAACCGGACATAGTTGCCCTATTCGTTCTTGTCCCGGTTGGATACTTTTTATCCTTGTGGCTAAAGAAATACCATTCCGTTTGCTCCTCATATCCAATTCGACATCTCTCTGAAAAAACAACAGCTAACCGTTAGCGCCTAGTGAAAGTTTCCTATATATATATTGGATCGAATCTCTTCTTAGCATATACTCCGTATAACCAAAAGTTGATATAATTAATGGTATATATATAGATGATGGACATGCCTAGATTTTGTTAAAATACAAAAACTCGTTCATACCCAATCTCTTCTTCTACGAGATATAGCAGATGTGAGATTTAGACAGTTTTACCCATACCTTATGATAGAAAGTTTGTTTCAGGAAGGACCTCAAGCCATATCTGTAAAGTGAGGATCGAACCCTTGAGTTTGTCTTCAAAGGCCAGAAGTTTCCACTTGATCTAACACTACTTATTAGATTTAGTAAAAAAAATAGCTTCTTTGAAATGAAAAGAAAAGAAAACCCAACCCTAATTAGATAGAGTGAATATTATTTAAGTTTTTTTAAAACCAATTTTCTTACAATTGTTGAATTAGCAAAACATAAGAAACAAAACCCTAAGTGGTAATAGGTTTTACCTATTAGATCCCACGGTTCGATCCTGTATAGATCGATATCTCTAATGACATCGAGATCGATCTTCTGAGAAGCAACCTTCTTCCTCAAATAGTAACCAACAAGTTCTTCATCGGTTGGATGAAATCGAAATCCAGGAGGAACACATGATGACTGATCCATGGTGTCCATATATGATATATATAATAATATTAGCCAATAGGTACTATATATCGTACTGGTTTAATTAGTTCTGCATCAAATTCACCACCAACTTTTCTTTAGTTCTTCTATATATATCATCATTTTTTATAATGAGAGAGAGAGAGAGAGAGAGAGAGAGATTGTTGTTGTGGGATGAGATGCAAGCATGTGCAGAAAGGAGAAAGGGTATAAAAGAGAAGAAAGAAGAAAAAGTGAAAGCATGCAATTCAATAATTAAATGACAAGTGTGTTATTAGAGACAATCATCAGCTAATTTGGTGGTGAGCTACACTCATAGCTCAAAACAGTAGTACACTTATATATTCTTCTATAGAAAGACAAACGATGTTATTGGTGTTAGAGTATTCTTAATGGACTTATCGATCACTTCTACTCTCATTTCATTCATAAGTTTATGTCACATCAAGATTTCTTTCTTAATACACTTTATTTTATTTGTTTTTATTAATTCAGACATATATATATATATACACATATATAAATAAACATGTTAAACAAAGAAGACTCACACTCTCGTCACAATCTCGTTGGTAAAATGAAATGACCAATTAACCGATATGAGTTGGTGCTATGGCATTACTAATTTAGATCATTAATTAGATGAGAGACTGATAACTGATGCCTCTCATAGAAAGTGCCATTAATTACGAGAATCAGCACGTGTTCATTCCGTTTGCCTTCGACACATTTGGATCCCTAGGCCCTGAGGCGGTTCGTTTTTTAGAGCGGGTGCAGAAGGTGGTCCACAAAGACTCACAAAGCCCGAGGAACCAAGGATTTGTATTCAGTAGAATAGGTTTTTCAATTCAAAAAGGGATAGCGGCGCAGCTTGTTGCTCGCTTACCCATTATTCAGATGTAACTTGGTTTTTACTTGATCACGTAATAAAACATTACGAGATAAGCTTATTAGGTAAATAAACAACTTATATTACAATCTTTAACAGTTGATTATTAAGTATGAAATTTTAGAGATGCATAGCCCACTGATCCATGTTTAACTAATACAAATAGCATGTTATGGTGATGTGGTGGTGGCAGCGACCGGTGGTGTGGTGGCGACTATTGGTGGCGGTGGTGGTGGCGTCGAGTGGTGTAGGTTGGTGTAAATGTAATTGATGCAAAAGTGACAGGGGAGATATTTTAAAAGTTAAGGGATTAGGTTTGAGGGTGTAAATTAGTTCATTAAGGGAAAGTTGGGTAATTTCTTATAATTTTTTCCAAAAAAAAGGGTCATTAAGGATAATTATATCATTTCCAAACTAAATTTTGTGTAACTATCTTTAAAAATAAGGAGTGGATAATTTTTATATAGTTTAAAGATTAAAGATAAAGATAGACCAATGATCCACGTTTAGTTGTGTGACCTAGTAGTAAAAAGTCATGTTTTCATACAAGAAGTCGCGGTGTAGCCACGAAACTTTGTGAAAACGAGTTAACGGCACACGGTGGGTTAACAAACATAGAACTTGATGGGTTGGAAATCGATGGGTTGCTCGTTTGGCTTTGATTAGAAGATGATGAACCCGCATATGTGCTTTCAAGTAGATTCATGAACATGTCGTTGGCTTGATTCGAAAGAGGGTTGAGTTGTTGCGAGACATGTTTGAATGGATAATCTAATGTTTGAATGTAGTGTTTTTGATTAGATGATAGTATTGTGTTTGAATGGTTAGTGTAAAAAATGTAGTGTTTTTGATTAGATGATAGTATTGTGTTTGAATGGTTAGTGTAAAAAATAAGATTTATATATACAAAAAATTGTGAACTAGCCGTTTGTGTTTGTACAAAAATTTTGAATTTTTTTGTTTTTTTTTTAGTCAAGCAACGGATACAATCGCATGGGCCCACCACCTTCTCGTCCAGCTTGTTCTTATTTAAGAAAGGAGTGAAAATCAACGAGCATGAAGGGGGTACTAGCATTAACGTCGATTGACGAACACGGAATGGACGAGCTCGTCCATGCCTTACTACGAGCGGCCTTAATAGCCTAAATAAAACAAATCCATCCGTCGTTTATCCGGTATTACCATTGATTATTTAGTAAGCGTATATTTACCCGAGCTAGAAGTTTATAATAAAACGAACTGAAAAATGTTTTCCTTTTAGTTTCTATTTATTTGCAGCCATGAAATTCCTCAAACGATTAAATTAGCGGAAATTACTTATACTTTAGTGTTTAGAGAATAAAAAAAAGAGGTTGTAACAAATTAAAACAACCCAATAGATAGTACTCGATCCGTATATGGACTTGCTGCTTTTCCAAACCAACACATACGATAGGCGAACACAATTTTGATCGAGGATAGTCTTTGACCTTGGGAGTATCCACTTGGTTTCGAGTCCCACTTCTCACATTTGTAAGGGTGGATTAATATGGGATTTTTTGAGAGTCCTGGTTTCCAGGCATACGTGTAATTTAGAAGTAGGAGTAGAATAGAATGTCGTTAAAAAAAAAATGCATGTAATTTTTTTTTCGTATTAGCTCTAGATTCCGAATTCCTTATTTTAAACCTTCTTTACTTGACGATATTTCATTTTAAAATCAGGACCGGAGCTACATTACCGTAGGAGTAGCCCGGAACGGGGGCCAGGTCGTTTGCGTCTCCCTAGGGCCTCCCCTGTTTATTTGCTAATAGCTAGTTTATCCCAAATTAATACCGAGTACGTAGTTAAACGTTTGAAATGAACTAGATATCAAGAAAAACAAAAATGTTTCTCACCTCTTCCAAGACCATTGACCAAAAGTTTATTGATAATTTATTTCTGTATCAATTAAGGAAAGCAAACGATAAAACTTTCACGTGCAATAATTTATGTAGGTCGGGGTTAAAAGAAGAATAGATGGAAGCCAAATGATGAAAGGAAGAATGATTTAAGATTGTTTTCCATTTTTATTTTATTTATTTATTTTTTTTACATTGTGGGCCGGGGTGGGGGGTTGAATTTGGACCTAAGTTGTAAACAATGCTAAATCGTGATATATGATTATAAGGCTTAAGTGTGTGAGAGAGAAAGTAGATAGAAGATGGGAAAAGTATGGAAATATTATTAAAAGTGGTTACCTTACAATGGATGTGGAGAGAGGTTTATATAGGCACAACATTTGCTCTAAACCCCCTCCTTAATTACAAATAAGTCCTTATCTAATTACAACAAAATCCTTCCATACTTAATACATTTAAACAAGGACTATTCTATTACATAATTACAAAACACGCACTAACTAAATAATTAAAGCTAACAATCTCCCCCTTTAGTGCGATTTTGTGAAGGTTCATCGTCTAGTCCTTTTCTTCTTTATTTGTCTTCTGTTTCTTTTCTTGGTTGACGATTCGGGTTTGTCTTGATGAGTCCTTTGATCATTGAAGGCCCTTTTCTTGTATTCACTGAACTTCTCTTTCCAGAGGCGCTTGGGAATGAAATGAAATTTTGGATCAGATGGTCGGTTGGGGGTTCTATGATATGGATCTTTAAATAAACGTGATGAGCCCATTTGTTGAAAATCTTCAATGTTGAGTAGACTTTGTAGCTTTCTCTTTATCTTCATCGTCTTCGAGCAACTTTGACTTTTTGAATCTCAAGCATTCTGTGAAAGCGAAGGCGAAGACTTGGGTTTCTTGTAGAAAGCGGAAGCTTGGAATGAAGTGCGGAAGCTTGGCTTAGTGTTGAGTGTAGAACTTGACTTGGTTCTTACATTACAGTCGTTGATTGTCTGTCTCTTGCTCCCCCTCAAACACACAAGTTTCTCAATAACAGATAATTAATCCAGAAAATGGTTTGTCGCTTTAGCTCCCCCTCAACTTGTCGTATGAGCGAAATCTTCTCTAAATCTTGCCCCCCTCACTCAATCACTCCTTTCAAAATATACAATAAAAACATACTAAAAGATCCAAGACTAATTTTCCTTTTAGCTCCCCCTCAACCCGGGCATAATTTTTTGGAGCAAAGAATTAGACAAGGCAATGTGCTCCCCCTCAAAAGGATAATCAATCTCTGACGCTTTTATCCCCCTCATGATGAACACATGTAACGTGTTCATCATGCACAATGATTGATGACAATAACGGTAAATGAAAGGTATAACTATGAAGTAACGTCTCAATTACACATGTTTTGAACGGGTTGTACACTGATATGTGTACAAGCCAAATCACAACCACCTACTTGGATCCAGACGTTGGAACCCATGTAAGGGTGGGTCCAACTGGATATTTGAAGAGAGAAGTAGAAGGTTGTGCATAGTAAAACACTTTTTGCACACGAGGGTGAATGACTCATGGTGCCAACTTAAACAGCTCAGAGAGAGAGTATTTAATGGGAGTGCTTTTAGGTTTTGGTTTGGGTTTAGTATGAGAGAACCAGCCATATTGATCTCTATAACGAATGATTCCGGTGGTGGAATCCTTGAATATCTGGCAATGGCTGTTTATAGGCTTGAGGGGAGGTCTGGTCTTGCGAGGTGTGTAATATGGGTTTATTTGTTTGAGAGTAGGATGAGGTTTATGTGGAAGAGTTTTTGTGTTGGTGAAGTGAGGTTCTTTTGAGAATTTGGGAGTGGTATGAGCTGGTTTGGAAGATGGCTGTGGTTGTTTATTGTTTTGGTGAGATGGTTTGGTGTTATGAAGATTTGTTTTGATTTTGGAGGAAGGGTGTTGCTTGGTATTGGTTGATAATTTTGGGTGATTGTGGTTTGGTTGGGCATTTGAAGGAATGGATTTTGTTTTAGTTGGAGATGGAGATGGAGTGGTTTGGTTGGGAAGAGGTGATTCTGGAGCACGAGTCGAAAGAGAACTCACTTGATTTGACTTGGTTGAAAGTTGAGTTTCAGAAATTTAGTACTAAAACAGGTTTTCAGAAATTTAGTACTAAAACAGGTTTTCGAATTGTAGTACTAAAACAGGTTTTCGAATTGTAGTACTAAAACAGGTTTTCGAATTGTAGTACTAAAACAGGTTTTCGAATTGTAGTACTAAAACAGGGTTTCAGAAATTTAGTACTAAAACAGGGTTTCAGAAATGTAGTACTAAAACAGGGTTTCAGAAATTTAGTACTAAAACAGGGTTTCAGAAATTTAGTACTAAAACAGGGTTTCAGAAATTTAGTACTAAAACAGGGTTTCAGAAATGTAGTACTAAAACAGGTTTTCGAATTGTAGTACTAAAACAGGGTTTCAGAAATTTAGTACTAAAACAGGGTTTCAGAAATGTAGTACTAAAACAGGGTTTCAGAAATGTAGTACTAAAACAGGGTTTCAGAAATGTAGTACTAAAACAGGTTTTCGAATTGTAGTACTAAAACAGGGTTTCAGAAATGTAGTACTAAAACAGGGTTTCAGAAATTTAGTACTAAAACAGGTTTTCGAATTGTAGTACTAAAACAGGTTTTCGAATTGTAGTACTAAAACAGGGTTTCAGAAATGTAGTACTAAAACAGGGTTTCAGAAATTTAGTACTAAAACAGGGTTTCAGAAATGTAGTACTAAAACAGGTTTTCGAATTGTAGTACTAAAACAGGTTTTCGAATTGTAGTACTAAAACAGGGTTTCAGAAATGTAGTACTAAAACAGGGTTTCAGAAATTTAGTACTAAAACAGGGTTTCAGAAATGTAGTACTAAAACAGGTTTTCGAATTGTAGTACTAAAACAGGTTTTCGAATTGTAGTACTAAAACAGGGTTTCAGAAATGTAGTACTAAAACAGGGTTTCAGAAATGTAGTACTAAAACAGGTTTTCGAATTGTAGTACTAAAACAGGGTTTCAGAAATTTAGTACTAAAACAGGGTTTCGAATTGTAGTACTAAAACAGGGTTTCAGAAATGTAGTACTAAAACAGGGTTTCAGAAATGTAGTACTAAAACAGGTTTTCGAATTGTAGTACTAAAACAGGTTTTCGAATTGTAGTACTAAAACAGGGTTTCAGAAATGTAGTACTAAAACAGGGTTTCAGAAATGTAGTACTAAAACAGGTTTTCGAATTGTAGTACTAAAACAGGTTTTCGAATTGTAGTACTAAAACAGGGTTTCAGAAATTTAGTACTAAAACAGGGTTTCAGAAATGTAGTACTAAAACAGGTTTTCGAATTGTAGTACTAAAACAGGTTTTCGAATTGTAGTACTAAAACAGGTTTTCGAATTGTAGTACTAAAACAGGTTTTCGAATTGTAGTACTAAAACAGGTTTTCGAATTGTAGTACTAAAACAGGTTTTCGAATTGTAGTACTAAAACAGGGTTTCAGAAATTTAGTACTAAAACAGGTTTTCGAATTGTAGTACTAAAACAGGTTTTCGAATTGTAGTACTAAAACAGGTTTTCGAATTGTAGTACTAAAACAGGTTTTCGAATTGTAGTACTAAAACAGGTTTTCGAATTGTAGTACTAAAACAGGTTTTCGAATTGTAGTACTAAAACAGGTTTTCAAATTGTAGTACTAAAACAGGTTTTCGAATTGTAGTACTAAAACAGGTTTTCGAATTGTAGTACTAAAACAGGTTTTCGAATTGTAGTACTAAAACAGGTTTTCGAATTGTAGTACTAAAACAGGTTTTCGAATTGTAGTACTAAAACAGGTTTTCGAATTGTAGTACTAAAACAGGTTTTCGAATTGTAGTACTAAAACAGGTTTTCGAATTGTAGTACTAAAACAGGTTTTCGAATTGTAGTACTAAAACAGGGTTTCAGAAATTTAGTACTAAAACAGGGTTTCAGAAATGTAGTACTAAAACAGGTTTTCGAATTGTAGTACTAAAACAGGGTTTCAGAAATGTAGTACTAAAACAGGTTTTCGAATTGTAGTACTAAAACAGGGTTTCAGAAATTTAGTACTAAAACAGGTTTTCGAATTGTAGTACTAAAACAGGTTTTCGAATTGTAGTACTAAAACAGGGTTTCAGAAATTTAGTACTAAAACAGGGTTTCAGAAATTTAGTACTAAAACAGGGTTTCAGAAATTTAGTACTAAAACAGGTTTTCGAATTGTAGTACTAAAACAGGGTTTCAGAAATTTAGTACTAAAACAGGTTTTCGAATTGTAGTACTAAAACAGGTTTTCGAATTGTAGTACTAAAACAGGGTTTCAGAAATTTAGTACTAAAACAGGTTTTCGAATTGTAGTACTAAAACAGGGTTTCAGAAATTTAGTACTAAAACAGGGTTTCAGAAATTTAGTACTAAAACAGGGTTTCAGAAATGTAGTACTAAAACAGGTTTTCGAATTGTAGTACTAAAACAGGTTTTCGAATTGTAGTACTAAAACAGGTTTTCGAATTGTAGTACTAAAACAGGGTTTCAGAAATGTAGTACTAAAACAGGGTTTCAGAAATGTAGTACTAAAACAGGTTTTCGAATTGTAGTACTAAAACAGGGTTTCAGAAATGTAGTACTAAAACAGGGTTTCAGAAATGTAGTACTAAAACAGGGTTTCAGAAATTTAGTACTAAAACAGGGTTTCAGAAATTTAGTACTAAAACAGGGTTTCAGAAATTTAGTACTAAAACAGGTTTTCGAATTGTAGTACTAAAACAGGTTTTCGAATTGTAGTACTAAAACAGGGTTTCAGAAATTTAGTACTAAAACAGGGTTTCAGAAATTTAGTACTAAAACAGGGTTTCAGAAATTTAGTACTAAAACAGGGTTTCAGAAATGTAGTACTAAAACAGGGTTTCAGAAATTTAGTACTAAAACAGGGTTTCAGAAATTTAGTACTAAAACAGGGTTTCAGAAATTTAGTACTAAAACAGGGTTTCAGAAATTTAGTACTAAAACAGGTTTTCGAATTGTAGTACTAAAACAGGGTTTCAGAAATTTAGTACTAAAACAGGGTTTCAGAAATGTAGTACTAAAACAGGGTTTCAGAAATTTAGTACTAAAACAGGTTTTCGAATTGTAGTACTAAAACAGGGTTTCAGAAATTTAGTACTAAAACAGGGTTTCAGAAATTTAGTACTAAAACAGGGTTTCAGAAAAGTAGTACTAAAACAGGGTTTCAGAAAAAAAAAAAAAAAAAAAAAAAAAAAAAAAAAAAAAAAAAAAAAAAAAAAAAAAAAAAAAAAAAAAAAAAAAAAAAAAAAAAAAAAAAAAAAAAAAAAAAAAAAAAAAAAAAAAAAAAAAAAAAAAAAAAAAAAAAAAAAAAAAAAAAAAAAAAAAAAAAAAAAAAAAAAAAAAAAAAAAAAAAAAAAAAAAAAAAAAAAAAAAAAAAAAAAAAAAAAAAAAAAAAAAAAAAAAAAAAAAAAAAAAAAAAAAAAAAAAAAAAAAAAAAAAAAAAAAAAAAAAAAAAAAAAAAAAAAAAAAAAAAAAAAAAAAAAAAAAAAAAAAAAAAAAAAAAAAAAAAAAAAAAAAAAAAAAAAAAAAAAAAAAAAAAAAAAAAAAAAAAAAAAAAAAAAAAAAAAAAAAAAAAAAAAAAAAAAAAAAAAAAAAAAAAAAAAAAAAAAAAAAAAAAAAAAAAAAAAAAAAAAAAAAAAAAAAAAAAAAAAAAAAAAAAAAAAAAAAAAAAAAAAAAAAAAAAAAAAAAAAAAAAAAAAAAAAAAAAAAAAAAAAAAAAAAAAAAAAAAAAAAAAAAAAAAAAAAAAAAAAAAAAAAAAAAAAAAAAAAAAAAAAAAAAAAAAAAAAAAAAAAAAAAAAAAAAAAAAAAAAAAAAAAAAAAAAAAAAAAAAAAAAAAAAAAAAAAAAAAAAAAAAAAAAAAAAAAAAAAAAAAAAAAAAAAAAAAAAAAAAAAAAAAAAAAAAAAAAAAAAAAAAAAAAAAAAAAAAAAAAAAAAAAAAAAAAAAAAAAAAAAAAAAAAAAAAAAAAAAAAAAAAAAAAAAAAAAAAAAAAAAAAAAAAAAAAAAAAAAAAAAAAAAAAAAAAAAAAAAAAAAAAAAAAAAAAAAAAAAAAAAAAAAAAAAAAAAAAAAAAAAAAAAAAAAAAAAAAAAAAAAAAAAAAAAAAAAAAAAAAAAAAAAAAAAAAAAAAAAAAAAAAAAAAAAAAAAAAAAAAAAAAAAAAAAAAAAAAAAAAAAAAAAAAAAAAAAAAAAAAAAAAAAAAAAAAAAAAAAAAAAAAAAAAAAAAAAAAAAAAAAAAAAAAAAAAAAAAAAAAAAAAAAAAAAAAAAAAAAAAAAAAAAAAAAAAAAAAAAAAAAAAAAAAAAAAAAAAAAAAAAAAAAAAAAAAAAAAAAAAAAAAAAAAAAAAAAAAAAAAAAAAAAAAAAAAAAAAAAAAAAAAAAAAAAAAAAAAAAAAAAAAAAAAAAAAAAAAAAAAAAAAAAAAAAAAAAAAAAAAAAAAAAAAAAAAAAAAAAAAAAAAAAAAAAAAAAAAAAAAAAAAAAAAAAAAAAAAAAAAAAAAAAAAAAAAAAAAAAAAAAAAAAAAAAAAAAAAAAAAAAAAAAAAAAAAAAAAAAAAAAAAAAAAAAAAAAAAAAAAAAAAAAAAAAAAAAAAAAAAAAAAAAAAAAAAAAAAAAAAAAAAAAAAAAAAAAAAAAAAAAAAAAAAAAAAAAAAAAAAAAAAAAAAAAAAAAAAAAAAAAAAAAAAAAAAAAAAAAAAAAAAAAAAAAAAAAAAAAAAAAAAAAAAAAAAAAAAAAAAAAAAAAAAAAAAAAAAAAAAAAAAAAAAAAAAAAAAAAAAAAAAAAAAAAAAAAAAAAAAAAAAAAAAAAAAAAAAAAAAAAAAAAAAAAAAAAAAAAAAAAAAAAAAAAAAAAAAAAAAAAAAAAAAAAAAAAAAAAAAAAAAAAAAAAAAAAAAAAAAAAAAAAAAAAAAAAAAAAAAAAAAAAAAAAAAAAAAAAAAAAAAAAAAAAAAAAAAAAAAAAAAAAAAAAAAAAAAAAAAAAAAAAAAAAAAAAAAAAAAAAAAAAAAAAAAAAAAAAAAAAAAAAAAAAAAAAAAAAAAAAAAAAAAAAAAAAAAAAAAAAAAAAAAAAAAAAAAAAAAAAAAAAAAAAAAAAAAAAAAAAAAAAAAAAAAAAAAAAAAAAAAAAAAAAAAAAAAAAAAAAAAAAAAAAAAAAAAAAAAAAAAAAAAAAAAAAAAAAAAAAAAAAAAAAAAAAAAAAAAAAAAAAAAAAAAAAAAAAAAAAAAAAAAAAAAAAAAAAAAAAAAAAAAAAAAAAAAAAAAAAAAAAAAAAAAAAAAAAAAAAAAAAAAAAAAAAAAAAAAAAAAAAAAAAAAAAAAAAAAAAAAAAAAAAAAAAAAAAAAAAAAAAAAAAAAAAAAAAAAAAAAAAAAAAAAAAAAAAAAAAAAAAAAAAAAAAAAAAAAAAAAAAAAAAAAAAAAAAAAAAAAAAAAAAAAAAAAAAAAAAAAAAAAAAAAAAAAAAAAAAAAAAAAAAAAAAAAAAAAAAAAAAAAAAAAAAAAAAAAAAAAAAAAAAAAAAAAAAAAAAAAAAAAAAAAAAAAAAAAAAAAAAAAAAAAAAAAAAAAAAAAAAAAAAAAAAAAAAAAAAAAAAAAAAAAAAAAAAAAAAAAAAAAAAAAAAAAAAAAAAAAAAAAAAAAAAAAAAAAAAAAAAAAAAAAAAAAAAAAAAAAAAAAAAAAAAAAAAAAAAAAAAAAAAAAAAAAAAAAAAAAAAAAAAAAAAAAAAAAAAAAAAAAAAAAAAAAAAAAAAAAAAAAAAAAAAAAAAAAAAAAAAAAAAAAAAAAAAAAAAAAAAAAAAAAAAAAAAAAAAAAAAAAAAAAAAAAAAAAAAAAAAAAAAAAAAAAAAAAAAAAAAAAAAAAAAAAAAAAAAAAAAAAAAAAAAAAAAAAAAAAAAAAAAAAAAAAAAAAAAAAAAAAAAAAAAAAAAAAAAAAAAAAAAAAAAAAAAAAAAAAAAAAAAAAAAAAAAAAAAAAAAAAAAAAAAAAAAAAAAAAAAAAAAAAAAAAAAAAAAAAAAAAAAAAAAAAAAAAAAAAAAAAAAAAAAAAAAAAAAAAAAAAAAAAAAAAAAAAAAAAAAAAAAAAAAAAAAAAAAAAAAAAAAAAAAAAAAAAAAAAAAAAAAAAAAAAAAAAAAAAAAAAAAAAAAAAAAAAAAAAAAAAAAAAAAAAAAAAAAAAAAAAAAAAAAAAAAAAAGTATATATATATATATATATATATATATATATATATATATATATATATATATATATATATATATATATATATATATATATATATATATATATATATATATATATATATATATATATATATATATATATATATATATATATATATATATATATATATATATATATATATATATATATATATATATATATATATATATATATATATATATATATATATATATATATATATATATATATATATATATATATATATATATATATATATATATATATATATATATATATATATATATATATATATATATATATATATATATATATATATATATATATATATATATATATATATATATATATATATATATATATATATATATATATATATATATATATATATATATATATATATATATATATATATATATATATATATATATATATATATATATATATATATATATATATATATATATATATATATATATATATATATATATATATATATATATATATATATATATATATATATATATATATATATATATATATATATATATATATATATATATATATATATATATATATATATATATATATATATATATATATATATATATATATATATATATATATATATATATATATATATATATATATATATATATATATATATATATATATATATATATATATATATATATATATATATATATATATATATATATATATATATATATATATATATATATATATATATATATATATATATATATATATATATATATATATATATATATATATATATATATATATATATATATATATATATATATATATATATATATATATATATATATATATATATATATATATATATATATATATATATATATATATATATATATATATATATATATATATATATATATATATATATATATATATATATATATATATATATATATATATATATATATATATATATATATATATATATATATATATATATATATATATATATATATATATATATATATATATATATATATATATATATATATATATATATATATATATATATATATATATATATATATATATATATATATATATATATATATATATATATATATATATATATATATATATATATATATATATATATATATATATATATATATATATATATATATATATATATATATATATATATATATATATATATATATATATATATATATATATATATATATATATATATATATATATATATATATATATATATATATATATATATATATATATATATATATATATATATATATATATATATATATATATATATATATATATATATATATATATATATATATATATATATATATATATATATATATATATATATATATATATATATATATATCTATATATATATATATATATATATATATACATCAAGACAAATTGATGATTTAGTGCATGTATGTATATATATAGTGGGATGTGATGTGATACATGCATGCAGAAGCATGAGATCGATAAAGCTTACCAGGTGAGATTGATGAGCAATCCGATGATTTGAAATTTGGCAGTTTATATATGTATGTATGTATATATATGACAGCAATCGTACTTAATTATGATATATAGGACACATGAGTGGTACTGGTTGACTAGTATATGAAATTTTAATGGTTATATAGCTAGCATATATGGAGTACTATTATACTTAGATGAAAATACTACCAGCGGGGTTTATTAATTGTTGAAGGATCTCACTGAAAATTATAGCATGGGCCTTTTTGA
>CM067175.1:34890497-34910497 GCA_034093135.1 Erigeron breviscapus | reverse complement strand
AAACTAGAGAGACATTTCCTTTAAGTGATCATAAGTCTAAAAAACTTGGTGAACTTGTTCATCTTGACCTCTAGGGACCTTATAGGGTTACTAGTAGAGATGGTTATAGATACTTTCTTACTGTGGTTGATGATTTCTCAAGAGCTGTTTGGGTATATCTTTTGAAAACCAAAGATGAAGTATTTCATAACATTACCAATTTTGTTAATCTTCTTGAAAACCAATTTGATAAAAAAGGTTAAGTGTTTTAGAAGTGATAATGGAACAGAGTTTGTTAATTCTAAAATGACAAATTTTGTTCACAATTCTGGTATAATTCATCAAACTTCTTGTGTGTATACTCCACAGCAGAATGGTGTTGTGGAGAGGAAACATAAAAAAAAAAAAAAAAAAAAAAAAAAAAAAAAAAAAAAAAAAAAAAAAAAAAAAAAAAAAAAAAAAAAAAAAAAAAAAAAAAAAAAAAAAAAAAAAAAAAAAAAAAAAAAAAAAAAAAAAAAAAAAAAAAAAAAAAAAAAAAAAAAAAAAAAAAAAAAAAAAAAAAAAAAAAAAAAAAAAAAAAAAAAAAAAAAAAAAAAAAAAAAAAAAAAAAAAAAAAAAAAAAAAAAAAAAAAAAAAAAAAAAAAAAAAAAAAAAAAAAAAAAAAAAAAAAAAAAAAAAAAAAAAAAAAAAAAAAAAAAAAAAAAAAAAAAAAAAAAAAAAAAAAAAAAAAAAAAAAAAAAAAAAAAAAAAAAAAAAAAAAAAAAAAAAAAAAAAAAAAAAAAAAAAAAAAAAAAAAAAAAAAAAAAAAAAAAAAAAAAAAAAAAAAAAAAAAAAAAAAAAAAAAAAAAAAAAAAAAAAAAAAAAAAAAAAAAAAAAAAAAAAAAAAAAAAAAAAAAAAAAAAAAAAAAAAAAAAAAAAAAAAAAAAAAAAAAAAAAAAAAAAAAAAAAAAAAAAAAAAAAAAAAAAAAAAAAAAAAAAAAAAAAAAAAAAAAAAAAAAAAAAAAAAAAAAAAAAAAAAAAAAAAAAAAAAAAAAAAAAAAAAAAAAAAAAAAAAAAAAAAAAAAAAAAAAAAAAAAAAAAAAAAAAAAAAAAAAAAAAAAAAAAAAAAAAAAAAAAAAAAAAAAAAAAAAAAAAAAAAAAAAAAAAAAAAAAAAAAAAAAAAAAAAAAAAAAAAAAAAAAAAAAAAAAAAAAAAAAAAAAAAAAAAAAAAAAAAAAAAAAAAAAAAAAAAAAAAAAAAAAAAAAAAAAAAAAAAAAAAAAAAAAAAAAAAAAAAAAAAAAAAAAAAAAAAAAAAAAAAAAAAAAAAAAAAAAAAAAAAAAAAAAAAAAAAAAAAAAAAAAAAAAAAAAAAAAAAAAAAAAAAAAAAAAAAAAAAAAAAAAAAAAAAAAAAAAAAAAAAAAAAAAAAAAAAAAAAAAAAAAAAAAAAAAAAAAAAAAAAAAAAAAAAAAAAAAAAAAAAAAAAAAAAAAAAAAAAAAAAAAAAAAAAAAAAAAAAAAAAAAAAAAAAAAAAAAAAAAAAAAAAAAAAAAAAAAAAAAAAAAAAAAAAAAAAAAAAAAAAAAAAAAAAAAAAAAAAAAAAAAAAAAAAAAAAAAAAAAAAAAAAAAAAAAAAAAAAAAAAAAAAAAAAAAAAAAAAAAAAAAAAAAAAAAAAAAAAAAAAAAAAAAAAAAAAAAAAAAAAAAAAAAAAAAAAAAAAAAAAAAAAAAAAAAAAAAAAAAAAAAAAAAAAAAAAAAAAAAAAAAAAAAAAAAAAAAAAAAAAAAAAAAAAAAAAAAAAAAAAAAAAAAAAAAAAAAAAAAAAAAAAAAAAAAAAAAAAAAAAAAAAAAAAAAAAAAAAAAAAAAAAAAAAAAAAAAAAAAAAAAAAAAAAAAAAAAAAAAAAAAAAAAAAAAAAAAAAAAAAAAAAAAAAAAAAAAAAAAAAAAAAAAAAAAAAAAAAAAAAAAAAAAAAAAAAAAAAAAAAAAAAAAAAAAAAAAAAAAAAAAAAAAAAAAAAAAAAAAAAAAAAAAAAAAAAAAAAAAAAAAAAAAAAAAAAAAAAAAAAAAAAAAAAAAAAAAAAAAAAAAAAAAAAAAAAAAAAAAAAAAAAAAAAAAAAAAAAAAAAAAAAAAAAAAAAAAAAAAAAAAAAAAAAAAAAAAAAAAAAAAAAAAAAAAAAAAAAAAAAAAAAAAAAAAAAAAAAAAAAAAAAAAAAAAAAAAAAAAAAAAAAAAAAAAAAAAAAAAAAAAAAGAGAACCTAATACTTATGATGAAGCTTGTAAAGATTTAAATTGGGTTCAAGCTATGAATGATGAAATGGAAGCTTTATATAGGAATAACACTTGGGTAATTACTGACCTTCCTCAAGGAAGAAAACCAATTGGATGTAAATGGATTTATAAGATTAAGTATAAATCAAGTGGTGAAATTGAAAGATACAAAGTTAGACTAGTTGCTAAAGGGTATAATCAAAGAGTTGGTCTAGATTATGAAGAAACATTTGCTCCTGTGGTTAAAATGGTAACTGTTAGATGTTTGCTTAATTTAGCTGTTCAAAATAACTGGAAACTGTTTCAGTTAGACATTAATAATGCCTTTCTTTATGGTAATTTGTATGAAGATGTGTATATGGACCTACCTGGAGGATATTGTGAAAAGGATAGTGGTAAGGTTTTTAAACTTATAAAATCTTTGTATGGTTTAAAACAGGCTCCAAGACAATGGAATGAAAAATTAACACTTTCTTTATCTGAAATGGGTTTCATACAAAGTAAAAATGATTACTCATTATTTACAAAGAATGATAAAGATATCTTTCTTGCTCTTCTTGTATATGTTGATGATATTGTGGTCACTGGCTATAGTGAAACTGAAATTGAGAAGTTTAAAACTGTTCTAAAAGAGAAATTTATGATTAAGGACTTAGGAGAAATGAAATATTTCTTAGGTATTGTAAGTTCTTAAAACTCAAAATGGTTTGTGTCTTTCACAAAGAAAGTATTGTCTTGAACTTTTACATGAGCTTGGATTGTTAGGTTGCAAACCTATGAAGTCTCCTCTTGAGGCTAATACTGTTCTTTCTGCTAAAGCTTCTGATAATGACAATTTAATTACAAATGTGAATGCTTATCAGAAATTGATAGGAAAGTTAATATATCTAACCATTACTAGACCAGATATTGCTTATTCAGTTCAATGTTTAAGTCAATATATGCATGCACCATTGCAGTCTCATTTTAAGGCTGCCATGAGAGTTTTAAGGTATCTTAAGGCCTCACCAGGTAAAGGTAACTTGATTGAAAGAAACCATGAACAAGGTTTAGTTGCTTATTCTGATGCAGACTGGGGTAAATGTTTATCTTCAAGAAGGTCAGTTTCTGGTTATTGTATTTTCTTAAATGGAAACCTTGTTTCATGAAAAAGTAAAAAACAGCCTACTGTTTCTAGATCTTCTGCAGAATCTGAGTATAGATCTCTTGCTGCTACTACTTGTGAAATAATATGGATCTTAAAAATCTTAAAAGACTTAAATATCACAAATGTTTTACCTGTGAATCTTTTCTGTGATTGTAAACCAGCAATACAAATTGCTGGTAATCCTGTTCTTCATGAAAGCACAAAGCATTTCGAAATTGATTTACATCTTGTTAGAGAAAAAGTAGCAGCAGGTTTGATCAATCTCATTAAAATAGATTCTGAAGAACAGCCTGCTGACATTCTTACAAAGGGATTGAGTAATTCTGCTCATCATTATTTGTGTTCTAAGCTTAAGCTTAAAGATTTGTTCAATACTTAGTTTGAGGGGGGATGTTAAAAGGTATAATAAAATCTCAAACTATGTATTTTTAGTTGTATAAGTATACTTATTTTGTTGCACAAGTGTAATTGCAGGAAGTAGAGGGACTGAATGTAACACCCCGCTAAAGCGGAATATACGGATGCCCATTCAAGACTTAAATACTCCCTTAAACAGTATAAATGTATTTAAGATCCTGCCCATTCAAGACTTAAATACTCCCTTAAACAGTATAAATGTATTTAAGATCCTGCCCATTCAAGACTTAAATACTCCCTTAAACAGTATAAATGTATTTAAGATCCTGCCCATTCAAGACTTAAATACTCCCTTAAACAGTATAAATGTATTTAAGATCCTGCCCATTCAAGACTTAAATACTCCCTTAAACAGTATAAATGTATTTAAGATCCTGCCCATTCAAGACTTAAATACTCCCTTAAACAGTATAAATGTATTTAAGATCCTGCCCATTCAAGACTTAAATACTCCCTTAAACAGTATAAATGTATTTAAGATCCTGCCCATTCAAGACTTAAATACTCCCTTAAACAGTATAAATGTATTTAAGATCCTGCCCATTCAAGACTTAAATACTCCCTTAAACAGTATAAATGTATTTAAGATCCTGCCCATTCAAGACTTAAATACTCTTTTAAATAATTAGGAATCATATCATAAGTACTTCGTAAGATCATAAAATAGTACGTAAAATAGCTCAAGAACATATGTACAAGTACAAAATAGTTTTCATGCTTTTCAGTCCCCGATAAAGAACTTGAACAAAATGTACGAAAGGGGGAATAGTGAACTCACAGTGATCTGGTACAAGCACAGTAGTATAAGCACAGAGAACAAGCACAGAGATAGATAAGTTATATCTATCGAAATCCAAGTACGTCTTGATGGATGCCTAAGTACAAGTTATTGTTCATAGATGTGCACACATATTAGTTCAAATGACTAATTAACTACTGAAATGTCCTTGATGAACTGATGATTTGGTCCATAATGATCTTTGAACGTTTTGACTCAAAATGAGTTTAAATGAACTTTAAATGTATTATCACTGCTAACCCGATTGGCCAGAACTGAACTGTAGTGAACTTATGCACATAATAATCAAGTACTTCAAGAAGATCTAAATTAGAACAAGAACAGATAATATGCATCCTCCAGAACTGCGGAGAATGAGGGTGGGCCTACCCTAAACAGCGCTGTCCATAATTATCTACGGTTCAATCCCTGAACTGTGGGATATGAATTGATAGCAGTGACTAAGAACTGAACAAGTACAAGTACGAACTAGAACATGTTAAAGATCAATATAGTAGTATGGAGGTATTTAAGATCCTGCCCATTCAAGACTTAAATACTCCCTTAAACAGTATAAATGTATTTAAGATCCTGCCCATTCAAGACTTAAATACTCCCTTAAACAGTATAAATGTATTTAAGATCCTGCCCATTCAAGACTTAAATACTCCCTTAAACAGTATAAATGTATTTAAGATCCTGCCCATTCAAGACTTAAATACTCCCTTAAACAGTATAAATGTATTTAAGATCCTGCCCATTCAAGACTTAAATACTCCCTTAAACAGTATAAATGTATTTAAGATCCTGCCCATTCAAGACTTAAATACTCCCTTAAACAGTATAAATGTATTTAAGATCCTGCCCATTCAAGACTTAAATACTCCCTTAAACAGTATAAATGTATTTAAGATCCTGCCCATTCAAGACTTAAATACTCCCTTAAACAGTATAAATGTATTTAAGATCCTGCCCATTCAAGACTTAAATACTCCCTTAAACAGTATAAATGTATTTAAGATCCTGCCCATTCAAGACTTAAATACTCCCTTAAACAGTATAAATGTATTTAAGATCCTGCCCATTCAAGACTTAAATACTCCCTTAAACAGTATAAATGTATTTAAGATCCTGCCCATTCAAGACTTAAATACTCCCTTAAACAGTATAAATGTATTTAAGATCCTGCCCATTCAAGACTTAAATACTCCCTTAAACAGTATAAATGTATTTAAGATCCTGCCCATTCAAGACTTAAATACTCCCTTAAACAGTATAAATGTATTTAAGATCCTGCCCATTCAAGACTTAAATACTCCCTTAAACAGTATAAATGTATTTAAGATCCTGCCCATTCAAGACTTAAATACTCCCTTAAACAGTATAAATGTATTTAAGATCCTGCCCATTCAAGACTTAAATACTCCCTTAAACAGTATAAATGTATTTAAGATCCTGCCCATTCAAGACTTAAATACTCCCTTAAACAGTATAAATGTATTTAAGATCCTGCCCATTCAAGACTTAAATACTCCCTTAAACAGTATAAATGTATTTAAGATCCTGCCCATTCAAGACTTAAATACTCCCTTAAACAGTATAAATGTATTTAAGATCCTGCCCATTCAAGACTTAAATACTCCCTTAAACAGTATAAATGTATTTAAGATCCTGCCCATTCAAGACTTAAATACTCCCTTAAACAGTATAAATGTATTTAAGATCCTGCCCATTCAAGACTTAAATACTCCCTTAAACAGTATAAATGTATTTAAGATCCTGCCCATTCAAGACTTAAATACTCCCTTAAACAGTATAAATGTATTTAAGATCCTGCCCATTCAAGACTTAAATACTCCCTTAAACAGTATAAATGTATTTAAGATCCTGCCCATTCAAGACTTAAATACTCCCTTAAACAGTATAAATGTATTTAAGATCCTGCCCATTCAAGACTTAAATACTCCCTTAAACAGTATAAATGTATTTAAGATCCTGCCCATTCAAGACTTAAATACTCCCTTAAACAGTATAAATGTATTTAAGATCCTGCCCATTCAAGACTTAAATACTCCCTTAAACAGTATAAATGTATTTAAGATCCTGCCCATTCAAGACTTAAATACTCCCTTAAACAGTATAAATGTATTTAAGATCCTGCCCATTCAAGACTTAAATACTCCCTTAAACAGTATAAATGTATTTAAGATCCTGCCCATTCAAGACTTAAATACTCTTTTAAATAATTAGGAATCATATCATAAGTACTTATATGCATAATAACAACAACTTATATCACTTTTAAGGCTTTTCAAGATCAAAATACACCTGGACTAGTCATGGTACTCAAGAACACACTTTCTTCATTTTCAAAAATGGGTTTGTAAATTAAAGCACGTTATGACCCAAATTTGTTCATAAAAATGTTGTTAAACACATTTAGACACAAACCCATTAACATTGAACATGATTTTCGTTCAAGAACTGGACCAAATCATCAAGAACATAAACTTGAAAAGTACACTTTTAATTAGATCAAAAACTCATAATTCGTTGTTGTTACCTGAGATTTGATTCGAGAAGTATGTTTTGATTATCACAAGGATGCTAAAAGTACAAACGATTTTGATTTAACAATCCAAAATCAAAATATGAATTTGTGGTTGGTTATGGCTGCCTGGAGAGGTTTCTTTAGTGAGAGAAGTGGAAAATGAGAAGGAGATGAACAGTGATGCTTTCTCTCACTAGGGTTTCCAACTCTTTCTTTTTATACCTTTCCCATAATGAATGAACTTCATAAATGCAAGGACTCATTTGCAATTATTTTTAGTCTAGAACTTTATTAATTCGTCGAATTTAGTCATAAATTCGTCATATAAGTCAAGAATTAAGATCAAGTTGACCTTCATATAAGCACATAATTTCAGTCTAAAGTACGTCAAGAACTTATATAAATTGAACTGCCTGGCCGTTCCGGTGGCGAAAGTACGTTTCAGAGAACTTATTTAGAACATTTCTAAGACGGTTGTTACACTGAATATGGAATTATGAAGTTTGGGCTTGAAGGAACAAGAGAGGAAAAGAGAGGGGCTAGAATGGAACTTATGCTGCCTATATATACGAAGAGATGAAACCCTATTAGGGTTTCAACACACACAGATCATATATCTGCATCTATATTTTCTCTCGATAAATATTATCCATATTTTCTGTATAATTGATTCGATCATCTTGATTGATCAATCTCTGTATATAATCAAAACATTCTGTTTAGATTATTCTGGTATTCTTGTATTTGAATCTATAATAATAAACTCTTTGTGTTGGCTCCATCAATCGAACCAACTGAAATAATTAGGTATATTTTCTGTTTATCTCAAAATCGTTCAGATAGATAATGGGTCAAGTTATTTAAACCAAATTATGGTACCAAATAGCGGCGGAACTTGAACATCATTACAGGAGGAGTCAAAAAAAAATTTAATTTTGTTTTTTAGATTTAATATTTGTTTTTTAATTTTTGAGGGGGAAAAATACACATAAATTTTATTTTTTACCTTCAAATATTAAATAATTGCTAATTATAGCTTAAAAATCTGGAGGGACCAGAACCCCTACTGATCTTCCGCCACTGGTACCAATTAAAAACGCATTTGGTAAAATTTCTTACATGTAGACCAAGTATAATAATCAAAAGTACGTCTTCAAAACATTCTCTACTGCCCAATTCAAATTAGTTTGCTATATATGTGAATTCTGAGTCACGTTATTTTGTCAATATATTGATATTTAGCTCTCGATTGCATCAATAAATTAACGTAATAGACAACATCTCGTTTTTTTACAGTTTTCTTTGTCAGTTAACCGACAAAAAAATGACAAACTTATGGTCTCCTCTTTTATATAAATTTTATATATTTATGTGATATTTGTGTTAATTGTATGAATAAAAATTTAATAAAAAACAAATTGATGAGGTATTGTCAGTAATTATTTGTGAATTGGAAATTAGTTTTATATTGTTAAGGTTTGTAATACTTACCAGCAATGATGTACGTCACAATTATGACTAGTCTTAGAAACCTTATGAAGATTATTAATTATTTTAAAGTTCAAGTTAGTGTTGATATTGAAGTTAATTTCTTCCCGAAATTTCATTGTTCATTTTGTTTTATCCAAATCATTAATAGATTTATTACTATCTTGAAAGGCAAGAAAAAGGCATAATGGGGTAGCTAAGTGGAGGCAAATTAAGTTGTGGCCGGTCATGAAGTGAAATAAAGTGACGTGGAAAATCCACGTAGGGCGGTTGGTGATATATAGTAGCTTTCCTTTTTCTACCACGTGGGCTGAGGACATCATTTTTATTTTTATTTTTTAAGATGAATTTCATTGAAAACTTCGTGTAGCGATTCGACAGCGAGAGGTCTAGCATACGTTGTTTTAACCAGGTCCGCGCTAGAGAGCTCCCTCGAAGTAGAAAATGCTTATTTCAAATACCCGATGGGGGGAAAACCCCCTACTAACCCGCCCGAAAGCACGACGATTAATAGGGGTAAACCCTGCCCCCTCAGAATTGAACTTGCGTATACACAAGCCGAGCCCTCATAAAGGGACTTAATTCTTATGTCCTCCCCAAGGCTTGAACACAAGACCTCATGCAAGGGGATGGTCTTTCAACCATTGAGCGAAAGCTCAAGGACACATCATTCTTCTACTAATGGATGTAATTGACTTTCTTACCCACAGGCCACCACCACACTCCTGCTTAACCGTCCCCGAGCCCCCAACTGGTGTCGACTTCTTTCCGTGTTAGGTCAATGACTTCTACAAAATATTCAAACATGCCGGTTGGCTCAATAATACGTCAGCAAACTATTCAAGTATACTAGCTAAATCAATACATTAAACTCATTTTGTTTTCAATCCAACATACTGAAACTTAATATATTACACATCAATATATTATCAATCATATTAACTAAATTAAAAAACACATTATATTAATAACAAAAACAATATATTAAATTTAAAAACATTATGTTATAAATCACTACATAGATATAGTTGTTAGAGTGTGATCATGTTATTATAAATGTATGTCCGAAAATAATTTAAGCCTACGGGGTCACACGAAATGACACGGTAACCTTATATTATTAATTAGTATATTATGTAATATATTAATTAAAATATAATCACGAATTAATTAATTATGGATTTAATTAATTAAAGAGGAGGTGTTGGAGTGTAATAAGGAATTAGTATTGTTTCCTAATTCTAAAAGGAAGGGGCCGAAAATTCTAGGCTTGGATAGCCTTTAGGATTGCTTGGTCACCAAGTTTAAAACTCTAACTAATTAGCCTATAAATAGAGGGCTAATTCCAAGAGTTTTAATCACACAATTACACAAAGCAAAACTCTCTCCTCTCTCCCTCTAGGTTCGGCCGAAACATCCCTCTCCAAGGGATTTTCGGTTTTCGATTTTTAGCTAGGAAAACAATTGGGTTTTCGGGTTTAGCTAGGGTTTCGGTTTTGAGGGTTTAAACAAAGGGTTGTTTGGTTCGTGATTCGGGTACTAGCATACAATATAAGGGTGTCTAGTGTGCAATCGTAGAGGGGTTTTACTTTAAACCCTACAATAATAATAATCTAATTATTGTTAATATTATTGGAAGAGATCTCTGTCATAGCGCAGTGGTTTCTCATCGAGGTCCCTCTGTGATGCAAGGCTCCCCACCTGGGTTCGAATCTTGCTGAGGGGGCAGGGTTTACTCTAATTAATTGTCGTGCCTTCTGTAGCGGATTAATTAGGGGTTTTCCCCCCACCGGGTCGTGGTGCATCTCGAGATACCTTTGCCGTGGGTATCCTTGCTTGTCGTTCAAAAAAATATTATTGGAAGCTTTGCGCAAAGGTACACGTTTCAATTCTCTTTGTTAATTAATTTGATTGAATATTTGTTTCGATTCTTCCGTTGCGCATACTCGTGATAATATGTATGATTATATGCTTATATTTTAACAGTGGTATCACGAGCCACATATGTGATCTATTATTAATTACAAAGATCAAAACTTGAAGGGGGGTTAAGGGTTGGTTTGTTTTAATTAATTGTGAAATAATTAAAGGAGGTTTTCTTATTTATTTATTTTATTATTAAAACCGATTTTAATTAAATAAATTAGGGTTTTGTTTAATTAAATTTAACCTAATTCAATGGTGGATTGAAACCCTCGAGCAAGTTTTGAGTTAAGTGAATTGACATGATTTATGTGATATAAATTGCATGTTGTGTATCGTTTTTATTTAAAGTTGTTAAATAAAAGATATAATCACAAGGAATTCATGCAAGATTACTTGTGATTATTACCATTATATAGAGATATAAATTACAAAGCATGATAGTCCAATAATTAGGGTTTATTGTGTGACTATGTGAATTTTTCGTGTGATTTTTCTGCTATGCGACAGTTCACTAAAAAATTCATATCTTTTAATCTGTAATGAGTTAGAAGTTTTCCTTTGGACAGTAGGTGCTAGACACATAGGGCTACAACTTTGTAGTTCTGGTAGAAAGCTGAATCGGATCACAAATAGGTCTAAACAGGTCGTGAAGCTACTGGAAATTTCCAGTCAGCATGTTTATGTGTTATTACTTGGTAATTAACTTGTTTAAAGGCTTACGCAATCAAGGCAACTTGATGTATGTGGTCCTCTTCTTCGGAAGGGGGAGCCGGGATTTAAACATATGCATGAACCATAGTGACCATGTTTAGGTGGCCTACCTTAACTTGTTACGAGATTAAGTAGTTCGGTAATTAGTAAGTTTATTAATTTTTGCTTGTTTATAAAGAAGTATAAAGGTGATGCAAAAATTGTTTTCTTGGAAAAATATAAACTTGACTAAGAACTATCGAAATAGAGATTTCATTAATAAAATTGGAGTCTTACAACCTTGAGATACACCGGCTCACCCATTTGAACAAACTCTAAGAGAGGTATAAGTCGGAGTGCGCTAGCCTCCTAAAAGGGCGAGTTTTTAATTGCGTTCATCGCAAACCTTTGCCCTTGCGCTTCTTTGTGCGTTCAAATGGAGCTACCGAGCTCTCTTGTGTTGTTAAGACTATACAAATGATTTTATTAAACATTATGTTATGAAGATTATGCATGAGTCTTCATACATAAACTTTGATTCACATCAAATGCATTACCCATTTAAAGTTAAGTCATTGCCACTCACTTTGATTAGAACACTTGCCAGTGCTTTTCGCTCCTATGTGAGACCATAGGCGAATTGTATCTCTTCAAGGTAGATTACCACTCCGTTGTGAGACCAGCGGTGGACTATCTACATATTCTTAATTAGGCGACTTAAAACGAGTTAAGAGGTGAGACCTTAACCCGTAGCATAAGATGGGACAAAACATGTTTACAAAACACTTAATACCCCTTTACAGTGTTGTTGTAAGTCCCATAACTCTAGGAGTTGCATGAATGCAATTATCGATCCTCGATTACCTTTTGAATACCGTCATTTCTAGCTGATCAACAGATGAAATGATTGTATGTCAAGTTGGATCCTAGCCATAGTGAAAAGTAATTGTTAGATGAATTTAACAAGGGTAATTACATTTCTTAAGGATTATTATCGAAAATACCGATAATTGAATTTTTTGTCTGTTTTGTAGATGGCAACAACGAATCCAACTCAAAACATACATCAATCGGCTTTTAGGTCGATGCTAGAAAGGGAAAAACTTTCTGGACCAAACTTCAATGACTGGTTTCGTCAGCTAAGGATTGTTTTAAGAGCTGAAAAGAAATATCATGTCCTTGAAGAGCAGAGACCCGTTGTTCCGGGTGCCAATGCTACTACTGAAGAATTGGCGGAGTATACTGCTGCGTACGATAGAGATAATAAGGTTGCTTGTCTGATGTTGGGAAGCATGAATGCCGACCTTCAAAAGCAATTTGAGCATTCATTTCCATGTGATATGCTTACTGAACTCAAGTCTTTGTACGAAAAGCAAGCCGGAGTGGAGTTGTTTGACCTAGTTGATCAACTTCATGACTTGCGACATGAGCAGGGAACACCGGTTAGTCCTCATATCCTCAAAATGAAGAGGTATTTTGAGCAATTGGAAAGGTTGAATTATGCTTATCCTCAGCCTATTGCTATTGGCATGATTCTCAAGTCTTTGTCTAAAGATTTTGAGGAATTTGTGCGCAATTACAATAAGCATAGCATGAATAAAACCATTGCTGAACTTCATGACATGGCTAATGAGTATGAAAAGAAACTTCCAAAGAAATCTGCTACACCCCAAGTTCTCATGATCAAGGGGGGAAAGGTCCAAAAAGGGAAACAACCGAAGGGAAAGGGCAAGAAAGAAGGCAAAGGAAAGCAAGTTGCTACTCCTAAACCTAAGAAGACCCCTCCGGCGAAAAAGGAAAATTCTGCTAAGGATCAACCTTGTTATCACTGCAATGAAGTGGGACATTGGAAGCGGAATTGTTCTAAGTATCTTGCTGAGTTGAAGAAGAAGCAAACTGGTTCGGCCAGTACTTCAGGTATCTTCACAATTGAATTATATTCATTTTCTAAGCGTAATTCATGGGTTTACGACACTGGGTGTGGTACTCATATCTGTAATTCTTACAGGGGCTTAGAAGGAGAAAGAAACTGAAGCCGGGATCTTTACAACTGTTCGTGAGAAATGGCCTACCGGCAGCTGTAGAAGAAATAGGCGACTATCATTTGGTTTTACCTAGTGGTTTAATAATTGTTTTAGACAATTGTCATTATGCACCTACTATTACTAGAGGTGTCATTTCAGTTTCTTTGTTGAAAAACAACGGATTCATTAATGTTTTTAATGATATTGGTATTTCAGTTTCTCGAAATAATGTTCATTATTTTAATGCTATTGCTTGTGATGGTATTTATGAAATTGATATGCATGGTTGTGATTCAAAGGATAATTCAATGTATAGTGTTAGCAAACGAGTCAAGCCCAATTTGGACTCGACTTATCTTTGGCATTGTCGTCTTGCACATATTGGCAAGAAACGCATTGAAAGACTTCAAAGGGACGGTGTCTTGCAAACAAATGATGAATCATTTGATAAATGCGTATCTTGTGTTTCCGGCAAAATGACAAGGAAACCTTTTCCAAATAAACCGGAAAGGGCTAAAGAACTACTTGGACTAATACACACGGATGTGTGTGGTCCATTTAGGCATGTGTCAAGGAAAGGTGCTAGCTACTTCGTCACTTTTACGGATGATTTCAGTCGTTATGGTTATGTTTACTTGTTGAAACATAAACATGAAGTGTTTGAAACATTCAAGGAATTTAAAAGTGAAGTGGAGAATCAACTCGGTAGAACCATCAAGATTCTTCGTTCGGATCGCGGTGGTGAATACTTAAGTCAAGAGTTTAAAGATTATCTCAAAGCTTGTGGAATTATTCAACAGCTTACTCCTCCATATACACCTCAACATAATGGTGTTTCGGAGAGGAGGAATCGAACATTGTTGGAAATGGTTCGATCAATGATGAATCATTTGATAAATGCGTATCTTGTGTTTCCGGCAAAATGACAAGGAAACCTTTTCTCCCGTTGCGGACATTAGAGCTATTAGGATCATCTTAGCCATAGCGGCGTACTATGACTATGAGATATGGCAAATGGATGTCAAAACCGCTTTCTTAAATGGTTTTTTAGACGAGGAAGTCTATATGGTACAACCAGAAGGTTTTGTCGATCCGAAACATCCCGACAAAGTGTGCAAACTTCAAAGGTCCATTTAGGCATGTGTCAAGGAAAGGTGCTAGCTACTTCGTCACTTTTACGGATGATTTCAGTCGTTATGGTTATGTTTACTTGTTGAAACATAAACATGAAGTGTTTGAAACATTCAAGGAATTTAAAAGTGAAGTGGAGAATCAACTCGGTAGAACCATCAAGATTCTTCATTCGGATCGCGGTGGTGAATACTTAAGTCAAGAGTTTAAAGATTATCTCAAAGCTTGTGGAATTATTCAACAGCTTACTCCTCCATATACACCTCAACATAATGGTGTTTCGGAGAGGAGGAATCGAACATTGTTGGAAATGGTTCGATCAATGATGAATCATTTGATAAATGCGTATCTTGTGTTTCCGGCAAAATGACAAGGAAACCTTTTCTCCCGTTGCGGACATTAGAGCTATTAGGATCATCTTAGCCATAGCGGCGTACTATGACTATGAGATATGGCAAATGGATGTCAAAACCGCTTTCTTAAATGGTTTTTTAGACGAGGAAGTCTATATGGTACAACCAGAAGGTTTTGTCGATCCGAAACATCCCGACAAAGTGTGCAAACTTCAAAGGTCCATTTAGGCATGTGTCAAGGAAAGGTGCTAGCTACTTCGTCACTTTTACGGATGATTTCAGTCGTTATGGTTATGTTTACTTGTTGAAACATAAACATGAAGTGTTTGAAACATTCAAGGAATTTAAAAGTGAAGTGGAGAATCAACTCGGTAGAACCATCAAGATTCTTCGTTCGGATCGCGGTGGTGAATACTTAAGTCAAGAGTTTAAAGATTATCTCAAAGCTTGTGGAATTATTCAACAGCTTACTCCTCCATATACACCTCAACATAATGGTGTTTCGGAGAGGAGGAATCGAACATTGTTGGAAATGGTTCGATCAATGATGAATCATTTGATAAATGCGTATCTTGTGTTTCCGGCAAAATGACAAGGAAACCTTTTCTCCCGTTGCGGACATTAGAGCTATTAGGATCATCTTAGCCATAGCGGCGTACTATGACTATGAGATATGGCAAATGGATGTCAAAACCGCTTTCTTAAATGGTTTTTTAGACGAGGAAGTCTATATGGTACAACCAGAAGGTTTTGTCGATCCGAAACATCCCGACAAAGTGTGCAAACTTCAAAGGTCCATTTATGGATTGAAGCAAGCATCGAGAAGTTGGAATAAAAGGTTTGATGAGGAAATCAAGAAGTTTGGTTTTGCTCAAAATCCTGATGAGCCATGTGTATATCGCAAAGCTAGTGGGAGTAATGTTACTTTCCTTGTCTTGTATGTCGATGACATATTGATAATAGGAAATCACATTCCAATGTTGAAAGACGTTAAATCTTATCTTGGAAAGTGTTTCGCTATGAAAGACTTGGGTGAAGCGGCATTTATACTTGGAATCAAGATCTATAGAGATAGAAGTAAACGGTTGATTGGATTAAGTCAAAGTGCTTATATAGATAAAATCTTGAAGAGATTCAAGATGGAAAACTCTAAGCGCGGGAATTTGCCTATGCAAGAAGGACTTAATTTATCTAGCAAGAATGGTGCTTCTTCACCTGAAGAGGTGGAGCGTATGAAAAGAATTCCTTATGCTTCGGCTGTGGGATCTATCATGTATGCGGTGAGATGCACTAGACCTGATATTGCGTTCGCGCAAAATATAGTTAGCCGCTATCAGCAAAATCCTGGAGAGGATCATTGGACTGCTGTAAAGAACATTCTTAAGTACATGCGTGCTACTAAAGAATTGTTTTTGGTGTATGGAGGAAATCCCGATGCAGAGCTTAAAGTCACTGGATATTGTGATGCTGGATTTCAGACTGATAAAGATGATACAAAGTCTCAGTCAGGATATGTCTTCACTTTAAATGGAGGTGCAGTAGATTGGAAGAGCAAGAAACAATCTACAGTTGCTATGTCTGCTACAGAATCTGAGTATACAGCTGCAGCGGATGCAGCCATGGAAGCTATCTGGATTAGAAAGTTTATTTCTGGGTTTGACGTGATGCCCTCAAATAACTCACCTATGGATCTGTATTGTGATAATTCGGGAGCAATTATCATTGCTAATGAACCTGGAGTTCAGAAAGGTGCCAGACATTACCAGAGAAGATATCACTATGTTCGTGAGCGAATCGAATCACGTGAAATCAATTTACTCAAAGTTCACACAGATTGTAACTTAGCCGATCCTTTTACAAAGGCTTTGTCAAAAGGAAAGCTCAATAAGCATGCTGAAGGCATAGGTCTTAGATTTTGCTAGTTATATCATGTAAATCTGTGATTGGTATTTGGATAATGGATGTTAAACAATTGTTATTTTAATAAATGAATTTTTATACGCGGTATAAGTGGTTTCATTTTATAATAATTGTGTCCTATATTTGCATGTTTAGATCCATGAATATTTGAAAAATATTCTAAACGTCCATTGTTGATTAATTATATGGGAATGTAATTAAAGTAAGACAATTGTGAGAGATTGGTGAAAATATTTAAGGGAATATTTTGGAGATGGTGGATATCGTACCAAACTCACATGATATTGAATTGTGAATATTGGACTTACCCCACTTAACGAATTTCCATTTTATGGATCGGCGTCATTAAATGAAATTCGTGAAATGGTTGCTTTATTTATCCTTAGACTTGAGATGCAAGTGAGTTATGCTTGTGTGGATTGCATTTCTAGATATAGTTCTAACTGTCCTGAACAGGGTAGTAATAAAGGGCTATTTTCAGAAATATTAAGAAACGACATAGCTAGACACTTGTAGTCAATACAGGATTTGTTCCTTCAATTTGCAACTGAAGTATGATACCATTTGTCGCCCTCATTAATTAAATAAAGATGTTTGTGTGGCCGCACCCAAATGAACTCAAGAGGAAGTCTTGATTAATTTGGTAATCTTGATTAATTGTAGAAATGAGAAACATAATCGTTAAATTATGAAATGACATTGATCCATATTCATAATTAACAAGGGTATCTGAACAAAGGGATATTAAAGACTAAATCGTTTCAAATTGGCAAAATTTAAGAAACTATTCTTAAATATTTCCGGGAGCATTGGCGTGTTGCTAGACGCTAACCAATGTTATTGCTTTTATAAAATGACATGCTCAATTGGGAGCTGTTGAAGTGTGATCATATCATTATAAATCGCATGTCCGAAAATAATTTAAGCCTACGGGGTCACACGAAATGACACGGTAACCTTATATTATTAATTAGTATATTATGTAATATATTAATTAAAATATAATCACGAAATGATTAATTTAAATAAATTAAAGAGTTAATTGTATTTAATTAATTAAAATGAGGATTAAATTGTGAAATAAGGAAATTAGAGTTGGGCTCTAATTACACTAAGGGGGCCGAAATTCTAAGGCTTTCTAGAGCCTTTAGGATTGCTTGGTCACCAAGTTTGAAACCCTAACAATTAAGCCTATATATAGAGGACTTAATTCAAGGGTTTTCATTCATTCTTTCACACACAAATCTCTCCTCTCTCTTCTCTCTTCTCTCTTTGGTTCGGCCGAACTCCACCCTCCAAAGGGGTTTCAGTTTTCGGTTTTAAGCAAGGAAAAGGTTTAGGGTTTTTGCTTAGGTTTTCGATCCAAGGGTATTAAACAAGGGGTTGTTTGGTTCGTGATTCGGGTACTAGCATACGGTATAAGGGTGTCTAGTGTGCGATCGTAGAGGGGTTTTACTTTAAACCCTATTTATAGTTCTAACTGTCCTAAACAAGGTAGTAATAAAGGGCTATTTTCAGAAATGTTAAGAAACGACATTGCTAGACACTTGTAGTCAATACAGGATTTGTTCCTTCAATTTGCAACTGAAGTATGATACCATTTGTCGCCCTCATTAATTAATTAAAGATGTTTGTGTGGCCGCACCCAAATGAACTCAAGAGGAAGTCTTGATTAATTTGGTAATCTTGATTAATTGTAGAAATGAGAAACATAATCGTTAAATTATGAAATGACATTGATCCATATTCATAATTAACAAGGGTATCTGAACAAAGGGATATTAAAGACTAAATCGTTTCAAATTGGCAAAATTTAAGAAACTATTCTTAAATATTTCCGGAAGCATTGGCGTGTTGCTAGACGCTAACCAATGTTATTGCCTTTATGATAACATGCTCAAGTGGGAGCTGTTAGAGTGTGATCATGTTATTATAAATGTATGTCCGGAAATAATTTAAGCCTACGGGGTCACACGAAATGACACGGTAACCTTATATTATTAATTAGTATATTATGTAATATATTAATTAAAATATAATCACGAATTAATTAATTATGGATTTAATTAATTAAAGAGGAGGTGTTGGAGTGTAATAAGGAATTAGTATTGTTTCCTAATTCTAAAAGGAAGGGGCCGAAAATTCTAGGCTTGGATAACCTTTAGGATTGCTTGGTCACCAAGTTTAAAACCTAACTAATTAGCCTATAAATAGAGGGCTAATTCCAAGGGTTTTAATCACACAATTACACAAAGCAAAACTCTCTCCTCTCTCCCTCTAGGTTCGGCCGAAACATCCCTCTCCAAGGGATTTTCGGTTTTCGATTTTTAGCTAGGAAAACAATTGGGTTTTCGGGTTTAGCTAGGGTTTCGGTTTTGAGGGTTTAAACAAAGGGTTGTTTGGTTCGTGATTCGGGTACTAGCATACAATATAAGGGTGTCTAGTGTGCAATCGTAGAGGGGTTTTACTTTAAACCCTACAATAATAATAATCTAATTATTATTAATATTATTGGAAACTTTGCGCAAAGGTACACGTTTCAATTTTCTTTGTTAATTAATTTGATTGCATATTTGTTTCGATTCTTCCGTTGCGCATACTCGTGATTATATGTATGATTATATGCTTATATTCTATCAATAGTAAAGTAGGATATTGTTGGAGATATATAGTTAACATACAAAAACAAAAATAAAAACTAAAAATCTTTTGTTTGAAGGTCAAAATGTTAGAAACAAGTGAATTTTGGCCTCGCATTTTAGTCTGCTTGTGTTCAAAAATGACCACTTTGATTTTTCGTCAAGTTTCGAGTCCAATTTTTTGCGAAGTGTTGGGAAGTCAAAACTGGAAGGCAAAAATTTGTCAACATCCGATCTGGAAAATCAGACTAATGTTTAAATTTTGGTGAGTTATCTTCTCATGTCCATAAGGCCGCTCCCAATAAGGTCGTCGACCACGCTTCGAAGCCCTCGTCGACCAGGATGTTATTGTGAGCACTTCGTCGACCGCCCATTTCGTCCGACGGTTTCCTTGGGTCGAAGTGTATTGACGAGGAGGGGGAGCGTGTGTGTCAGTGTGTAACGGCCAAATCAAAAAAAAACTTTTTTTTTCCAAATTTTGAAAGTAACGGTTATGTTTTTCTTTTTTTAATTTTTTGAAAGGACTTGGAAGCACATATGAGATATCGGCAATACTTGGAAGAGAATTTCGGTAGCACATTTTATGCACCGGCGGCTCCGCCGGCTCCTAGCACGACCCGGAGGACGACGAGGACGACCAGACCGCCGACGACGAGTAGTTTTTTTTTAATCGTAATGTTTTATTTTTAATCGTCATGTTTTATTTTTCATTGTAA
>CM067175.1:34770497-34885497 GCA_034093135.1 Erigeron breviscapus | reverse complement strand
TAAAAAGAATTATATAAATTTAAATTCTTTTCAGGTTGGCGGGTCGACATGTTAACCCAATGGGTCAACCCGAACCCAACTAAAAATTTCGGTCAAATGGGTTGGTGAGTCGACCTATTAAAAAGAATTATATAAATTTAAATTCTTTTCAGGTTGGCGGGTCGAGATTTCACAACCCTAACCTGATTTTTTCGGGTTGGGTTTCAGTTGGGTCGAGATTGACAGCCCTAGTTGGGCCACTTGCAAGGAGTTGAATATTGTCCAAAAGACCTTACAGTCTTACACCGTGTTCTTTTAAAATAAAAGTCAAGAACATAGCATTAGAGTTTCGGTAATATGTTAATGCTTTTTTGTCCAATGGAAACCTCAATCTTAAAATTGAGGTCGCTGATTTGAGGTATATGTGTCTTGGTTCAAATCAGAAAATTTGCACAACTATGTATTGATAGTCAAATTCTAACAAACGATTTCACGGACATCAAAAAGATTTTTGTTTATTAAGTCAAAAAAGGAACATAAAATTGTACTGAATAATTAAGTTCTTAACTATTAAGTTCATCGAGTAAAAAAAACAAAAAAACAAGGCCTTACTCTTAAAAAAAAAAAAAAAAAAAAAAAAAAAAAAAAAAAAAAAAAAAAAAAAAAAAAAAAAAAAAAAAAAAAAAAAAAAAAAAAAAAAAAAAAAAAAAAAAAAAAAAAAAAAAAAAAAAAAAAAAAAAAAAAAAAAAAAAAAAAAAAAAAAAAAAAAAAAAAAAAAAAAAAAAAAAAAAAAAAAAAAAAAAAAAAAAAAAAAAAAAAAAAAAAAAAAAAAAAAAAAAAAAAAAAAAAAAAAAAAAAAAAAAAAAAAAAAAAAAAACAAACTATGTATTGATAGTCAAATTCTAACAAACGATTTCACGGACATCAAAAAGATTTTGTTTAGTTTAAAGTCACAGATAATATTATAGAAAAAAATAAAAATCGAGAAAAGTCTTGAACCATAAATACTCTTAAAGTTCACTCCTATAACTATCAATTCCTCCACCCACTTTCAATACCAAGGGTGTGAAACACAAGCTTCTCTATTAAGGGTGGATGCAGTATCATTGCAACCCTCCTATATGTAATGATAATTCTATGTTTCACATATTTTCTTTAAATCAATTTTCGTTATAATAATAATAATGATGATACCGTATTAATTATTATAATATGAATAAAAACAAATTTGAATTAATAGATCACATATGTGGCTCGTGATACCACTGTTAGAATATGAGCATATAAACAAACATATAATCACGAGTACGCAACGGAAGAATCGAAACAAATATGCAATCAAATTAATTAACAAAGGGAATTGAATGTGTACCTTATGCAAAGCTCCAATAAAAGATAATAATAATAAGATTATTATTAAATAGGGTTTAAAGTAAAACCCCTCTACGATCACACACTAGACACCCTTATACCGTATGCTAGTACCCGAATTGTAACATCCCAAACTTTTTGAGTTTGACTTATTGACTTGACCGTTAGTCAACGTTAGGTTCGTTAAGTTTATGTGCCCTAAATGGGATTATGTGATTAAATGCTTATGCGTTTAATATAATATGATTAAAGTATGTTAAATGAAAGTAATTAAAGGAAAGTCATGAAAGTTGTACCCATGAGGGACAACAAAATATAAGGTTTTCATAAGTTAACTTCCCCAAATGAATGTTTGTATGTTTATATGTATTCGGGAATGAATGGGAGGTTAGTATGGGAATGATTACGTTACCATTGATGATGAACGGTAAGCTTATGCATGCTACGATGAAATGATGATATGTTTATGTTATAAAATGATGTTATGATGAAATAAGGGAAATGATAAACTGAAATGTATAAGTTGTTAATACGATAAGATGCTATGATGATATAAACGTATGATGCTATGATGCGATATATGACATGATGACGCATTGTTATGATGCTATGCTTATGAAATGATATGATGACGCATTGTTATGACGTTATGCTTATGAAATGATGACGCACTTTAAGATGATATGATGCTTATATGACATGATGATACGATGCTATGATGATACGTTGACATGGATCTTTTATGATATGATGATGTGATATTAATATGCGATGACGATATGTTGATGCATATATGTCTTATGATTGATTGCATGGCTTGAACACCTAGTCACTAGACTTCTATAGGTTTGCCATGACACGTACACGATTAAGGGCCCTAAAGTAAAGAAAGATGGATGTGATTAGTTTAGGTGAAAGTGTAGCCTAAGCTAATAAAAAGTAAAGAAAGATACACGTGGTTAGTTTAGGTGAAAGTGTAGCCTAAACTAATATAATAAAGAAGTCTCGAGCATATGTAAAGTCTTGTGTTAAGCTTAACCCATGCTAGTTCTTCGGAGCTAGTGTGTACGTGGTCACGTGGTGTGGGAATCTAGATACCTCCCCGTGGCATAGTTATGTATGAGTGTATGCGGGTGGAGTAACTAACCACTACACGCGCAAAGTTCAAACGGTATGCTCAGTTGGATTGACTTTGTCTTTCCTTAACGACGACGATGGACCACCATAAGGTCTACCCATCTAGTCGGGTGTGAGGACTCCATGTAAGGTTTTATGACCGCCTACACACAACCCCACATCCCTAAGTATGTGTGGCTTATGTCACATAGCCTATGTCTAGGCAAAAGATAAGAAAGATAAGAAAGATAAGAAAAGAAAGATAAGAAAGATAAGAAAAGAAAAGAAAGTAAAGAAATGTAAGAAAAGAAAGACGAAACGTAAGGATCTATGATGTTAGGCACATTTAGGATTACGATGAATTCCTAATGTGTTAATTTATGTATGTTGATTTAATGTTGATGATATGTTCTTGTTGACGTGTGATATGATAGACACCATAGTATTGTGGTGATCTTAACGTGCTATGCCTAATATGTGATATTAACGATTATGAAAGGTTTTTGTTAATATATAAAGAATTGGCAACGTTTTCTTAAACTCATGTTATCTTACTTAGCTTTTAAAGCTAACACTTGCTCTTTTGAAAAACGTTGTTCCCTCAGGTTGAGCTAGTGAAAGACTTAGCTTGGTGAGACAGGTAGTTTCTATGAAGAAGACATCTAGTTTCCCGCTTAGTCATTTATGTTAGCCTTGATGATTGGCTACTTTTAATATGACTTATGTATTATTTTTATTGGCATTTATGTTGGTGTCACATCTGGATTATCTTACACTATTTTAATGATATGAATGTTGTAACACCACTTTTATAAATGAACTATCCATTAAGGGTTAGTTATGTTCTAAGGATTCTGTATTCCGCATTTCTAAATGCCGTGAGGCAAAAGTTTTTGAAAATCCAGATTTTAAAATGACGGGTGTTACAAGTTGGTATCAGAGAAATGGTTTAAGTGAACCAAGGACTATAGGTTGGCCATAGGAATTGGACTTAAACCGATAGATGACAAGATAGGCATAAGTAAGTATGCTTGGCCTTTGAGATGAAATGTTTTTAGGACGGGTTGGGATGAGTGAGAGTGTAGGATTAAGGCTTCATGTTCATTGATGTATTTTATGTGTATACACTTGTTTGTGTAGCCCTTATTCCTCTGTTTCTCGCGCTCCCCGTCGCCAAACTAATCTATTGCTATGAAAGACGTCCTGTGAAAGGTAAGGTGTTAATTCTCTATTTGGATTTGATAAACTTGTGCTTTATATTACGTGAGAAATTGTTGAGATGCACAAAAGTTGAAGGATTTGGGTAAAAAGAAGACGATACACAAATGTGGTAACGAACGTGTGAGTGAAAGGATACGATTACAATTATGGTCCGGAACATAATTGCAAGCGTATCACGACACGAACGTGTTTGTATGGCCATGCTTGTGTTGATCGGTGTACAAAGTAATAAAGTTGGGGGATTTCTATGTATTGTATCCCTATTTGTTGAAAGTAAACACCGTGTTACAACTTTAGTGATGTTGATGTTGCAAGTGTGTGGAAACGTGTGAAGATCGGTGGAAAGTGATAGCCGGATTAAAAGTTTATGATGTTTATGATGGTAGTCAATGTCGTTGGGTCTACTAGTTTAAAAGACATGGATTCGAAGTTTGAAGAGTAGAGTTGATGCTGGATACTTAAAGGATTATAAGTAGGTGACGCATAGAAGGGTTACCGGACACACGAATGAAAGGATATAGTTACAATTCCGGTCGCGAACGTAATTGTAAATGTATCACGACATGTGTGTGTTTGTGAGACTGTGTCTGTGTTGATCCGAATGAAGTGAAGATGAGAATGATGGAATCACTTAATGGTATCATATTTAACCACGCGAAGAGTAGACACGGATGAATGAAATAAAGGAGGATGAAGTTGAGGCAAGTAAAGAAGTTAACACTACGGTTGATTGAACCTTTTAACCATGAAGCTCTTCTATTCTATGAACGCTATGATATGATGTGAAGCTACAATCAGGCTGTGAAGTGTTAACATTGTGCTTGGGTGTAAGGAAAACGTTTAGGTTTCGTTTGAAATTATTTTTACTGATGATAGATGATATGCGACGCATGAACCTACCATGCGGCAAATATTCTCGCCTGTTTTGGATTTATGACCCGTTTAATTTTGATTTCGCTACGAGACAATATGTGACGATCGGGACGAGTATCTTAAGGGCGAGGTAATTGCTATATCTCAAATTTTTGTGTAACGGTTGACTTGAGTCGTTAAGTCAACACCTTGCTACCGTTAAGTCTCTTAACGAGTTAATGCTTACGTGGGTTTAATATGCTATAAGTGAGAGGCTTTAATGCCTTAAAGATATATACGTTTATGTGTTTAAGATGCCAAGATGTGTTTAATATGTCGATAGAATTCCCGGAGGACGATTTAAGCTATATATGTGTCGTATAGAAGTCTAGGGACCATTCTTGCCATTCCTGGAACTTCAAAACATAATTGGGAGTAATTAGGTAAGATTATTATCCCCTAATTCAGATTATTCATTCCTCCTAAGAACCCTAAACCGCTTTCTTTTTCTGGAATGATCCTCGTGCGATTTCTTGCGTTTTTGAGTGGATTAAAGATCAATCGGTGCACGTAAACGATCCGTTTACCATCCTCCAAGGTAAAGAACGAAATCTTTGCAGAATATGAGTCATATCCATCCATATATTTTGCCCATACCTGGACTTGTTGGGTAATGATGGATAATAAACATTTTGTTGTTAAATTAGCGATTTCGGGTCATTCGGCGAATGTTATTGCAATCGATGTGTGTCATGAGATTTCCTACAGGTATGAAGTTGTTTCTAGTGTCATTTTAATGTTCAAATAGAACCAATAAAGGGTTCACATCTGGTCTTGAAGTTTGATATGGATTCGATTGCGTTTGTGAGTCGATTAAGGTCATTCGGGTGTCAAACCGATTGTAAAATGAGTATAATGAATCTACGAATCAAATGAAGATTTCATAATGATAACTATGTCATAACTTGATGTGTATGAGTTGTAGGGGTCGTGGTGTCTTGACATGGATGTTGATGGAGGAAAATTGTTTGCAAAACAAAGAGTTTATTAGGTCTGAAAATTCAGTCATCTTGCAAAAATCATATCTTCCTCATATGAACGATTTAGGAGATGAATCTTACATTTCTGAAAACCTCTATGTGTCCCCTAAATTCTGTATGAACAAAGTTTCCAGTGATTTTGCCCAGAAATATGCAAAAGACGTCGATCTCCAGAAGTGGTCAGGTTACGGACGAATTCTGCAGACTTGTATTGCAAACGTCATATCTTATTCGTTAGAGCTCTTCAAGAGTCAAACCTTGCATTTTTGGAAAGGTCTTTGAGTCTGCTACATTTGTTAAGAATTGAGTTTTGTCTCATCCGGTCATCTTATGACCCAAAAGTTGTACTTGAGGAGGCTTATGAACCGTGGTGACATGCTTATGTGGATGTCGCCTGAAATGTGATACGATCTAATATGATACGCGGTGTAGTAAGTCTTATACGTTGATGTGTGATAAGGGTTAAAAGCCAAGACCAGACACCGAAAGTTTTGTAGCCAAATAAAGTATTTAATGACCTTTTAACGGAAGTGTGAAGTCACGTTATGATGGACTAAGAGACGAAGTTGCGTGGGAAGTTAAAGGTAATGATATGACATGAGTAGTTGGCAAGAAAGTTGTTCAAGAATGCTTATCTCTTGGTGAGATATTACACTATTTCATTGGACAAGGAAGAAAGGATGTATGATAAAGAAGTGATCTTAAAGTGTGGAAGTTAATTGTTGAATGTTTCGAATCGAGACGGCCGTAAGGTAATTAATTCTTAAAGATGTTTGTCAAAGTATGAAAGAAATGGAGAACTCAAGTGATGCCTATCACCCTTAGATTGATGGGAAAGAGAAATGATGATTTAGAAACTTGGAACAGTCATATGATCGTGCGAAAGTGCGTTGAGATTTTCACATTCCATTGTTGAGTTCACATATAAGGACAACTACGATGTAAGTATGGAGGTCACTTCATGTTATGACCTGTTATTGAAAGGAAAGTTGTTCAAGAATGCTTATCTCTTGGTGAGATATTACACTATTTCATTGGACAAGGAAGAAAGGATGTATGATAAAGAAGTGATCTTAAAGTGTGGAAGTTAATTGTTGAATGTTTCGAATCGAGACGGCCGTAAGGTAATTAATTCTTAAAGATGTTTGTCAAAGTATGAAAGAAATGGAGAACTCAAGTGATGCCTATCACCCTTAGATTGATGGGAAAGAGAAATGATGATTTAGAAACTTGGAACAGTCATATGATCGTGCGAAAGTGCGTTGAGATTTTCACATTCCATTGTTGAGTTCACATATAAGGACAACTACGATGTAAGTATGGAGGTCACTTCATGTTATGACCTGTTATTGAAGGAAAGTTGTTCAAGAATGCTTATCTCTTGGTGAGATATTACACTATTTCATTGGACAAGGAAGAAAGGATGTATGATAAAGAAGTGATCTTAAAGTGTGGAAGTTAATTGTTGAATGTTTCGAATCGAGACGGCCGTAAGGTAATTAATTCTTAAAGATGTTTGTCAAAGTATGAAAGAAATGGAGAACTCAAGTGATGCCTATCACCCTTAGATTGATGGGAAAGAGAAATGATGATTTAGAAACTTGGAACAGTCATATGATCGTGCGAAAGTGCGTTGAGATTTTCACATTCCATTGTTGAGTTCACATATAAGGACAACTACGATGTAAGTATGGAGGTCACTTCATGTTATGACCTGTTATTGAAAGGAAAGTTGTAGAGCCAAATGACATGAAAATAGCAGCTCATAAAGTTAAAAATTATTGAATGAGTGTTTTGTTTAGCTCAAGATTGACTGAAGGTTTTGTGGTGAGCAAAGAAAGCTTATATTGAACAAGTGAGTATAATGGTTTAACCATAAGACTCTATGGAGGGATATGTTATGCATCGAAAGCCATGGCGAGTCGACCCGTTGTTCAAATGAATTATGTGAGTTATGGTAGCAATTTAATAAGGATACCTGTATGAAGGGCTTAAACGCCAAATGAATAGCCTTCGCCAAATGTAATGTGGGTACTACTTATGAAGGTTGAAGAAATGAGTTGATTACTTGGTTTGATTTAAAGATTGAACCAAGAAATGACGAAACGGTTGAAATGGAAAAGTAAAGGTGGAAAAGACTATGTAAAACGCCGAATGAGTTTGGCTATGCTAAGTTAAAGAACAACTCAAGGAAATCCTGAAATGATATGATAAAGTTAAGGATACGGATAAGTTATTCATGTATGAGTGGCGAAATGATTATGAGGACAGAATCCTCTTAAGGGGGAGGTAATTGTAACATCCCAAACTTTTCGAGTTTGACTTATTGACTTGACCGTTAGTCAACGTTAGGTTCGTTAAGTTTATGTGCCCTAAATGGGATTATGTGATTAAATGCTTATGCGTTTAATATAATATGATTAAAGTATGTTAAATGAAAGTAATTAAAGGAAAGTCATGAAATTTAAGTGCTCGTTAAGTCGTTAAGTGTTCCGGTGAGAAAGTTAAGCCAACAAAGTAACGTTTAAAGAGTCGAGGGGCTTAAGATGGAATTTATTAAGGATGGCCAGGGGTTGTATGACAATTAGGCTACCCTAATTGTCATTCTCCAGATCTGGAGTGTGTGAGAAAAACCCCCAAGCAGCCCCCTTCCCTTCTCCAAGCAAGTTTCTCTCAAGATCCAATTGTTTCGGGCCGATTCGATCAACTTTTGTTTAGATCTTGGATCCTCTAAGTCATCTACAGGTAATATAGGTAATATTATCTTTGAAATATGATCTTATGAGTCTTAGTTGAGTTTTTAATCCAGGCCATGGGGTTTGGGTTGGGTTATTTGATTAAACGTTTACCGATTTCATGTTATTCGGTTGATTGAATGGTTGATTCATGCGGCGCACCATAGCCCAGTTTTGGGAATTTGATTTTCTTAAGAAGCCCAATATGCGACGCACCAAAGGGTAGGTGCGGCGCACCTATAGGTGATCTGAAATTTCTGAAGGGTTGGTGCGACGCACCACTTGGCAGGTGCGGCGCACCACATGCCCAGATTTCACAAAACGTTTCGTTTAGCTTATATTTCGATCTTATACTCGTTCTAGGTTGTCGGGAGCACTTAGCAAGCACTGTAAGACCTACGTAACTCATTTTTTAGCTGTACCCAGGTAAGATAACATCTTTTACCACATGAGGGACAACAAAATATAAGGTTTTCATAAGTTAACTTCCCCAAATGAATGTTTGTATGTTTATATGTATTCGGGAATGAATGGGAGGTTACTATGGGAATGATTACGTTACCATTGATGATGAACGGTAAGCTTATGCATGCTACGATGAAATGATGATATGTTTATGTTATAAAATGATGTTATGATGAAATAAGGGAAATGATAAACTGAAATGTATAAGTTGTTAATACGATAAGATGCTATGATGATATAAACGTATGATGCTATGATGCGATATATGACATGATGACGCATTGTTATGATGCTATGCTTCTATATGACATGATGACGCATTGTTATGATGCTATGCTTATGAAATGATATATATGATGACGCATTGTTATGACGTTATGCTTATGAAATGATATGACGATACGTTGCTATCACTTTAAGATGATATGATGCTTATATGACATGATGATACGATGCTATGATGATACGTTGACATGGATCTTTTATGATATGATGATGTGATATTAATATGCGATGACGATATGTTGATGCATATATGTCTTATGATTGATTGCATGGCTTGAACACCTAGTCACTAGACTTCTATAGGTTTGCCATGACACGTGCACGATTAAGGGCCCTAAAGTAAAGAAAGATGGATGTGATTAGTTTAGGTGAAAGTGTAGCCTAAGCTAATAAAAAGTAAAGAAAGATACACGTGGTTAGTTTAGGTGAAAGTGTAGCCTAAACTAATATAATAAAGAAGTCTCGAGCATATGTAAAGTCTTGTGTTAAGCTTAACCCATGCTAGTTCTTCGGAGCTAGTGTGTACGTGGTCACGTGGTGTGGGAATCTAGATACCTCCCCGTGGCATAGTTATGTATGAGTGTATGCGGGTGGAGTAACTAACCACTACACGCGCAAAGTTCAAACGGTATGCTCAGTTGGATTGACTTTGTCTTTCCTTAACGACGACGATGGACCACCGTAAGGTCTACCCATCTAGTCGGGTGTGAGGACTCCATGTAAGGTTTTATGACCGCCTACACACAACCCCACATCCCTAAGTATGTGTGGCTTATGTCACATAGCCTATGTCTAGGCAAAAGAAAAGAAAGATAAGAAAAGAAAGATAAGAAAAGAAAAGAAAGTAAAGAAATGTAAGAAAAGAAAGACGAAACGTAAGGATCTATGATGTTAGGCACATTTAGGATTACGATGAATTCCTAATGTGTTAATTTATGTATGTTGCTTTAATGTTGATGATATGTTCTTGTTGACGTGTGATATGATAGACACCATAGTATTGTGGTGATCTTAACGTGCTATGCCTAATATGTGATATTAACGATTATGAAAGGTTTTTGTTAATATATAAACCCCCCCCCCCCCCCCCCCCCCCCCCCCCCCCCCCCCCCCCCCCCCCCCCCCCCCCCCCCCCCCCCCCCCCCCCCCCCCCCCCCCCCCCCCCCCCCCCCCCCCCCCCCCCCCCCCCCCCCCCCCCCCCCCCCCCCCCCCCCCCCCCCCCCCCCCCCCCCCCCCCCCCCCCCCCCCCCCCCCCCCCCCCCCCCCCCCCCCCCCCCCCCCCCCCCCCCCCCCCCCCCCCCCCCCCCCCCCCCCCCCCCCCCCCCCCCCCCCCCCCCCCCCCCCCCCCCCCCCCCCCCCCCCCCCCCCCCCCCCCCCCCCCCCCCCCCCCCCCCCCCCCCCCCCCCCCCCCCCCCCCCCCCCCCCCCCCCCCCCCCCCCCCCCCCCCCCCCCCCCCCCCCCCCCCCCCCCCCCCCCCCCCCCCCCCCCCCCCCCCCCCCCCCCCCCCCCCCCCCCCCCCCCCCCCCCCCCCCCCCCCCCCCCCCCCCCCCCCCCCCCCCCCCCCCCCCCCCCCCCCCCCCCCCCCCCCCCCCCCCCCCCCCCCCCCCCCCCCCCCCCCCCCCCCCCCCCCCCCCCCCCCCCCCCCCCCCCCCCCCCCCCCCCCCCCCCCCCCCCCCCCCCCCCCCCCCCCCCCCCCCCCCCCCCCCCCCCCCCCCCCCCCCCCCCCCCCCCCCCCCCCCCCCCCCCCCCCCCCCCCCCCCCCCCCCCCCCCCCCCCCCCCCCCCCCCCCCCCCCCCCCCCCCCCCCCCCCCCCCCCCCCCCCCCCCCCCCCCCCCCCCCCCCCCCCCCCCCCCCCCCCCCCCCCCCCCCCCCCCCCCCCCCCCCCCCCCCCCCCCCCCCCCCCCCCCCCCCCCCCCCCCCCCCCCCCCCCCCCCCCCCCCCCCCCCCCCCCCCCCCCCCCCCCCCCCCCCCCCCCCCCCCCCCCCCCCCCCCCCCCCCCCCCCCCCCCCCCCCCCCCCCCCCCCCCCCCCCCCCCCCCCCCCCCCCCCCCCCCCCCCCCCCCCCCCCCCCCCCCCCCCCCCCCCCCCCCCCCCCCCCCCCCCCCCCCCCCCCCCCCCCCCCCCCCCCCCCCCCCCCCCCCCCCCCCCCCCCCCCCCCCCCCCCCCCCCCCCCCCCCCCCCCCCCCCCCCCCCCCCCCCCCCCCCCCCCCCCCCCCCCCCCCCCCCCCCCCCCCCCCCCCCCCCCCCCCCCCCCCCCCCCCCCCCCCCCCCCCCCCCCCCCCCCCCCCCCCCCCCCCCCCCCCCCCCCCCCCCCCCCCCCCCCCCCCCCCCCCCCCCCCCCCCCCCCCCCCCCCCCCCCCCCCCCCCCCCCCCCCCCCCCCCCCCCCCCCCCCCCCCCCCCCCCCCCCCCCCCCCCCCCCCCCCCCCCCCGAATGCTGTAACACCACTTTTATAAATGAACTATCCATTAAGGGTTAGTTATGTTCTAAGGATTCTGTATTCCGCATTTCTAAACGCCGTTAGGCAAAAGTTTTTGAAAATCCAGATTTTAAAATGACGGGTGTTACACGAATCACGAACCAAACAACCCCTTGTTTAATACCCTTGGATCGAAAACCCTAAGCAAAAACCCTAAACCTTTTCCTTGCTTAAAACCGAAAACCGAAACCCCTTTGGAGGGTGGAGTTCGGCCGAACCAAAGAGAGAAGAGAGAGGAGAGATTTGTGTGTGAAAGAATGAATGAAAACCCTTGAATTAAGTCCTCTATATATAGGCTTAATTGTTAGGGTTTCAAACTTGGTGACCAAGCAATCCTAAAGGCTCTAGAAAGCCTTAGAATTTCGGCCCCCTTAGTGTAATTAGAGCCCAACTCTAATTTCCTTATTTCACAATTTAATCCTCCTTTTAATTAATTAAATACAATTAACTCTTTAATTTATTTAAATTAATCATTTCGTGATTATATTTTAATTAATATATTACATAATATACTAATTAATAATATAAGGTTACCGTGTCATTTCGTGTGACCCCGTAGGCTTAAATTATTTCCGGACATGCGATTTATAATGATATGATCACACTCCAACAGCTCCCACTTGAGCATGTCATTTTATAAAAGCAATAACATTGGTTAGCGTCTAGCAACACGCCAATGCTCCCGGAAATATTTAAGAATAGTTTCTTAAATTTTGCCAATTTGAAACGATTTAGTCTTTAATATCCCTTTGTTCAGATACCCTTGTTAATTATGATTATGGATCAATGTCATTTCATAAATTAACGATTATGTTTCTCATTTCTACAATTAATCAAGATTACCAATTAATCAAGACTTCCTCTTGAGTTCATTTGGGTGCGGCCACACAAACATCTTTAATTAATTAAATACAATTAACTCTTTAATTTATTTAAATTAATCATTTCGTGATTATATTTTAATTAATATATTACATAATATACTAATTAATAATATAAGGTTACCGTGTCATTTCGTGTGACCCCGTAGGCTTAAATTATTTCCGGACATGCGATTTATAATGATATGATCACACTCCAACAGCTCCCACTTGAGCATGTCATTTTATAAAAGCAATAACATTGGTTAGCGTCTAGCAACACGCCAATGCTCCCGGAAATATTTAAGAATAGTTTCTTAAATTTTGCCAATTTGAAACGATTTAGTCTTTAATATCCCTTTGTTCAGATACCCTTGTTAATTATGATTATGGATCAATGTCATTTCATAAATTAACGATTATGTTTCTCATTTCTACAATTAATCAAGATTACCAGATTAATCAAGACTTCCTCTTGAGTTCATTTGGGTGCGGCCACACAAACATCTTTAATTAATTAATGAGGGCGACAAATGGTATCATACTTCAGTTGCAAATTGAAGGAACAAATCCTGTATTGACTACAAGTGTCTAGCCATGTCGTTTCTTAACATTTCTGAAAATAGCCCTTTATTACTACCTTATTCAGGACAGTTAGAACTATATCTAGAAATGCAATCCACACAAGCATAACTCACTTGCATCTCAAGTCTAAGGATAAATAAAGCAACCATTTCACGAATTTCATTTAATGACGCCGATCCATAAAATGGAAATTCGTTAAGTGGGGTAAGTCCAATATTCACAATTCAATATCATGTGAGTTTGGTACGATATCCACCATCTCCAAAATATTCCCTTAAATATTTTCACCAATCTCTCACAATTGTCTTACTTTAATTACATTCCCATATAATTAATCAACAATGGACGTTTAGAATATTTTTCAAATATTCATGGATCTAAACATGCAAATATAGGACACAATTATTATAAAATGAAACCACTTATACCGCGTATAAAAATTCATTTATTAAAATAACAATTGTTTAACATCCCATTATCCAAATACCAATCACAGATTTACATGATATAACTAGCAAAATCTAAGACCTATGCCTTCAGCATGCTTATTGAGCTTTCCTTTTGACAAAGCCTTTGTAAAAGGATCCGCTAAGTTACAATCTGTGTGAACTTTGAGTAAATTGATTTCACGTGATTCGATTCGCTCACGAACATAGTGATATCTTCTCTGGTAATGTCTGACACCTTTCTGAACTCCAGGTTCATTAGCAATGATAATTGCTCCCGAATTATCACAATACAGATCCATAGGTGAGTTATTTGAGGGCATCACGTCAAGCCCAGAAATAAACTTTCTGATCCAGACAGCTTCCATGGCTGCATCCGCTGCAGCTATTTAGTCAGATTCTGTAGCAGACATAGCAACTGTAGATTGTTTCTTGCTCTTCCAATCTACTGCACCTCCATTTAAAGTGAAGACATATCCTGACTGAGACTTTGTATCATCTTTATCAGTCTGAAATCCAGCATCACAATATCCAGTGACTTTAAGCTCTGCATCGGGATTTCCTCCATACACCAAAAACAATTTTTTAGTAGCCCGCATTTACTTAAGAATGTTGTTTACAGCAGTCCAATGATCCTCTCCAGGATTTTGCTGATAGCGGCTAACTATATTTTGCGCGAACGCAATATCAGGTCTAGTGCATCTCACCGCATACATGATAGATCCCACAGCCGAAGCATAAGGAATTCTTTTCATACGCTCCACCTCTTCAGGTGAAGAAGCACCATTCTTGCTAGATAAATTAAGTCCTTCTTGCATAGGCAAATTCCCGCGCTTAGAGTTTTCCATCTTGAATCTCTTCAAGATTTTATCTATATAAGCACTTTGACTTAATCCAATCAACCGTTTACTTCTATCTCTATAGATCTTGATTCCAAGTATAAATGCCGCTTCACCCAAGTCTTTCATAGCGAACACTTTCCAAGATAAGATTTAACGTCTTTCAACATTAGAATGTGATTTCCTATTATCAATATGTCATCGGCATACAAGACAAGGAAAGTAACATTACTCCCACTAGCTTTGTGATATACACATGGCTCATCAGGATTTTGAGCAAAACCAAATTTCTTGATTTCCTCATCAAACCTTTTATTCCAACTTCTCGATGCTTGCTTCAATCCATAAATGGACCTTTGAAGTTTGCACACTTTGTCGGGATGTTTCGGATCGACAAAACCTTCTGGTTGTACCATATAGACTTCCTCGTCTAGAAAACCATTTAAGAAAGCGGTTTTGACATCCATTTGCCATATCTCATAGTTATAGTACGCCGCTATGGCTAAGATGATCCTAATAGCTCTAATGTCTGCAACGGGAGAAAAGGTTTCCTCATAATCAACTCCATAAAGTTGAGTATAACCTTTTGCCACAAGACGAGCTTTATATGTGTGTACATTTCCATCCATGTTGGTCTTCTTCTTGAAGATCCATTTACACCCAACGGTTCTACCATTTGGTGGAAGATCAACCAAGCTCCACACTTGATTATCTTTCATGGATTTCATTTCCACATTCGCAGCTTCAAGCCATTTTTCAGACTCCGGATCTGATAATGCAGCTTTGAAATTAGGAGGTTCATTCAAATCTCCTACTACGTGTTCTTCAGACTCAATCATAAGATTTAATCTTTCACGAGCACGTATTGTCCTTGAGGACCTACGAATTGGAATCGCTTCATTTTCAACTTGTAGTTCATCTTGAGATTCATCTCTTTGAACATTTTCCCCCCCAAGTTGAAAATTTCTAGTGCTTTGAGAAGGTGACACATCTTCTTGAGCCTCGTCAAGTTCAACAATCCTCCCACTGTCCTCTTGAGATATGAGTTTCCTTTCAAGGAACTCAGCAAATCGATGTACCTTGACAGTGTTTTCCGTAGGAAAGTAGAAGTAGTAACCCATGGTTTCCTTTGGGTATCCTACAAAGATGCTCTTAACAGATCTAGATTCAAGTTTGTCAGGTGTATCTCGTTTCACGAGTGCCTCACATCCCCAGACCTTTAAGTAAGACAATTTTGGAACACTCCCATGCCACAATTCATGCGGTGTCTTGTCAACCTTCTTGGTTGGAACCATATTGAGAATGCGAACAGCAGTCTCTAGGGCATAATCCCAAAACGAAAAAGGAAGAGTTGTATGATTCATCATTGATCGAACCATTTCCAACAATGTTCGATTCCTCCTCTCCGAAACACCATTATGTTGAGGAGTATATGGAGGAGTAAGCTGTTGAATAATTCCACAAGCTTTGAGATAATCTTTAAACTCTTGACTTAAGTATTCACCACCGCGATCCGAACGAAGAATCTTGATGGTTCTACCGAGTTGATTCTCCACTTCACTTTTAAATTCCTTGAATGTTTCAAACACTTCATGTTTATGTTTCAGCAAGTAAACATAACCATAACGACTGAAATCATCCGTAAAAGTGACGAAGTAGCTAGCACCTTTCCTTGACACATGCTTAGATGGACCACACACATCCGTGTGTATTAGTTCAAGTAGTTCTTTAGCCCTTTCCGGTTTATTTGGAAAAGGTTTCCTTGTCATTTTGCCGGAAACACAAGATACGCATTTATCAAATGATTCATCATTTGTTTGCAAGACACCGTCCCTTTGAAGTCTTTCAATGCGTTTCTTGCCAATATGTGCAAGACGACAATGCCAAAGATAAGTCGAGTCCAAATTGGGCTTGACTCGTTTGCTAACACTATACATTGAATTATCCTTTGAATCACAACCATGCATATCAATTTCATAAATACCATAATAGCATTAAAATAATGAACATTATTTCGAGAAACTGAAATACCAATATCATTAAAAACATTAATGAATCCGTTGTTTTTCAACAAAGAAACTGAAATGACACCTCTAGTAATAGTAGGTGCATAATGACAATTGTCTAAAACAATTATTAAACCACTAGGTAAAACCAAATGATAGTCGCCTATTTCTTCTACAGCTGCCGGTAGGCCATTTCCCACGAACAGTTGTAAAGATCTCGGCTTCAGTTTCTTTCTCCTTCTAAGCCCCTGTAATGAATTACAGATATGAGTACCACACCCAGTGTCGTAAACCCATGAATTACGCTTAGAAAATGAATATAATTCAATTGTGAAGATACCTGAAGTACTGGCCGAACCAGTTTGCTTCTTCTTCAACTCAGCAAGATACTTAGAACAATTCCGCTTCCAATGTCCCACTTCATTGCAGTGATAACAAGGTTGATCCTTAGCAGAATTTTCCTTTTTCGCCGGAGGGGTCTTCTTAGGTTTAGGAGTAGCAACTTGCTTTCCTTTGCCTTCTTTCTTGCCCTTTCCCTTCGGTTGTTTCCCTTTTTGGACCTTTCCCCCCTTGATCATGAGAACTTAGGGTGTAGCAGATTTCTTTGGAAGTTTCTTTTCATACTCATTAGCCATGGCATGAAGTTCAGCAATGGTTTTATTCATGCTATGCATATTGTAATTGCGCAAAAATTCCTCAAAATCTTTAGACAAAGACTTGAGAATCATGCCAATAGCAATAGGCTGAGGATAAGCATAATTCAACCTTTCCAATTGCTCAAAATACCTCTTCATTTTGAGGATATGAGGACTAACCGGTGTTCCCTGCTCGTGTCGCAAGTCATGAAGTTGATCAACTAGGTCAAACAACTCCACTCCGGCTTGCTTTTCGTACAAAGACTTGAGTTCAGTAAGCATATCACATGGAAATGAATGCTCAAATTGCTTTTGAAGGTCGGCATTCATGCTTCCCAACATCAGACAAGCAACCTCATTATGTCTATCGTACGCAGCAGTATACTCCGCCAATTCTTCAGTAGTAGCATTGGCACCCGGAACAACGGGTCTCTGCTCTTCAAGGACATGATATTTCTTTTCAGCTCTTAAAACAATCCTTAGCTAACGAAACCAGTCATTGAAGTTTGGTCCAGAAAGTTTTTCCCTTTCTAGCATCGACCTAAAAGCCGATTGATGTATGTTTTGAGTTGGATTCGTTGTTGCCATCTACAAAACAGACAAAAAGTTCAATTATCGGTATTTTCGATAATAATCCTTAAGAAATGTAATTACCCTTGTTAAATTCATCTAACAATTACTTTTCACTATGGCTAGGATCCAACTTGACATACAATCATTTCATCTGTTGATCAGCTAGAAATGACGGTATTCAAAAGGTAATCGAGGATCGATAATTGCATTCATGCAACTCCTAGAGTTATGGGACTTACAACAACACTGTAAAGGGGTATTAAGTGTTTTGTAAACATGTTTTGTCCCATCTTATGCTACGGGTTAAGGTCTCACCTCTTAACTCGTTTTAAGTCGCCCAATTAAGAACATGTAGATAGTCCACCGCTGGTCTCACAACGGAGTGGTAATCTACCTTGAAGAGATACAATTCGCCTATGGTCTCACATAGGAGCGAAAAGCACTGGCAAGTGTTCTAATCAAAGTGAGTGGCAATGACTTAACTTTAAATGGGTAATGCATTTGATGTGAATCAAAGTTTATGTATGAAGACTCATGCATAATGTAACATCCGTGAGTTTTGACCGTTTGACTTTACGTGCAATTTGACTAACGATTTAAGTTAATGAAATATTTGGGTCGTTTTGTGACTAAATGACAAGGTGGTATGTTCGTCGGGTCGATAATATGTTTTAATCGGTGACTAAAGGCCTAACGTTTTGTATTTTGGCTTGAGAAGAGAAACGGGTCGACCCGTGGGTGATCCACGACCCACCAGCCTTAAGACCCATTTCCCTCCCCCCTTATCTCATTTATTCACCACACCCCTCTTCTCTCTTTTCTTCTTTCTCTTTTTCTCTCTAAGATTCTTACACCAAGATTATGGTTTCAAGTTAGATTAGTGCTAGAAACATCACCTATTTCATCTCCTTTGCATCATATCAAGTTTTGGGTCATCAAAAAGTGCAAGAACATCCTCTTTTGGGTCAAATTTGGGTAAAGCTTTTGGAAGAAGAATTAGTAAGTGAAACTCATCCCTTAATCATCATTTTAGTTTTGAGGTGGGTTATGTTTGTTTATGTCCAAATATGTGGATTTAGGCTTGAAATTGGGTCCTAGATCATCCATGGTCGATTATGGGGTCAAAAATGGGGTTTTAGGTTGTTTTGGATCATTTTTGGCTAAGTTTCTGCAGCAGATTTGGCTGACTGCGGCGCAGTGGGAGGTGCCAGACCCCACTGCGGCGCAGTGATAAGTTGCTGAACAAGCGATTCTTCGTCAACTTCAAACGCTTATAACTTTTGATCCGTAAGTCCAATCGAGTCATATGACCTATCGTTGGAATCGTATAAGAGTCTACTTTCTTTTGGTAACATTCATTTTTCATGAATCTTTCTCCATTTTCAAAAATGTCGAGTCGAATGTGTCTTGTTCTTACGCGGGAAAGCGGTTAGACGTCTAAGAGTTGTGACTCGACCCTAATCTTACTAAACCAACTTGTTTAGGATTATAGAAGTTGACTTTGATGATAATATGATATTTATTGCTAGGTTGCGGACTCGTAGCGGTTGTTGAGCATTTATAACTCCTTATTAACTCGTAATCGTAGCTTGGAAGCCAAGGTGAGTTTCGTATCTCCCTACTCGCTTGAGATTCGGGCTGAAAAGTGTAAACCTTGCTTGTTTACTTGCTTTTATTGATTTATTGATTTATGAGCTTGATTGTTGGATTGATGTGATGGTTCTTTTCGTTGTTGATTGATTGAGTGATTTGGTTTAAATGTTGAATTGTCGAGACGGTTATTACGCTTGAATGACTTCGTTTATGTTTTGTTAAGTATTTCATTAATATTAGGATAGACGTACATACATGGAAGTCGGTTATGCCTTCATTGGGTTTTAGATGTGGTGGGAAGGCTGCGGGTGACCCTATACATAAGCATCTGGGACTCGAAGGAAGTAGAATCCTCTTAAGTGTATGTACGTATAGTTTAACTTAAATTGATGTTTGATGATAAATGGAATTGTGATGAATGGATGTTGATTGATGCATATGTTGTGCATAAATTCCACTGATAGAGGATTTGACTTATGTACGTTGAAATGCGGCCTTGACCATCTGTTGACAAGTGCGCCCCGTTGAAATGCGGCCTTGTCCCTCTGTTGACAAGTGCGCCCCGTTGAAATGCGGCCTTGTCCCCCTGTTGTCAAGTGAGCCCCGTTACGATTATTGATTGTTGGCTCATGTTCGTCGAATATTGATTATTGGTTCATGATTGACGATTATTGACTATTGGTTTATGATTGACGATTATTGATTGTTGGTTTGTGATTGATGCATTTACAATTGATTGTAAGCATTGCATACATTGCTGATGAGCCCTCGGCAGGGGATTGCCGACATCCTGGTGTATAGATGTATGCACCCTTTTTGGATGTAGTTCCTGACTCCGAGTATATAGACATATATATCTCGATGATTTTGAGATATAGCCTTGTTCATTGTGATGACAGAAGGGTATCGTTGCATTGGTGACTGGAGGTCACGCATAAGATAGGCATTTTGGCTTACTTACGCATATGGCATTGCATTGATATTCATATCATTTATGCATTTCTTATTACACGCTTTTGTACTTGTGTAATCTTGTTGTTGGACATTATTGTGTTTCTTAGAGGCTCACTGTAAGTCATGTTTAGCCTCCACTCGTACTTTATGATTTCTGTCTATGGTTCCTTGTGGACCATTACTACGAACTCACCAACCTTGTGTTGACTATGCTTAGCACACTTTTCAGGTATCCAAGTTATTACAAGGCATGATGTATGATCGATTTGTTAGATTGTTGTGATCCCGGACTTGGACTTATATGGATCAAGGATCCATTTGCCTTCTTTTGCTTTGTACTTAGACCGTTAGCCATCTTTTGATGTTCTGTTGTAATCTTTGGTGATGACTTGCTCTTATGTATTTTGGTATTTGTTTATCTTATTGTACGGATTCACTGAATCCTTTAATTGCATATAGTTCATGGTCTACATTAATTCCACCTTGTGCTATATGATTTCCGTAATATTTCGAGCATCGGCTTGGGGTGTTACATATAATCTTCATAACATAATGTTTAATAAAATCATTTGTATAGTCTTAACAACACAAGAGAGCTCGGTAGCTCCATTTGAACGCACAAAGAAGCGCAAGGGCAAAGGTTTGCGATGAACGCAATTAAAAACTCGCCCTTTTAGGAGGCTAGCGCACTCCGACTTATACATCTCTTAGAGTTTGTTCAAATGGGTGAGCCGGTGTATCTCAAGGTTGTAAGACTCCAATTTTATTAATAAAATCTCTATTTCGATAGTTCTTAGTCAAGTTTATATTTTCCAAGAAAACAATTTTTGCATCACCTTTATACTTCTTCATAAACAAGCAAAAATTAATAAACTTACTAATTACCGAACTACTTAATCTTGTAACAAGTTAAGGTAAGCCACCTAAACATGGTCACTATGGTTCATGCATATGTTTAAATCCCGGCTCCCCCTTCCGAAGAAGAGGACCACATACATCAAGTTGCCTTGATTGCGTAAGCCTTTAAACAACTTAATTACCAAGTAATAACACATAAAAATGCTGACTGGAAATTTCCAGTAGCTTCACGGCCTGTTTAGCCCTATTTGTGATCCGATTCAGCTTTCGACCAGAACTACAAAGTTGTAGCCCTATGTGTCTGGCACCTACTGTCCAAAGTAAAACTTCTAACTCATTACAGATTAAAAGATATGAATTTTTTAGTGAACTGTCGCATAGCAGAAAAATCACACAAAAAATTCACATAGTCACACAATAAACCCTAATTATTGGACTATCATGCTTTGTAATTTATATCTCTATATAATGGTAATAATCACAAGTAATCTTGCATGAATTCCTTGTGATTATACCTTTTATTTAACAACTTTAAATAAAAACGATACACAACATGCAATTTATATCACATAAATCATGTCAATTCACTTAACTCAAAACTTGCTCGAGGGTTTCAATCCACCATTGAATTAGGTTAAATTTAATTAAACAAAACCCTAATTTATTTAATTAAAATCGGTTTTAATAATAAAAAAATAAGAAAAACCTCCTTTAATTATTTAACAATTAATTAAAACAAACCAACCCTTAACCCCCTTCAAGTTTTGATCTTTGTAATTAATAGATCACATATGTGGCTCGTGATACCACTGTTAGAATATGAGCATATAAACAAACATATAATCACGAGTACGCAACGGAAGAATCGAAACAAATATGCAATCAAATTAATTAACAAAGGGAATTGAATGTGTACCTTATGCAAAGCTCCAATAAAAGATAATAATAATGAGATTATTATTAAATAGGGTTTAAAGTAAAACCCCTCTACGATCGCACACTAGACACCCTTATACCGTATGCTAGTACCCGAATCACGAACCAAACAACCCCTTGTTTAATACCCTTGGATCGAAAACCCTAAGCAAAAACCCTAAACCTTTTCCTTGCTTAAAACCGAAACCCCTTTGGAGGGTGGAGTTCGGCCGAACCAAAGAGAGAAGAGAGAGGAGAGATTTGTGTGTGAAAGAATGAATGAAAACCCTTGAATTAAGTCCTCTATATATAGGCTTAATTGTTAGGGTTTCAAACTTGGTGACCAAGCAATCCTAAAGGCTCTAGAAAGCCTTAGAATTTCGGCCCCCTTAGTGTAATTAGAGCCCAACTCTAATTTCCTTATTTCACATTTAACCTCCTTTTAATTAATTAAATACAATTAACTCTTTAATTTATTTAAATTAATCATTTCGTGATTATATTTTAATTAATATATTACATAATATACTAATTAATAATATAAGGTTACCGTGTCATTTCGTGTGACCCCGTAGGCTTAAATTATTTTCGGACATGCGATTTATAATGATACGATCACACTCCAACACTATCATTTCACTATACTCTATAAGCAATTAAGCACCTTTCTGGTAGATGTATGTAGTTGCATAACCTATCATTTCTGCCATTCGCATTTCGCAGATCAATTTTACGGATGAAAATGAATATTTGTAACAAATAGTTTGAATGACCGCAGCACACTATGGTAATTACTCTTTTGGAAAATATTTTATCTATATTATCTTATAAAAAGAATAGCCTCATGTTAAAAGTTACATGGAGAAAATGTTTAAAATACCCTTAATGATTATATTACACTATCAGTCATTTATCTTTTAAAATATCTCCATTAACCATTTACATCAATTATCTACATCACTCGATCTCACCTCTACCACCAACAGTCGTTCTCCACCACCACACCGTCGCCACCACGAACATCGTCGAATTGCGCGGGTATCGTGCTATTATATAAATAAGTAAATGACCCCAATTTAAAAGATCAAATCGTGATATGATAATCACATTTCTCGACAACATCTTTGCCATGTAATTTACTAATTTATATGAGAGGTGATTTTTCTACTAAAAGACTTTTTAGTTTTCATGCTACAAATAATTTATTATGATTATTTTGTCCCTAATTCATTATCACTTCTCTCTCCCTCAATTCACCTAGCCACTCTCTATCATAGCCTATCTAACCTCTTTGTAAGGGTGAGCGAAAACCGGAAAAAACAGAAAATCGAACCAAATCGATTGCTTTGGTTTTGGTTTTTTTGTCGATTCAGATTTCGGTTTCATATGCAAAACAGATCACCAAAACCAACCAAACCTAAATGAAAAAACATAATCTATATATGTTTACATAAATAAGAATGTCTCAATACAATGATATTACTATAGTTTCTGAGGTTGAAGTCAAATAGACCAAAGCTGCATTATATTAGTCAGTGAATTGTAGTTGTAGTTTAAGTATACATAAGCTACGTTATAGAAGTGTTATGTTATATATATATATATTATATATATAGGGGAAGTTATTTTAGGACCATCTCTTAGATTAGGACCATGGAAAACGGGATTTGAGAAGAGAGAAAAAAATGAATGGTTGAGATTTGGTCCTAATATAAGAGATGGTCCTAGATTAACTCACCCCTATATATAATATATATTATATATATATATATATAATTTTTTATTTTCAGGATTTTTTTTCAAAACACTTTGAGAACTCTAAATTATTTATTAGATCATATGTTTTAAAAGTTCATTTATGTAAACATCATAAAAATGTATGTTGTAAAAGAAAACTTTTTCAAAACTTTTAAAATAGTCTTGTGTGAACTTGTAAATAAATTTGTTCACGTTTTCGTTCACATGTAAACAAACGACTGTATATAAGGTTTTGAAAAAATAAATTCTTCAACACTATACATTTGATAATGTTTCACATGTGAATGAATTTTAAAAACATGTGATTCAATACATAATTTACGAGTCCTCACAGTTCTTGTAAAAAAAATTATCGAAATAAGGGTCCCAAAATCAGATATCAATTCTTCTAATAACATATTCTTAGTGTATTGCATAATAAACCATGTTCACATCATGGTTGGAACTCGGAAGGCACAGTCATATTGGGAATCTATCACAAGAAACGTAATCACAAAAAAAAAAAAATTAACCAAACTGAAAACCGACCTAAATCGAACCGACAAACCGGACCAAAACTGAATTTTTTCAACGGTTTTTTGTTTTCAAAAACTAAAACTTTCGGTTCAGGTTTTGGTTTTGGGACAAAAACGACCAAACCAACTCATGCTCAATTTCACCTCTTCGCATGTGAACACAAAGAGAAAATACAAAGTATATCGATTCAGAAGAGCTTTTCTAAATGGTACAATGATTTATGGCTATTGAAGCCACACATGTGCGAAGATCAATATTTTTATGTGGGAAGATAAATATTTTGTAGAGAAATATATGCACAAGAACAAAGGATATCCAGTTGTCCACACTATATACATCTACATTAAATACCCATGCATCGTTGATATAAATCAGTGACATCATTTGAGCTTCAAGAGGGAGTGACGGTCCATAAGTTTGCACAACATAGTATTAAACAACTAATATAAATACTCGTACTTAATAACAAAAATATTAATTTAAACAAGCTTAATCATATGTATTATTGGTTAAACAGTGAATACACAGTCGATTTATACTTGACAAACAAAAACATAAAAGAAAATACTTGTTAAGTTTTTGACACACTAGAAAACTTAACAAATTACAACATATGTATAAAGACACACACTAAGTGAATTCTATATGACATAATACACCAACCAACCAAAATGGCTTCACTATGTGTTGCCTTATATTGGGATAGAGAGAAGACAATACATGTCAACATGTGGACGTTGACACTTAGAAGGTTATCGATCATCCATTAGTGCGGAACTCTGGTCTCTGTCTTTTCTGTCATCATCCTTGTTTGTTTTACATTTGAGGTATGACAGAATTTGAGGTATGACAGAAACTAGAAGTAATGTTTTATTCTCAATTATGTACAAGGATCACATGAAGTGTACTATCAATTTGACACGTATCACTTGGGACCAAGTTTCTCTTTTTCAATTTCCCGCCCGTATTTAGCTTATTTATGGGGTAAGTCATCGAACTTATCTTGAACTCTGAAAGGATGAAGAGCGCTGAGGAGCGCTGACAATCTTTACCGCTGAGTCTCCTCAGCGAATCCATGACTCAAAAGTAAGCAAATTTCCTATTGTATTTTACCGTCAAGCTATCGTATAAGTAATGCTTTCAAGTTGAAAAACAGCTTGACCTATTAACTTGTGCTTGTTGTTTGTGTATACAAATAAGGTCTGGGTCTAGTTTATTATTTTATTAAATTTCATTCTCTCATAAAATTACAACTTGATAAGTCAAGTTATTTTTTAACTTAAATGAATCCTTATCCCAAGCTATCAAAAGATGGATACGTGTTGTCATATGCATTTGGTAGTTGGGACATGATTTGAGACTATACAATAGAAACTGAAAATAACATTTTCTTATTTTTAACGTATTTTTAAAACTTCATATGTTTTTTAATGAAAAAAAAAACTCCTTTCATTTCTTTAAATTTAAAAACTGAAACTATAAAACATTTTATAAATCCAAAAAGAAATTTCTTTAAACTTTCTACTAGTTAAATGGGTATACCGTGACAATGTGTTAACATAAACATTTGAGTCAGTTGGATTTGATGTAATATTTGGATTTGATATAATATTTATTATTTAGTGGTTAAAAAAAGTCGTACACTTCTTTTCTAAAGAAAGAACTGTTACAAAATAAGTCAAAGTAGATACGGGTCGGTCGAATAACCATGAACCCGGTCAAAGCAGACACCTTTTTTAGATAAGCAAGCAAGCCCATCAATCTGAGAGTACCGCTAAAAGACTTGGAAGGAAGAAAAGCGAGAATCTCACACACTCACAAAAATAAGAAAAATGTCAAGTTTATTAGTCTCTGTTGTGTCACTATTGGCAATTGTTAATGTCAGTAAAGGGCTATTCACATCTAAAATATTGTATCATAGCAGCAGCAGCAATTATATAAGCAAGGATGTGTTTTGGTTTAATCAGACTCTTGATCACTTCTCCCCTTATGTATGTGTATTCTTCCTTAATAAGATTACTACTATGTAGTATGTACCCTTTGTTACTTTATATATATATATATACTTGCATTTCTTGGATAATTTGATGTATTATCTTGTATAGGGAAAGTTGTGATTTTTAATAGTACCCATTTTGAGATGATTAAGCGGGTTGCTTCAAAACTTAACAAGTTGTTGTTCATTGTAATCTTTTTGAGATATGTAATTGTTGGAACTCAAAGATTGTTATAGTGATGAATTAGTATCATTCTTGAATTTTGAAAGTAGAATTTGATATCCAAATGTTGTTTTTAGTAGTTGTCTTGAAAGTATGATTTAGTAGGTTACCTTTCTATAGGGGGTTAATAGCATTATTTTAAAGCAATTAAATTCCTTTGCAAGTGTTTGGGTGGGCTCCTATGAAAGAGGGTCAAGTGCTTGGAGATATATTTAATTTTATTTTAAATTTTTTGTATGTATCCAACTTTCAAATATTGTTATTGTATGTATCATGTGGGTGATGTGTCATCTATAGAAGGTGTCACATGGCACCCATACAAGTTGTCACGCCACCAAAAGTAAAGCAAGATACATACAATAACAATATTTGAAAGCTGAATACATACTGTAAAAAGGGTAAAGGATGACCCTTTTTCCCCAGAACCACATTGGATCCCCATCATCCCACCTGTAAGGGTTATGATACCGGTATAATACCTTCACTCAATACCCACATGATTTGGGCATCCCCAAGGATTGAACCCGCGGCTCTCAACGTCACATGTGGGCCCAAGCTTCATTGGTAACGGGTAACACTCCATCTATTGATGGATTGGTGCTGAATAAATACTGTAGAAGCATACTGAGTTGGATATATACAATGCACTTTGAACTGAAGCTAAATATATTTCCAAACACTTATTCTTTATAAAAGACCTCATTAATTGCTGTGAGATGAATAAGCTAAAAAGCTTAAGTCCCATTCTTGGGGATTTTAGATAAAACATAAGCAAGGATGTGTTTTGGTTTAATCAGACTCTTGATCACTTCTCCCCTTATGTATGTGTATTCTTCCTTAATAAGATTACTACTATGTAGTATGTACCCTTTGTTACTTTATATATATATATATACTTGCATTTCTTGGATAATTTGATGTATTATCTTGTATAGGGAAAGTTGTGATTTTTAATAGTACCCATTTTGAGATGATTAAGCGGGTTGCTTCAAAACTTAACAAGTTGTTGTTCATTGTAATCTTTTTGAGATATGTAATTGTTGGAACTCAAAGATTGTTATAGTGATGAATTAGTATCATTCTTGAATTTTGAAAGTAGAATTTGATATCCAAATGTTGTTTTTAGTAGTTGTCTTGAAAGTATGATTTAGTAGGTTACCTTTCTATAGGGGGTTAATAGCATTATTTTAAAGCTATTGAGTTCCTTTGCAAGTGTTTGGGTGGGCTCTTATGAAAGAGGGTCAAGTGCTTGGAGATACATTTAATTTTATTCTAAATTCTTTTTGTATGTATCCAGCTTTCAAATATAGTTATTGTATGTATCATGTGGGTGATGTGTCATCTATAGAAGGTGTCACATGGCACCCATACAAGTTGTCACACCGCCATAAGTAAAGCCAGATACATACAATAACAATATTTAAAAGCTGAATACATAATGGGTAAAGGAGGGCACCCTGTCTCCGGAACCACATTGGATCCCCATCATCCCACCCCGTAAGGGTTATGATGCCGGTAAAATACCTTCACTCAATACCCACATGATTTGGGCATCCCCAAGGATTGAACCCGTATCTCTCAACTTCACATGTGAGCCCAAGCTCCATTGGTAACGGGTACCACTCCATACTAAGTTGGATATATACAATGCACTTTGAATTGAAGCTAAATACATTTCCAAAACACTTATTCTTTATAAAAGAGCTTATTAATTGCTGTGAGATGAATAAGCTAAAAAGCTTAAGCCCCATTCTTGGGGCTTTTAGATAAAACATAAGTTATTAAGCATAATCATACCCGGTTCTTTTTATAGATATCAGCTTATGATGTAAGGATTGCCATAAATTATTAGGTTTATCAGTGTTTTTCTTGTAATAGGTTGAACTTCTTGTATTAATAATGAGAATACATGGTTACAAGTATATGTTGACAAAATGTTTCGAATTCTGACTTTAATTTTTGATATTTTCATGGGTTACAAAGAAAACTTGTATTGGCTAAATGACTTTTATCTGAGATGTTGAGCTAAATAAAACACATCTTGTATTGTACTATAATGCTTAGTTGTTTTACCTATATTGTGTTAGATGTTGACTTTATTACTTGCTGTGGTTTTGGCATGTACAGGATCATCGTAAATTTCAACAGCGCTACTATGAGTACTTGGATGATTTCAGGATTCCTGATGGACCGATCTTTTTAGTAATATGCGGTGAATCTACATGTGGTGGGATATCTGATGACTACATCACTGTATGTCCCGATAGCTTTTTTTTGAGCTAATGAAAAATACCCAAATTATATTAAAAATAATTATTGCTCATAAGCTTTTAATTTTGTTCAGGTTTTGGCAAAGAAATTTGGAGCTGCTATTGTTACTCTTGAGCATCGCTACTATGGAAAGAGTTCACCTTTCAAGTCTTTTACCACAGAAAATCTTAAATTTCTTTCATCTAAGCAGGCACTCTTTGACTTGGCTGCTTTCCGTCAGTTTTATCAGGTAATTCGTGGCTATTTGACTTACAAAATGAGGACTTCAGTAAAATAGAGAGCCTTTAAATGTTTTGCTTTTTTTGTTACATAATGTGTGTATTTGCTTTAATCATATCGCAGGAATCTTTAAATTTGAAGCTTAATAGAGAAAATTTGGAGAACCCTTGGTTTGTTTTTGGTATCTCGTATGCTGGAGCCCTTAGTGCGTGGTTTCGCCTTAAATTTCCACATTTAACATGTGGTAGTGTTGCAAGTTCTGGGGTGGTTAATGCTATTCTCGACTTCACTCAATATGATCAGCAGGTGAATGAAAATATATTTGTGGCATATTATTTCTTATTACTTTATATTCATTTCACAGTTCTGTGATTACTTTTATTGTGTCAGATTGGTGAGTCGACAGGGCCAGAATGCAAAGCTATATTACAAGAAGTTACCAAACTTGTTGAAGAACAGCTTGATTCAAATGGTGAAGCAATCAAAACCAAATTTGGTGCTGCCGAGGTATATCTTTGATATTTTCCAAAAGAAAATTAGTGTTATTGGATCTGTGAACTTCTTATTGATGTTATGAAATATAATATCAGCTAAAGGTCGACGGTGACTTCATGTATTATCTAGCAGATGCTGCAGCTGTAGCTGTAAGTTTATTATATTTTATATATAACTTTGTTTCTGTTATTTATACACATGGTTTTCAACGATGCTTATATTATATATATTAAATTTTTGCAGATTCAGTATGGTAATCCGGATAAACTCTGTATACCAATGACTGAGGCTAAGAAGAATGGAAAGGATTTAGTGGTAATCACCTCTTACTTTTGTGAAATAACAAGGTGTATTGAGCATTTTTCATCTTCTAAATCTTATCATTCAAACAAATTTTCTGCAGGATGCATATGCCAAATATGTAAACGAATATTATGTCGGTAGTTTTGGAGTTAACATTAAATCGTATACTCAACAATACCTGAAGAATACGAGTGTCGGAGACCGATTATGGTGGTTCCAGGTGTGTACTGAAGTTGCATATTTTCAAGTGGCACCTGCTAATGATAGTATCCGCTCTTCGAAGGTCGACTTAAGGCATGTTCACACAACTAGGCTCATGATATTTCAAGTACTATCTTACGGCTATTCATATATCTGATTTAATACGTCGCAGGTACCACTTGGACCTATGCAAAAATGTTTTTGGAGAAGGTGTCTATCCAGTTGTTAATTCTACAAATTTGTACTATGGGGGCAAAGACATTGCTGGTATAAACGTTGATTAATTTATACATGCAAACAAGCACCCATAACCATTCACCTTTCTGATCAATATACTAACTTCTATATCTTGCATACAGGTTCTAAAATAGTTTTTACAAACGGATCACAAGATCCATGGCGGCATGCATCCAAACAAGTCTCCTCTCCAAATAGTAAGCTGTCGTTATCTTTTGTTGTGTCTTCTACCTTCCCTTACCATAATAACAAACCTAAGATGATGCATTCAGTGCCGTTTAATTTATCAGAGTATAAGTTCACTTGTTATTTTTTTTATTTTATTTGTAGTGCCGTCATACATAGTCACGTGTGATAATTGTGGTCATGGGACTGATCTAAGAGGATGCCCTCAGTCCCCTTTGGTTCCCAAAGGTAAGTTTGAACAACTAAAACTATACATTTAATCATCATCAACTTTGATAATGTTGTCTCTGGATCAAGTAAATACATATATTATATTGCAGGAAATTCTAAAAACTGTAGTAACCCTGAAGCAGTCAACCAAGTGAGGGAGCAAATGATAGAATATATAGACTTGTGGTTGTCTGAATGCCACTCTGAAGGCAGGAGCTCAATGTAAATCTGAAGTAATGCATGTCGATTAACAAATAATCAGCAACCTCTCGTGAAAGCAATGTATTTATAGTTGCTATTATCTGATCTATATGATCACTACGAGTTGCATTGTGTGCCATAACTGTAAAGAGATACCGCATTAATGTAATGGGTTCCCTTACAAAAATCTCCAAAGAATAATTGAATTCGGCTTCAATTTAATAGATAAGGTTGCTCAGTTAGAGTTTCTAGGCATCATTGAACCTCATTTGATTTGTATGAACCTCTCTTTTCCTGGTGTCGGCTTACCCTGTCAAAACTATTTCAGGGTATCCTAATCTCAAATTTCCGCACATCTTCAATGGTGAATACTTGGAAAGTAATGCTTTACTTGACATGTAATGATCCATGCTTATCTAATGATAATCAAAAGTGACATGTATGATCTACTTACACTGTTTCTGTTAGTATTTAGAGTGATAACTTATTAATTTCTAACTACGATGCTCTAGAGACTAGGAGGTGCTCCTGTTCTAAAACTCATGCACAAGGTCCTTTAGCCATGAGTCACTTAAAAGTTAAAAAGTTTCTTAGGGTTAATTACTACAGGATGAACAAAGGGTGTACAAAGTGGGCGAAAATGCAGCTCTAAATTAGGATTGAGGACAGTGCCACACAGAAACACAAAATAGCAGAAATCAAAACTAAACATATATAGAAAGATCAGCATACAGATGGAAGTACATCCGAAATATAGAGTATGCCTGAAATTCCAATGTTTGTTATTTTTCGAGTAAAAATGAAGATGATCTAACCACCGTTATAGAACTCTCGTCTGTAATTGGAAACGGGTTTAAAGAAAGGGAAGAAGAAGAGAGGTGATGTTGAGGGTAGATCAGGAAAGATTCGCCTTCTGAATGGGAAGGTACCCTTAATGAGCAATGTTGTTTAGCCGTTATGAGGGAATCGTTTAAAATAGAGTTACATTTTATCTTTAGGAAACAGTTTAGCTTCGACGCTGACTGAATTAGCCAATTTGAGCCAAACAAACAGCTCCTTATACATCATTTCACATCAAACACTTATGCAGTTGCTAGAAGTACATGCTATCAACAAAAGAGCACTCTCCGTTTTCTTTAGATAATACACATTTATCAGTTTTGCATAATAATCATTTTGTGTGAGTTTGAACCCATTTAGTAGACGTAGCCCTTAACGAACATTCCTTTCTTGGCCTCTTCAGATTCACCCTCACCAGTGTATTTCCCGAGCTGGGCCAGAGAATTGGCACTAGCCCGGAGGAGCAGAGCATCCTGAGCAGCCTTCACGTTCTCAGGTCTTCCTCCCCATGTCTTCAGGCAAGTGTTTTGAAGTGCACGTGCATATGAGAAGGATACGTGCCATGGGTTCGGGCTTTGGTTCATCGCATTCAAGTTGAGTGTAGCTTCCACCTCAGATTGCCCTCCGGATAAAAACTGCATTACAGGTACACATTAGTTATTTAGTTATTTATACTGCACGCACAGGGGAAATGAAAGTTGAAAGTAAACTTACCATGATACCGGGAACTGCAGGTGGGATTCTTTGTTTGAGGAGTTTGAGAGTGTAATCAGAGACTTGTTGAGGTGTGGCTCTTTCCTTGCAATCGGCACCAGGGGTAACCATGCTTGGCTTCAAAAGGATACCTTCGAACAACACATTGTTTTCAGCAAGGTAAAAAAAGACCTCAGCCCAAACCTTCTTTGCAACTTCAAAAGTTGTGTCAATTCCATGTTCACCATCTAGCAAAATCTCAGGCTCAACAATGGGCACCAACCCGTTGTCCTGAAAAATAACATGTTAAATGTTACAATCCACGTCTTAACAAAATGCAACCCATATATCTAGGTATGTGTTAAACCAGGTTATATTCTACCTTTTTGTTAATAATGGAACAAGTCAAATGGGTTTGAACGGGTCGGAATTAATCTAATGGTTTTTTAAAAGGTTTTAACTTCTTAAAGCGAATCATTCACACAGATTAGATCAATATTTTTTCTTTGAAAAAGTCCTGATAATCATATTTATACATTATATCATTAATAATTCATCTAAAAGCAGGAAAAGTCTACCCGTTTTGACATGTATAACACTTGCTCAATTTAACATAAACGAATCTCAACCCATTATCCAACCCGGTCAGTTTTCCACTTTTAGATAACTGTTTGAGAATCAGTAATTTGTTTTACCTGAGAAATGGCAGCGTAACGAGCCAGACCCCATGCGGCTTCCTTGACTGCAAGTGCAGATGGCCCATTTGGAATACTCACAACTGTACGCCTGCAAGATCAAAAAAGTGAGTTAGCAAGCTTAGCAACTTAAGTATTCTGCATTCATCAAATCAAACACGAGCTTTGACATACCATTTAGCAAAACGAGCACCTTGTTGGTAGTAAGCTGCAGAGCGTGAGGCAAGACCATCAAGACCTTGGCACCATGATTCGTCATTTGAGCCAGCCAATGGCACTAGACCCTGTGAAATCCAAACATTTGTGAATCTCCATAACTTATCTATAAGATGTTTGTTCACTTAAGTGGTAAAGGCTGATATGAGGTATTACCTTGTCAACCTTGATACCGGGGACAATGCCTTGTTCAACCAAGATATCGACAATCTTTTTGCCATCAACGGTTGATTGGTATAACGTCTCCTCGAAAAGGATAGCACCAGAAATGTAGTTGCCAAGACCCGGAGGGGTAACAAGTAAGGTACGGTAAGCCTGGCGGTTGGCCTCAGTGTTCTCAAGACCAATAGAAGCTAACCGCTTTCCACAGGTAGCATTGGACTCGTCCATAGCTAGGATTCCTCGTCCTGGTGATGCTACGGTTTTCTACATTATGAAAAATAAGTTCAGTTATGTTAAAAGACCATCATTTTAGGTTGTTTAATGTAGAGATAGAAAAACACATACCGCGGTTTTAATAAGCTCATCGGCGTATGAGGCACGAATTAGTGCAGAGGGTGCACCAGGGCTGAACCGAACCACCGAGACCGATGGCTGTCGTAGGGTCTGACCCTTGACCCATTCAGACTTGTCAAGAATGGCTGGGGATGACTGGAAGAGAGTTGCTGAGGCCATCTTTTAAAAAAAGTTCTAACAAAAATTATAGAACTTCAAAAATAAAAGAAAGAAAGAAGCTTTTGGGCTGTCTTTCTATATCTTTTTGAATTTAAGACCACTCATTATGTTTGGGCTCATTTAATTTATAGTTATCATTTGTGGTAACAAAAGATATATTTTTTAAGGCCATAATGGGTTGTCATATTAGAGAGTGACACGTGGATTGATAACTTTGCTGACATGGCAGTTGGAATTTAGCAAACTTTGAGATGATATGTAATGAGGGGATGAAAATGGCCCTATGGCAATTTCAGGGTTTGGGGATGATTATTATTGATTTATTGATTAATGGCTACTGCTATTCATTTAAACATATTGTATCATAGGAAAACCAAAATCATGAGCTTTTTTACAGAATAATAAAAATGGACCTACCAGTTTTAACATTTTTGAGGTTCTGATTTAAACATCTTGCAAATTGCAATAGTTCTAATGTGAAGATGTGAACACCATTTTTTAATAGATGTTTAGTTTAATAATAACAAATGGTAATGTAGTATTTGTGTCCCAATAGGTATATGTCATTCATGTAAATGCGATTAACACCTTTCATAAGTCATAGGGCTTTGAGGGTGGGTGGGTTTTTCTATTTTGAGTGTTAGGTTTGAAAAAGTTTTCTCTATGACTAGTGATAAACTTATAGCAGAAATTTGTCATCTATATAACAATTCGTTCAAACAGTTTATATTGTGTAGTAATCTCTTTGTATTTGTTGGGGAAATGATAAACTTATCACAAGAGACATGATGGATGTACCATAATGTACAAGCTTTACAAGATACTGTATAAACATGTGATGTATAGTTGTAGTTGGTATGAATATCAACTCCCTATTTGTTGTAGATAACAAATATATGTTGTGAGTTCATCACTACCGTTTTGATTCAAGAGTATTAATAGATTCTTAATGATTCCATCAACCCTAAACAAATCAGTAGACATGGAAATTATTTTGAGTGTGGAAATAGAAACAAGCATAGCTTTATTGAAGTTAAATTAGAATGACTTGTGGGGCAAAAGAAGAAACAAAAAGACAAATGATAATAAATCTTGTGAATGTGGGGAGAAAATTAAGTGGGCATGGATTCATGTACTTGGTCTCTTCTTTTTCAAGATAAAGACCACACAAATGTATTTTATATTAAAAAAAAAATAGTAACAATTTAATCAGAACCGGGACTAACTTTCCAACTACAATTTTTGGGTTTATCTAGCACCATTTAAAGTTTAACTTAGGGTGTTTTTGGATCGTAGGTTTTGAAAGGATGGTATAGAAATGGGTATCATATAAATTGGAAATTTGTCCTTGAGCTTTAGCTCAATGGTTGAAAAACCATCCCTCTTGCATGAGGTTTTGTGTTCAAGCCTTGGGGAGGACATAGGTATTAAGTCCTTTTATGAAGGTTTGACTTGGTATATCCAGGTTCAAGTCTGAGGGGGCAGGGTTTACCTCTATTAATCGTCGTGCCTTCGGACGGATTAGTAGGGGGTTTTCCCCCATCGGGTATTTGAAATAGACATTTCTACTTCGAGGGAGCTCTCTAGCGCGGACCCGGTTAAGACAACGTATGCTAGACCTCTCGCTGTCGAATCACGACACGAAGTTTCCAGCGAAATTCACCTTTCAAAAAAAAAATATATAAATTGGAAATTTAACTCAATAATCTAGGCATGTCTCAAACCCAAGTGAAATGGTGGTTTAAATACCCATTATTATTCTCACAATTATATTAATGTCAAACTTTAACCAAACACCCCGTAGTATGCTGAAACTTTATACTAAATCATCACTTTGTATTATAGTTTTCATACGTAACAGATGATAACTTAAACAAGGTCTAAAGAATCTGAAGAAAAATGAAATGTGCTTATATATCCGATCCTGTAAAAAATAAAATTACGTTATATATTTTTGAAAAACTTTTAAAATTATTCTAAAGAAATCACTGTTAAAGGTTTGGAGTTTGGACAGATATATTAACTTGTTATGATTTATAATAGTGTTTGTAATCTAAGCTTCACATATTAATCTAGGTTGAGTAAGATAATGACAAATTCAATTAGCAAATCCGTTGTAGTCTAGTTGGTTAGGTTACTCGGCTCTCACCCGAGAGACCCGGGTTCGAGTCCCGGAAACGGAATTTTTAAATTTTTCTTACTTTAGTTTTATTCTTTACTCACAATTCTTTGATTTGAGTATATGACCCTAGTATATATTAATACCTTTTCACTAAATAATGTTACTGGCCAAATCTAATGATGGTATGTTTGAAACTTTGAATGAATAGCTAAAACAAAAGCTAGCGAATTTGATGTCAAACCTTGATAATAATGGTATGTTACTTTTTCAAGCCTTGTTATTACATTCAAAAATACATTGTGTATATATAAGTAAGCTGATAAATATTCTAAACACCTCTAAAAATTATGATCTAAATAGGCCTAAAAGTTATAGATACGGTGTACCAAAAACTAACATGACACGACGATTGAAAATTATTCTCAAAGCATAGCTGTTTTTATGTACAACATTTTATTATGTGTTATTTGTAGCCTTAAATAGGTACTAATAGTCTAATAGACAAATCCCTATCATGCAAGCAAAGTGTTAACTATTATAATTATACATTCCAAGATAGATAACACATAATAATCTAAAGATGTTAAGAAAGTTCTCAAAAGAGCCACCAAACTATATAAAGGTTAAAGAAAACCACCTGACTTATAGTCACCAATTTTTAAAAAATAATAATAGTTGACATTGTATAAAGTAAATTAGTTTTCATCAACATCAAACATTAGTAAACAAGGTTGGTGCAGAAAACACCCTTTACAATCATATCACTTCTTTGCTTCCTTTCCTTTTCTTTTTCTTTTTTTCCAGGGAAATTACACAATGATTGGCGATAAAATGTCAATCTCTAAAAACTTAAGACTGTACAGATTACAACTTTAAGTTGTTACACGCCTGCTATTTTTTTGCTGGGGCGAGGGAGGAGAAAGATATGGTGAGACACTGGCTGCTGTTGCAGCTCAGAACTGTACAAAGCATGCATCGTTTATATTCTGCACATAATGGTGACACTCGTAAGTTGAATGTCATAATGCTAAACGGCATATACGATAATATAAAAGAAGTGTAGAAGTGATGTACCATACACAACTTAGGATGATTGAAAAAGAGTCACAGTGGCAATATAGTCATTCTTCATAACCTACTCATAGCCACACAAAAAAAACATCGTATAGATTATATCAGGGGAATAATTGAAATATTTGTGAATAACATTAATCTATTACTCAAGTAGATGATATAACAAGATTTGCGACAAAAAGAAACAGAAACTATGCAACGGATTATGATAACAATCTTCGTGATAGCCATGGAATAATTTTCAATTAAACAATCAAGAAATTACCTCAAAAGCTACATTTGGGTACCCATAGACAAAAGTAGATCCAAATGGATTGCTTGTAGAGCCTTGCGTTTGTATAGCAGCTCGCCCACAATCTCCCAGGATCTCCTATATAGAGATAACCAAAGCTTAAAGATTGATATTTATGCAATCAGATATTCAGATCTGGTACAGGTTTCCACTAGGGACATTAGTACAATGTCTTAAGTTGATTTTTGTACTACATGCCACCAAATTTGTTAAAATTTTTGTAAGCTTGAAGTAGCGAGAAATTATACTAACCTTCACACGATCCCACTTTGTGCCAGGTGTAATCCTACTCTTTGAGGAATTCAGATCTTGGTGAAATGAACCATCAACTACATGTAAATAGGCACAAGCAAAAACATCAGTTAACAAAATTGATAGATTAACAAAGGTACTTTGTGATAAGATGGCTTACATTCAGTAGCATGGATAACAAAGTTGCACTTTATGTAAGAATTGAAGTCAGCATGCCCCGGGTAATTTGTATGTAAAACAAACTTTTTGATCTTATGAGTCTGAAAAATTAAATCAATAAATTTGTGAGAACTTCAACTAATTGATAGAAATCACAATAAAAGAGACAAATTACCTGTCCATCAAATAATATGTCAAATCCACGAGCAAAGTAATTATAGAAGTAATCACCGCATAGTGTCGTTTTTGGTCGTGGGTCTGAAGCAGAGTGAATTACCATTTGGTCTACCTGCAAAATCCCCTAGCATATATTAGTTATACAAGGCATTCCCTCGGTAACATATATAATATAGAAGTTAACTTGAGAGAACCTGCTTTTGGTGAATTCCATCGGGTCGTCCTAATTCTGTCCACACATCCTGTGTGTTCAGTAAAATGAGTTTAAGAAAAGCATAAACAAATACCATCATCTCAAACTAAGCCGAAAAGAAAAGTTGAATAACAAAAAAGGAGAGAACTCTTTAGCTGGCACCACCTGTGGAGAAGCTCCAAAAGGGATATGTTGTCCACCTACGGTGAACCATAATTCTTCCCCTAGCTATAAAAAAAATGGCCACAATCAGGAACACTTATTTAAATGGCCCCTGCATTGGATGTGTGCATGCATGATGGACATATTGATGTATTATTAAAGGGTTGGGGTGGGTGATAGTGAAACTCGGGGATACCAATTTCTCATTTTTTACTTCTTGTTTGTTCCACAGCATGTATGTGTGTATTTATGTTGAGGCAAAATTAGAAGGTGTATTTGAGTTTGGTGTAGTCTAACCATAATTCATGGTTTAGACTACCACAACTCTGTATGTGTAAGACTTATATGATACAATATAATACTTTGTTGCTTTTCAGAAAATAAAAGGGCCACCAACGACCATAAAGAATCGCATAAAACGTCCAACCTGCTAAACGTTAATTGGAGATTTCAATACATTCTAATATTCTATTATAATAATTATAAGCATATAACCAGCAGCATGGTCGTTTTCCAAATATAAACGAACCTTAACATGAACTTCTTCCATGTAGATACTGCCAGCAGGTAATGGAGGAGCAGAAGCCTTGTTCATCAACGACCCTACACCGACTTTACTATCTGTTGAACTGTCGTATATGCATACACGACATGTTACTGGAGTCGTGCCATCCGGAAACTCCAAGGGTAATTCAGCTTTCATATTCAAATGATGAAAAGTTATTACAGATTATTCCGGGATTAAATAATGATATATAGACCAAAGAAAATTTTATACCTTCTCCATTGTGGCAGCAATCTGTGTACTGAGAGGGAATAGGAAAAGCAAATGACAGCCCCTACAAAGTACAGCCATCCAGTATTACAAAACAGAGTGTTAGCAAGAAAACCTAGGTTAAGTAAGAGTGATATAATTGTGAACCAGACCATACCGGATAGAAGAGAGTGTAAACACCTCTATCTTTGTCGTAAATTCCAGGAAATGTAGGGCCAAACACAGCATAAACAGCTACAAAAGTAGCTGGAGTTGACGGACCTCTGCAGATAATATAGTAAGTAAGATTTTAGTCAAAACAGAGGTGGGAATACCCGACCTGTGTTTTGGTAATGACATGTTAAATAAAAAAATAGTCTAAAAGGAAACGAGCCTAAGGGGTTGCGAGACACCAGAAGTGTAATTTTGATTGCTCATTGTATTTAATAAACTATACTATTAGTCAGCAAAATAGATTGTAAATCATACTATCATAGTTGTCACACTACCTGCCTATATAAAGAGGTTATGGACATAAAGGGTCAACCCAGCCCGTACCTAAAGTATCCATTTTGACCCACTATCAACACGCCCATTTTGCCACATCTATTTACAACAACACTAAACCACTCGGTGTATCATCCTTACCCAATGAGTGATGTTGCGTAGCGCATTTGAAGCCGTTTCACATCAAAGATTTCAATAAGACGAAGCCGCTGACAAAATAAGAAAAATCACATGTCATACAGACTTTCACAGCAGTTTATAGTGAACATATGTAAGCCCCGGATATATAATAAGTATTAAAAAAATTCAGAGAGAGAAATGTATGCCAAGTTCAACTTTGACCACCGAAAAGACATCACTTATTCAAGTACTCAACACAATCAATAAATTTAATGATCATAAGGTAGCTTTCAAAATCAACAATCTGATTTAGGGGGTATTTGACTATTTGGATATGCATTTAGAATGATTACTGCGCAATTAATAGATTTAGTAATCAAAACTCTGATTAGGCAGTATTTGGATATGCAAAGTGTATTTGAAGTCACACTCGATGGTTTGAAAAAAAAAAGAGGTTACGTTCCAGACAATTCTGAATTCATGGGGTATAAATAATCAGATTTGGCTAGGCAATTATGAAGCTGTTGTAAGAAACAACTTAAAATACCAGTTAGAATATTTAAGCATCTAATTTTCCTTATCCTGGTTCTACAAGTTTGCGATAATCGCTTTGAACATGTGGATCCCAATTCAAACATTTAATAACCTTAACCCTACATAGTACCTGAGACCAAGGATCAAAACGAAGATGAAAACCATGATCGGGAAAGCTTATAACAACATCCAACTTCAACGGATCCTGGATAAAACGTACATTCCATCACATCAACATTCTAAAAAATTTATGAAAAATAAATACTGAACAAAGAAACAAAAAACTAGTTGTGGACACTACAAACCTCATCGAAATACTTGACATGAACAACATCATAGATATTGGGTTGTTGCTCTATCTGTGCAAACGCTTCACATATAGGCATTCCTATAATAACCACCATATAAAATCATCAATCACCGTTTTCGTAACAATAACAACTTATAACTAACAATATTAGCATTACATAAACTCGAATTATATATATAATTCGAGTTTATGTAATGCTAATATTGTTAGTTATAAGTTGTTATTGTTACGAAAACGGTGATTGATGATTTTATATGGTGGTTATTATATATATATATATATATATATATATAACACACACACACACACACACATATATATACATGATCATTCATATAAATAAAATAATAACATAAGATACAACATAGAACTAATAGATAAGAAAAAACTTAAAAATAAATGTACTCCAAGCCCTAAAATTACAGCATTTAATCAACACAAAACAAAGTAATAAACTTTAATTTTTATTATTAGTGTGAATATAAATCTATCATCATCCATGGTAAATTAATTCAGTCATAATAATAACTTTAAAAAAAACACACATAAATACAAAAATAAATTTAGAAAATTTTTAAAAAATAAAATAAAATAAATAAAATGATATCAATATTAATTAATAATATTAATATACCGAGAGAAAAAGGACCAATTCCGAGACCAGGACGAAAATCAAGCACAATAACACCCATGGCTGTTCCTTCACACCTTCTGCGTGTTCTCTGTTGCAACATACTTTTTATTTATATATATTTATATTTATTATCTAAATTTAAATTTAAATTTTGGATAAGATATATTTACTTTTTCTATTTTTTTTTATTTTTTTTTTGTTTGGCTGATCGGGTTTGAGTTCAGGGGGGGGATATATGATGATGATCAGATGATTGAAGATGATGCTTAATTGTTTGATTTCAGTTGTCAACCACTACACGCCACGGAATGTACTAATGTGTAAGTTGTACTATGCGCAGTGAACATTGTAACCTAGTTTTATTATAAAACTTTTTTTTTTTGTTAAATTACCAAAGTGGGGTTATAATTTGTTCAAGATGGTGTTCGAAGTGTTTGACGGTTGGAGTTTTAAATTTTTATTTTTTTTTAGTTAGACTAATAATCATTTTAAATTTCTTTTATTAACTTTATAAGGCCCCATCTTAAACTAACTCACTTCTTCCCCTATTTTTCAACTATTCATCAGCTTTTCTCTCTTCTATAACACCCCAAGAACACCCCCTCCTTATAACCCCCTATTCTTCTCCTATTCTTCCACTATTCATCCATTATTTTATTATTTCATTTTTCTTTTTCACAAAATTAAACAAACACATTTTATCTATATCTAACATATCTATATTATATCTATATCTATATCTATATCTATACTATATTATATAAAATCTATATATATCTATATCTATATCTATATCTATTCTATATCTATATCTATATCTATATCTATATCTATATCTATATCTTCTATCTATATCTATATCTATATCTATATCTATATCTATATCTATATCTATATCTATATCTATATCTATATCTATATCTATACTATATTATAAAGCAAATAAGGTTTTCAACTTTTAATTTCAACAATGTACACATAATAATGCATAATGTACCACACATCAATGTCTCACAACTTTCAACTTTCATTTTAATCTCTCTCCTCAAATCTCAACCACTCATTTTTTTTCTCTCTCCTTCATAAATCATTTATTCCTCTAAATTCATTCAAAATCTTTTATCTCACAAACCGTACATCGATAAATTATAAAAATTATATGAGTGTTCTTAAATTTTCATGTTATTTCATTAGAGATGTCATTCGATATACTTTCGACGAATTTTTAAATCCGAGAGCGGAGCCCGTACGGCTAAGGTTTTTGGCTATCACACCTATCACCTCTTATGAACTATCACGCTATATGACCTATCACCTCCACAGTCTCACCGCCGCAACGCGCGGGTATTTTCTCTCGTTATTATTAACACACATTACATTACTTAAAAATAAAACATTACATCCTAAAAACACATTAACCTACAAATTAAACCTAGGAATTAAAACACATTAAACGAGAACCTAAAGTGACCTAAAATGCGGCCCGTACTTATCCATCAACGACTTACGCGAAGCCTTGATCATCTCCAACTCCTCGTCGGATACACCGATGGGAATTGGTTGCTGCAGAAGCTTAAATGCCTCGACCACCTTCTTTCGGAAGCGATGATCCTCTCTTTTCTTCCGCTCCTCCTCTGCTTTCACCCGATCCTCATCAATTTTTCTTATCTGTTCTTTTTGCATCAAGAGCATTTGATCAAGCTTGCTCAACGCCATTTCTGACCCACTCGAACCACCACGGCTAGAAGTCGCATCTGAACCACTCGACAACTTCCGACTAACATTACGACCCGGTGGTTTCCTAATTGGGTCGTCTCCAAACAACTGGTCCAACGCCACATCCGGGTCCACACTCGTATGCACCCCAAAGTGTGCCTCATCATCACCCAAATCGACATAATCAACTACGCTCCGTTTGGCAATACTATGGTCTTGCCAAAAGTTAGGAGCGTCTTTCAGCACCTCGTATCCTCATACTGAAATTGAGTCGGACCATGAAGCTCCTTGTAGTTTCGTCTACGCCGCTCTGTCGTCCTTGCTCGAGAAGTTTCTTCAGAATTGCTCCAAACTGCTTACAACCTTTCTTTATCTTGTTTCATTTCCCTTGTAGTTGACTCTTGTTGCGCTCTCCCACCGGGCGGTGCTCGTTGAACCACTGAACCACTTTATTTCAAAACATTGACTCATCTTAGCTAATCCCCACAACTGAGTCCTGTGAAGCATGTGTCCACGCCTGAGACAACAAAACCGCCTCCGCCATTGTCCACTTCTGCTTCTCCGCCATTTCCTTCCCTTTTTTTGTCAATCGCCTGGGCGGTGCAGGAACTTCTACAATATCTTCATCTACAGAGGCGACACTAGTTCGTGCCGGTTGAGAAGATGTCTCACTTGCTGGCCTCTGAAATTGTGGATGCGTAGCAACAAATTCACGAAATTGTTGCATTAGCATGAACTGCTGGTACTGTTCATTAAACACGTTTGAAATTAACAAATTCGAAAACGATTGGTTCATCGAACCAAAGCTGCTCGATTGCCCCATCATATTTGAAGACGACATGGACGGGGGAGATCCCACTGGAAGAGATCCCCCGAGAAGCAGCGCGTCAAAATCTTGATCGATAGTGTTGTTCAATCGAGATGTCGTGGGTAGTGGTGATTGTTGATTTTGGTTTTCATTTTGGTTTGAAAGGTTTTTGTTGATTCTCCTAGGCATTTTGGTGGATGAATTGTTGAGAGAAAGTATAGTTTATGAGTAAGAAATTGGAAAATGGTGATGAAATGTGAAGAAATGGTGTTGGTTTAAATAGGAAAAAAAAACTTAAAAAAAAAACAAAAAGAGGAGCGGGGGTGGTTTTTGAATGCAACGGCTACATTGCATTAAAAAAATGTTTTTTTTAATTTGCAACGTTCAAACATCAAATGGGCCCCACAAACGATCGAACGTTGCGTCTAATATTAGGAGAAACCCCCCCAGACGCGCCCCTAGACGCCGTCCGTGCTACTAGCGTCTTCCGCCGGTCCGGCGTCGGACGCATTCAAGAACACCCTATAAGGAGGGGCCTAATGTATAATTAATTAATGATGTTTTTTCTAAATATATATTTACTAGCATTAGACGCAACAATAAATTGTAGGAGGAGGAACCTCCAACTTAATCGCATGAAGGCACGACATTTAATTAGGATAAAACCTTGCCTTCTCTGCATGACTCGAACCTGCGTCATTGAAGGACTTTGTGAAAAGATTGTGTACCGCTGAGCTAATTGCTCATTGGTTATTTACTAATCTTATAATATATACAGTTTAGTAGTCTTTATATAATTGTACCCGTACAATGTTTATATAATACCCGTACAATGTGTGAATTGATTATGTATGTTTTTTCCTTTTCATTCGTAGTTTTTTCATAGATTTGTATTTGTTTATTCTTCTTTGAATAGATACAAAATACATTAGACCATGGATCAAAACGAATGTATATTATGTGACTTTTCATGCATCAGTTTTGTATATACTTGTGCTTTGCGAATCTTCGTGCATTAGTTTTATTCATATTGATGATAATCTAATGGGCAAGATCATATTCTATTTTGTTTTACCTAAATAGTTGTTTTACAAAAACTAACCTCTATATATAAATCTAGATAACATAAATTCAAAAAAAATTCATTCTTAAACAATAAAAAAAAAATAATTACAACAACTTCACAAATAAAGAAGCAACGAGGGGAAACATGCAAGGTGGGAATAACGATGATCGTGGGCTCAACGATGACATCTTACCACCCTGCATTTTTCATTCATGCTATTTTATTATCATCCTAACTTTTTCAAAGATACCTCTCAACACAATTGCATGCATTGTCTGGATTGCTTCAAGAATGCGTTAAGAAAAATAAAGATAGGAATATCATAATATGAGCTTCCTTTCGCTCAACCATAGACATGCTTTTAAAGCTACGTGTTCCGGGCTGAAACAATATTTATGTTTACAATCTACAAGTATGCTATTTGTTTATAATCCCTAGTGATTAATAATATCAGAGATGTGATCAGGAGAAACCACCAAAATTGGTGAAACCCAAGGGCTGCATCTCAGCCCTTTGATCAAAAGCAATCCACGGCTCAGATTTAAAAAAAAAAAAAACACGGAGGGGTAGTAAAGTAATTTCACACATTATAATTTATCTTTTTCCTTCCAAAAACATATAAAACCCGATCAAAAACACTTCCTCTCCAAAACTCCAAAACTCTCCGATCAAAATAACCGTCAATCAATCGATATCTCCGGCGAAAGCTCCGGCAACAACACCGGCAACATCATCAGCGAATTCAATGGAATCGATCGATCCTAATATTGTAACTCGATCTCCGGCGAAAGCTCCGTCAACATCATCAGCGAATTTAGTGGATTCAATCAATCCAACTCGATCTCCGGCGAAAGCTCCGGCAACAACAACGGCGACATCATCATCCAATTCAGTTGGTGAAGGAGAGATAATTTCGGATGTAGAAAACTATACAGATATTTCAACTTCGTTTTCCGGTAATTTTAATCTATTTTCTTCCTTATTTTTAATTTTATCATATATTTTTTTAAATTTTTTAGGATTATTTTTGAAGATTTTAACTACATGTATGTTTAGAATCAAATATGATTATTTACGTTTCAAGGCATACGTGTTTGTGTAGTTTTATGTTTAAAATCAAATTTGATTTTGTACAGTATAAGTGTATATGTTTGTGTGATTTCATGTATTGAATCAAATATGATTATGTAAGTTATTTGTTATTGTTTACTTTATGTTCAGAATCATATTTGATTATGTATTGATATTTTATTGATTTCTGTTTTTGTAACTGTATGTGTAAAATCATATTTGATTTTTTATATAGATTCTATAGATTTTTGTTTTGTAACTTTGTTTCTACAATCAAATTTGATTTTGTATTGAGGTTTTAGTTACCTGTGTTCTTATGCCTAGAATCAAAAATGATTTTACGCATACATTGTGAAAAATATATACAAAATCAACTATTCAAAATCAAAAATGATTTTACGCATACATTGGGGAAAACCTATACAAAATCATATATGATTTTTTATAGCACATTGAGACAAAACCAAATGAGTTCCATACAAAGAAAACCATTCAAAATCAAAATTGATTTTAAGAATAGAGTGTGAAAAAGCTATACAAAATCATATATGATTTTGTTCAGGTTTGTACGTTTTAAGGTATAAGTGTCTTTTTAAGACTATCTGTGTAACATCAAATTTGATTTCGCATTGCAATGTACTTTTTTCTTTAAGAATCAAATTTGATTTCACATTGTTTTTGTCCTGTATATTCTCATACAGTTCCCGTGCTGAAAAAGACACCTAAAACAAATGTTACAAGAACATTTCAAACACCGGACGGATCGCAGTTTTTTGTGCCAATAGTTGATTACAAACGACAACCAGTGCCTGGAAAAAACTATGGAACACTTGAAAACTGTCGTAGGATGTACCAAGAGTATGCTTATTATGCTGGTTTTGAAATCAGAAAAGGGAGCCAGAAAAGTAATTTGTCGGGAAAAGTAAGGCAAAAGTACTATCTATGTCACAGAGCTGGAGAACGAAAGAAGGTTTACATAGATACTCTAGCCACAAATATCAAACCAGTTAGGAAAAGCAGCATGGAATGCACTGGATGTAGAGCTAGAGTGAGATTCGACTTGGAATACTCGAAGGGAACATACATAATAGGTGATTTCCAAGCAATTCATAATCACGAATTGATTCCGCGAGAGTATAGACATCTATCCAAAACAGATAGACAACTAAAATATGCAGAGCAGCTGTTCGTCTACAACGCCTCAATTGCAAACATTGGATCAACAAAAGCTCATCAACTGTACAGTAACATGAAGGGAACCTCGTTAAATGTAAACGGGACAGTTGATGATTTCAGAAACTCGAAGAGGGACCTAAATGTGTACATCAATGAAAGCGACGCTCAAATGTTAGTTAACAAAATGGAGGAAATGAGAGAACATATACCTGGTTTTGCATTTGAGTATAAGCTTGACAACTCTGAATTGCACTCAATCTTCTGGGCCGATAATGTAGCAAGGCGTAACTATGAAGAATTCAATGACATCATGTCGTTTGATGCAACGTATCGAACAAACAGGTATATTTTAGGGTTTGAAGTCGTAGGGTTAGGCTAACCCTACGACTTCAAACCCTAAACTAAAGCTTTATCACGGGGGCCGACGCTTTAGTTTAGGGTTTGAAGTCGTAAGGTTGGCTAACCCTATGACTTCAAACCCTAAACTAAAGCTTAATTGCTAATCAAAGTTGATTTCACATGTATAATGTTAAAAACCAATGCAAAATCATTTTTGATTTTATGCATACATTTTATAAAAGTTGCATTCTAAAACCCTAAAATCTAAACCCTTGGGGGCTAAAAGCTAATCCGAGGGGGAAGTGTGATTACGGGGGCCTGCGGCCCGCGCTTTAGTTTAGGGTTTGAAGTCGTAGGGTTAGCCTAACGGCTAACCATATGAAAGAACCCAAACTCATTTTAGGAAATAAGAGAAATTTTTTATTTTTTTTTTCCAGATTATCCCCACTGCGGCGCAGTGGGGCTAAACCTGCCCACTGCGGCGCAGTGGGTATCTACTGCCCATTTTTTCAAAACTCCATCTTGACACTTAAAATCAACTTGTAACTTCCTAGCTCAAAACCAAACTTCATAATACCACATTTCTAAGTTCAAATAAGTTTTAGACTCGGAAATAAGCATGACAAAAGTATCCTTTGACCAAACATTCATTTTACAACCAAACGGGTCATTTTACCCAAGTTGACACATTACAAAGGACAACATTCAAAATTGGAAATTTCGGCATGACCCATTCGTAAAATCATCATCCAAACCTGTTACGGATTATGAGTTTCTCCAAAACACATTTAAACAAAATCAATACATTACAACTACAAAACGACCCATTTAAAATACCCAAAACTTGAGTCTAACACTAGACATCATAGTAATTTTCCAAAAAGACATAACAAGAGTACAAAGAGCCGATAGTTCAAAGGGGTCGCTATGGATCCTATTACCAATTCCATTATCCGCATTTAGCTAAAGCAATCAATATCCAAAAAGAATCTTTAACTTCAATCTTTACATTGCTTAACTGTCTTCCGCATCCGGGACAACCTATAAAAAGGTAAACAACTAAAAGAATAAGCCAAAGCTTAGTGAATACCATTGCATACGCTTATACACACGAAGGAGGGCAAACTTCACAAAGGACTTTCACATGTAGCCAATGGCATCGTCATACCATCACTTGCATACTCACCTTTGCGCTAACAACTCATATATGGATTAACAACTTCGACATGGTGGTCTTTCCACACATGGATAATCAACTTCAACATGGTGGTCTTTCCACACATGGATAATCAACTTCAACATGGTGGTCTTTCCACACATGGATAAACAACTTCAACATGGTGGTCTTTCCACACATGGATAAACAACTTCAACATGGTGGTCTTTCCACACATGGATAAACAACTATCGGGATTCTTAGGCCCCGGAGGTTCTTAGGCCTCATAAACACTATGCCCCATATGGGCCTATGCCGAATCAATTACCACCCATGGATAAACAACTTCAACATGGTGGTCTTTCCACACATGGATAATCAACTTCAACATGGTGGTCTTTCCACACATGGATAATCAACTTCAACATGGTGGTCTTTCCACACATGGATAATCAACTTCAACATGGTGGTCTTTCCACACATGGATAATCAACTTCAACATGGTGGTCTTTCCACACATGGATAAACAACTTCAACATGGTGGTCTTTCCACACATGGATAATCAACTTCAACATGGTGGTCTTTCCACACATGGATAATCAACTTCAACATGGTGGTCTTTCCACACATGGATAATCAACTTCAACATGGTGGTCTTTCCACACATGGATAATCAACTTCAACATGGTGGTCTTTCCACACATGGATAATCAACTTCAACATGGTGGTCTTTCCACACATGGATAAACAACTATCGGGATTCTTAGGCCCCGGAGGTTCTTAGGCCTCATAAACACTATGCCCCATATGGGCCTATGCCGAATCAATTACCACCCATGGATAAACTCATTTCAACATGATGTGGTCAATTGACCCAACGTATATATAATCGTATGCAAGAGTACTCACCTCCCTCGCGACAACCAAATCCATGATGACCATCTAACAATCATATTGCTTTTCACCTAGCAACAATTCACAATTTACACATATAAGGTCATCAAGCTCAATTACTTCATACATAAGGCTATCAAGCCATACTTTACAATCTTTACTATCATCTCAAAGCCCAACCCTATTTTACATAATTCGCATTCTCATCAATTTCAAAGGTTGGCTTCTTTCAAAATCTCATTTTACTTTCACAATAAAGTGGCCATGCCATCTCATTATTCAAAATTATCATATTTTCATATATGACCAAGCTGCCTTCAAACTAGCATAACTCAAGTTCTACTTATTCTTTTTACTTGATTCCAGTGGCCACTTCTTCTTAACACATTTTATCTTCAGTGACCAACACAAGATTTGACTCATATACGTGAGTTTTACTCGTTTTAAAAACTGACACAGAATCATTTTTGCTGAAAGATCAGCATGACGCTACTGAATTCAAAAGTTCATAACTGGGGTTCTACTTCGTGTTTTTAACCCATTCCAGTGGCCACTTCTTCTTAACACATTTTATCTTCAGTGACCAACACAAGATTTGACTCATATACGTGAGTTTTTACTCGTTTTAAAAACTGACACAGAATCATTTTTGCTGAAAGATCAGCATGACGCTACTGAATTCAAAAGTTCATAACTGGGGTTCTACTTCGTGTTTTTAACCCATTCCAGTGGCACAATTTAACTAACACAATAAGCTACATTTTCTTTTTAGGACTCAACAAGTGAAAATTCTGTCATGAGGGTGTTTAACTCGTTTTAAGATCAGGGTCAGAATCTGTCCAACTAATTCTCACTATCATTCAACAAAATCTATCATGCAACCCAATTAAAACCCTAAATTTGATTAAATTACAACAACCCTAACTTGAATTATAGAAATTAACTCATATAGTTGAAAACCCCCAAATCATAAGAATGCATGAACCCTAATTCTTGAACAAAAATTAAAACTAGGGTTGTAAGGATAATTACCTCAATGATTCAAGAACAACTATCAAGAATTAAACCCCCAAATCCTTCTCTTTTCATTTATGTGTGTCGACACACACACACATACACCACACACAAATTCTCCCCAATTTGATTTCTAGAAATTTGATGTTATTATTATTATTTTCATTACTTGGATTCTTGATTGAAATTATTATTTGATTTAGATGGGAACAAGAATTTCACACTTCAAGAAAGAATTGAAAAGAAGAATAAAATGGTGAAAAGGTTGGTAGTGATGGAAGGGTGAATCACACAAGAAGAGAATGGCTGGACAATCTCCATGCTTGCCACGTCTCATATAGAATTTTAGTGGGTAATTTATCCGCTATCCGCTAAAGTTCCAACTAAATTAACCCCGTATCTAAAAATAAAATACCAGGGAATTATTTTAATGTTAAAACTATAATAAAGGTTTATTTTCTTTACTTTAAAATTTCGGGATGTTACACCATACAACTTAAGCGCGGAGCCGAAGGCCCCCGTGATAAAGCTTTAGGGTTTGAAGTCATAGGGAACCCTATGACTTCAAACCCTAAACTAAAGCTTAATTGCTAATCAAAGTTGATTTCACATGTATAATGTTAAAAATCAATGCAAAATCATTTTTGATTTTATGCATACATTTTAGAAAAGTTGCATTCTAAAACCCTAAAATCTAAACCCTTGGGGGATAAAAGCTAATCCGAGGGGGAATTGTGATTACGGGGGCCTGCGGCCCGCGCTTTAGTTTAGGGTTTGAAGTCGTAGGGTTAGCCTAACGGCTAACCCTATGACTTCAAACCCTAAACTAAAGCTTAATTGCTAATCAAAGTTGATTTCACATGTATAATGTTAAAAATCAATGCAAAATCATTTTTGATTTTATGCATACATTTTAGAAAAGTTGCATTCTAAAACCCTAAAATCTAAACCCTTGGGGGATAAAAGCTAATCCGAGGGGGAATTGTGATTACGGGGGCCTGCGGCCCGCGCTTTAGTTTAGGGTTTGAAGTTGTAGGGTTAGCCAGGCTAACCCTACAACTTCAAACCCTAAACTAAACAATATTTCTGTTTCCGGTACATTTTATCTTTATTTATTCATTATTTTTATTTTTTTTTCATTTTATATGATTTTTCTAGGGTTTTAGTGTATTTTTTTAGGTTTTTTTATTTATTTTTAATTCTATGCTTACAATCCACTGATTATGTAGTGTTATTTAGTTTATGTTTAGAATCAAAATTGATTTTGTATTGAGGTTGTAGTTACATGTGTCCTTATGCCTAGAATCATATTTGATTATGTATAGAGATTTTAGAGGTCTCTGTTTTTGTAACTGTATGTGTAAAATCATATTTGATTTTGTATATAGATTCTATAGATTTGTGTTTTGTAACTTTGTTTCTACAATCAAATATGATTTTGTATTGAGGTTGTAGTTACCTGTGTCCTTATTGCCTAGAATCATATTTGATTATGTATAGAGATTTTAGAGGTCTCTGTTTTTGTAACTGTATGTGTAAAATCATATTTGATTTTGTATTGATTGTAGTTACCTGTGTCCTTTTGCCTAAATCATATTTGATTTTGTATATAGATTCTATAGATTTGTGTTTTGTAACTTTGTTTCTACAATCAAATTTGATTTTGTATTGAGGTTGTAGTTACCTGTGTCATTATACCTAGAATCATATTTGATTATGTATAGAGATTTTAGAGGTCTCTGTTTTGTATACTTATTTATATTTAATTCACATTTGACTATGTATAATCTAATATATCTTATTCTGATTTTTATATGTTCAATATATGTTGTAGATGATGAAAATGTCACATTGTCGGAACTGAAATCAAAAAAGAAAGGCAAGTCAAGCAAGACTGTTGGCTTGCCTGTTAAAGCTGCTAAGAAGCCAAGGCTTAATAAAGAGAAGCAGATTAACAATGATGATGATGATGATGACGATAATAATCAAGAAACTTCAACAAGAGCTCCAAAGATTTCGAACCGTCTTGGTTCTCATTTACCGCCTATTACAATAAGGACTGCCCCAGCTCCTCTCACAAAAATGACATTAACAAAATGAAAGCGAACTATCTCAGAACCAGAGATTATAGGGTTCATCGTGCTTATGGAAAAAGTTTGTGAAATGAAGTTGGCTAATACTAGACTAATATGTAATATAAATGACAACTTTCTGGTAACTTAGATATATTTTGTTATGAAACAAATATGATGAAGTTGGCTAATACTAGACTTATATGTAATATATATGACCAGTTTCTGGTAATATTTTCAGGTTTTAGTAGCATGTTACATGTATGCATTTCAGTAATACAAAATCAAATATGATTTTGAATGAGTTTTTCACACTATATGCGTAAAATCATTTTTGATTTTGAGTAGGTTTCTTTGTATGGAACTCATTTTGCTTTGTCTCAATGTGCTATTCAAAATCATTTATAATTTTGTATAGTTTTCACACTATATGAGTAAATTCAATTTTAATTTTGAATAGGTTTAATGATACCGAACTCATTTTGTTTGTCTAGATGTATGGGTAAAATCAAATATGATTTCGTATGGGTATTTCACAATGTATGCTTAAAATCATTTTTGATTTTAAATGGGTTCTTGGTATGTAACTCATTTTGTTTTGTCTCAATAGCTTAAAATCATTTTTGATTTTGAATAGTTGATTTTGAATAGTTGATTTTGAATAGGTTTTCATACTTTATGAGTAAAATCAAAAATGATTTTGAATAAATTTCTTTTTATGGAAGCCATTTGGTTTGACTCAATGTGCTACACAAAATCATAAATGATTTTGTACATTTTCTTGCCAATGTATGCGTAAAATCATATATGATTTTCTATAAGTATTTCACACTATATGCGTAAAATCAAAATTGATTTTAAATAGGTTTATTTGTATAGAACTCATTTGCCTTGTCTCAATTTTATACGTAAAATCATATATGATTTTGAATAAATTTTTCACAGTGTATTCTTAAAATCAATTTTGATTTTGAATAAGTTTATTTGTATGGAAGCCTATACAAAATCATATATGATTTTGAATGGGTTTAATGATACCGAACTCACTTTTTTTGTCTAGATGTATGAATAAAATCATATATGATTTTGTATAGCTTTTTCACACTCTATTCTTAAAATCATTTTTGATTTTAAATGAGTTTTTCACACTATATGCGTAAAATCATTTTTGATTTTGAGTAGGTTTCTTTGTATGGAACTCATTTTGCTTTGTCTCAATGTCCTATTAAAAATCATATATGATTTTGTACAGGTTTTCCCCAATATATGCGTAAAATCATTTTTGATTTTGAATAGTTGATTTTGTATATGTTTTTCACAATGTATGCGTAAAATCATTTTTGATTTTGAATAGTTCATTATGTATAGGATTTTCACACTGTATGAGTAAAATCAAATATGATTCTAGGCATAAGAACACATGTAACTAAAACCTCAATACAAAATCAAATTTGATTGTACAAAACAAAGTTACAAAACACAAATCTATAGAATCTATATACAAAATCAAATATGATTTTACACATACAGTTACAAAAACAGAAATCTCTATAATCTCTATACATAATCAAATATGATTATGAACATAAAAGTAAACAATAACAGATAACTTACATAGATATACAAAATCAATTTTGATTCTACACATAAACTAAATAACACTACATAATCAGTGGATTCTAGAATTAAAAATTTAAAAAAACCCTAAAAAAATAAACTAAAACCCTAGAAAAATCATATAAAATGAAAAATAAAAATAAAAATAATGAATAAATAAAGAAATAGAGTTGACGGAATCATCATTATCACTTTTCCGTTATCTATTTGATGATTTAGACTTGGTAGCCATGATTAAAAATAGAATCGCCGATGGAAATGATAAAAGTGTGTGTGTGTTTTACTATGTGAATAGAGATAATCGCCGGTAGGAAATAATGGCCGGAGAGACATAATGGACGGATATAGATAATCGCCGGTAGGAAATAATGGCCGGAGAGAAAGAGAGAGGAAGAGTGTGTGTGTTTTACTGTGTGAATCGCCGGTTTCAGTGTGTGTTTGTGTGTGCGTGTGTGTTTGGGGGGGAAACGAAGAAGATAAAGGATGCGAAGGAAATTACGATACTACCCCTCCGTGTTATAATTTTAATTAGAAGTTAAATGTTAATCTGAACCATTGATTGGTTTGATCCAAGGGCTGAGATGCAGCCCTTGAGATGCATGAAAAATTAAGGATTCAAATGAACAAATGACAATAATATCATACTGAGTAATTGAAAATCATGTTATTGCAATTTAACATCTATAGCTGAGTGAGCTACATCTCAGCTATTAGGTATACATGTGCCATTTCTGTTTATCCTTATAAGAGCATTTAGAGCGCTCTCTTAACTATTAATCCATCATTAGCCTTTGTCGGTGTTACATTAGAAAATCCCCCTCCACCACATCAAAAACTCACCATTAATCTCTACCAATATCCCCAATGTCACCACTAGTCTATCATCCACAACTTATTAAAGTTTACATTTTTAACCATATAAACTTTAAAAATTTGATTTCACACATTTTAAACGTGTGCTATTATGTGATATTGCTCCCATTTTATGTCTGAGTTATTAGCAAATTCATGAATTTCGATTTTATTTTGTTTGAATTGATGTTGTTCGACAAGTAGCTTCGTCAACCACCAGCTTAGTGTAGTGGTTGGTGTTGGCAATATCATATAAATGAATGATTATTTAGAATTTACTTATATTAATTAATTTTCATTTTGTTGGTCATATATGTGATTTGTTATTTGTTAAAATAAAAGATTTTCATTTTATCATATATATATATATATATATATAATATATATATATTTTAAATATATATAATTTATTATCAGTTGTAATGATCGGACTACTTCACATTATGTTCTTGAGTTTGAATTATAAAAGAAAAGAAATGATTGGAGGTAATGTTATTTTTTTTCCAAATCACCCAAAAAATGAGTAGAAACTTTTTTAAACAAAATCAGCTAAAAAATCCTTCTATTTTCTATCATTTCATTTTCATTTACATCTTTTAATTAAACTCAAGAACACAACTTATTTTATAATCTTTATATTCTTTTGTTTCGTTTCAAAAAAAAACTCAAGAACACAACATTTAAAATTGGATCAACTTTATAAGTAAAGTTGGAGGGATCTCAATCTTTAAATGAAAATCATAAGTCAAGATTCAAACTTGGTGTTTAAATTTTGACCGTTGATTTCAAACCAAGAGTTAAGATTTGTCTAAAATTGGCCTCTAAAGTTGTCCTTGTCCATATAATAATTGAAGGACCCCTTGGCTATATGATTTATAAGGGAGTAGTAGGAGCAACAACCATATACTCACTTTTCTTTCTCTCTCTCTATATATATTGCAATTAAACCTCTCAAGATGACCAATAGTAAGAGCTCTATTGCAAGCGTAACTTTTCTTGAAAAAAAATTATAATATAGCATTGTATCAACGTAGCGCATGACTGTTGAGTCTTAATGTATAATGTAAATTTGGTAATGACAAATCTGATGTTCAAACACTTGTAATCTGTTGGTTCTTGTAATCTGATCTGGGTCAGACTAAGCTGACATATTTTACCCATACAAATCTGACTCAGATGATACTTTATGTATTGTATATAATATCTTATGGAAGCAAGTGTTCTTCAAGCTGCATCAACAATGTACATAGCATTCAATCCAAGTCGAAGAGAAGGATTGAAGATAGAAGACTGATTGTGCACCGAACCGGGGTTAGGTTTAAGATGGGATTATGGATGTTTCGGGTTGTTCGTTGGCGATTCCCCGAAGGTAGGGTTCAAGCCTCTTTACGCCAATCGAACAAGTATATGATCTATATGTGATCGAGTGTATATGGAATGCGTTATTATGCCTTGAGAGGTCTTTGTGTGTCTCCTTTTATAGGGGAGAAATGATCTTGGGGAAGAAGTAGGCCTTTTTAGGGTTTCCCTAAGTTTAGGTCGGAAATATCATTTCCATAATTATTGGTCTTCCATGATAAGATCGAATCCCGAAGTTATAGGGAAGCAATTCTTATCTTTTCTATCTTACTGCGGGAGCCTTCGTTATGGAACATCCTTCGTGTCGTAGCGTGTTACTGTTCCTTCGTGTGACAAGTCCTGTGTGCCGCTGGGAGGATATATCATCAAACACCAAGCTGGTAGTGGAAGTCAGCTTGGAAGCACTTAGGCAGATTGAGCTTTGACAAATGGCTCAATCTGTGTCTGACAATCAAGTGAAGATCCAACCTGGAATGAAGATAAAGATGACTGATGTGACTAGGCACGATCCTAGGATCCATGTTGGTGGTTTGGAGTACATATGTGTGTCCATACTCTTATTGGCTAAAAGAAGACGCGTGATAGTACTTGGGGACCACAAGTACTATGAATGGGCACGATCAAATATTCCATCTGACAAGCCAATAGAAGAATAATACGTGGTTGAATTGGACACCAAGAGAAGAAGAGCATTCGCCTATAAAAGCCCACTCCTTGGTAACATATGTGTGACATTCCTGAGAATCAAATCTTCACACAAGTTTTCTTTGCTCTTACACACAGCTTAGTCTGTATAAGATCAGCTTTGCCTGAATCTTTTGAGTAGAAACTTATTGATTGTAATTTTTCATTTCAACTGGGTTGTTTAGATATGTGTAGGCTATCTTGTTCCGCAACAACCCTGTAATTCTTTGTATAGATTTATTCTTAATAAAGAGTTACCTTGAAAAATTACAATCTTTGTTGAAGAAGTTTCTTTACTTATTAGCTATAATTTTTATCTGTAAAACTTTTCTTAAAAGTTTGTAAAGATCGAATTAAGTTGTATTCACCCCCCCCCCTCTACAACTACTTGTGTACATTATATTTTGGTATATTCATAAACTTAATGACGCTCGCAAGTTTTGTTAAAAACCTTTAACATTCAGTTTTGAGTTTTCAACAAAGAGTAGACGACATGTGATTTAGATGAAAATCCTTTACTCCGTTAGCCTCTAACTTTAGATGTTTGTTGATAGTGTAATTGTGGTGTAAGAAACGAGAAATAAATGGTGATTTTATAATATTTTTTGTTTTATTATTGCAAATATTAAAGTATTTATTATATCAGTTGTTTCTGTTTGTATTTCTTGATTATTTGTACTTTCATTTTTGACGACTATTATCTTTTTAGCATTTTGAATAAATTGTCTATCTTGTTCAGTATAATAGTTATCCCACCAGCCTCTAAGAGTTCCAGTGAATCCTGAAGTTATCATTTGGAAAATTTGGAGTTCATTATTACCATTTGCTTTATAAGCATTAGCAGCCATAATAATTTCTTGTAATAGATTTAATATTTGATGTTCAGTTTGACCATCTATATTCCATTCATATAAAGAACTTCCTTCGTATTTTGATTGAACTAAAGTATGTCTTTCTTCATATTGTAAATCGGGTGGAGTTGGTCTTGGATAATAATTTCTTGTTTCTGGTCTTGTAGTATAAGAATTATTTTTTGAAAAATTATAATAATTTTTACCTTTAAGCTTATTTATAGAATCTTCTATTGTAAAATTATTAAATTGATTTTCAATTTCTTGAAAATTTTCTTCTTCGTCTCCTGAGATTGTATTAATATTTGTTGAAATAGTATTTATATTTAATTTGGATAATTTTGATGAAATATCTTTTAATAAATCATTTTGTTTATTCAAATTAATTGGTATATCTATGTTAAACGGTTTAAATATTGGTCTTTCAATTGTATTAGAGGTTATTGTAATATTTTTTGAATTTGAAGTACTGGGTTGATCATTATTGTTTATCTTATTTACTTCTATTCTTTCTAATTGTTCTCCTATTGTATTTAGCTTTTCATTTGTATAATTATTTTGGAAAATAATTGTATTCATATTTTTGTTTACATCTTCATTAGTTCTTGCTAAAGGTTTTGCAACATATTCTGTCTTATTATTTATTATTTTTATATCATCATGTGGAGGGTGTATACTTAATACTTCTTCTTCTGAACCTATTATAGTATATTTTTTGGTAATAGTAGAACTAGTCGAAATTATTGTTTCTTCGAAAAATGGGTTTTTAATCTTATTTTCTACACAATATATAGAAAACCATGAGAAAAATGGCATATTTTCATCATTTTGTACCATATATAAATGCAATCAATTTTGTGTAAAAATCTTTCGTTTTCATCATAAGTCATATAATACCATATTAAATTTTTATTATTATATTCATTGAACATTTCTTCTTCTAAAAATTTTATCATTTCTTTATCCATTTTTAACAAGTAGTTGCAGTAATTTGTTGAGAAAGCTTTTTCTTATATTTTAGTTCTTCTTTTAATCTAAATCTTAAAAAGTTAAGATGTTGATTATTTTCTAACCAATAAAAACATCTTTCTTCCTTTTTTATACATTCTTCTATCTGTTTTATTCTTTGATCACAATATTTCATAAAAAATACTTTATGATTTCTTCTTACTTGTACCTTAGAATCAGACATTTAATTCTTCGTAATTTTCCATATCAGATTTAGTTGGATTATAAGTATTAGTTTCACTTAAATTTTCTTCATATAAAGGTCTGGGAATATTAGTTGAAAAATCTATTCCTTTAATTTTCATAGATTGACATCTTCTTAATATACTTTCATCTATAGTATTTCTAGATGTACTAGTTCCTATAGAATTTCTTGGTAATTCTTGATTATTGAAGGAAATATCTATTGAACCATCTGAATGTTCTATAATAGTAGATGTTTGATTTTCTATTTCAATTGGTTTTGGTGGATTAATATCTTGAAGATTCCATGTTAATGATTGAGTTATTTCATTCCATCTTAATCTCTTAGGTGTTTTTACTTTTGTATGCATAGTATTAGCTTCAAATATGATAGTTTCATCTTTTGGGGATACTATCTTTGTCTTAGGCTCTATGGTTGTAGTCATAGTCTTATAATATATTCTATATATTACTACAGCAGCATTTGTTCTTTCTTTAAATTCTAAATTTTTGTCTTAATAGTTAAAGTCAAAGTATCTAATATATTTGGATCAAATAAACCAATTGTAAAATTAGGGTAACAATTAAAATAGATAGGACCATTTGATATATTTGATTCAGCCATAGCTAATAGAGAATTATTAAAATTCGTATGCCTAGCATCTCTTAGAATTAATAATACTGGAGCATCTATTCCTAATCTAAACATAGGTTTTACTGCTACTTGAATTAATCCTATATGTAAAAACTTATAAAGTTTTCTATGTCTTTTAATAGCTTCTGCTGATAATAATTGCATGTTTTGATACTCTTTATTTATAGGTATAGTTTGTTCATGAGTTTTAATAGAATAATCTTGAAAAAAATCAAAAGTACCAATTTTGTAAATAGTATTTACATTTTGTTTTGGAATACTCCAATCTAATAAATTGTTTTCAATTTGAGAAATGTTTAATTCAACTGAATTCATTTGTAAAGAGTTCATGTCTATATCTTCTTCCTGCTCTATAGCATTTGAACTATGATTCCGTCTATTTAAGATTCTAGATAATTGATTCATAATGAAAAGATTTTAATACTTAAGAGTTTGATGAAAAAATCTAGTTTAATTTTAAAGTAATAGGTTTATATTCCGGGAACACCCCCATACCGTCGTGGTCCGGCCACCCTTTTCAAATCAAATAACGGGCTTTACGCTAATCCAACCGTCGGTCGACAGGGCTTACCAACGCAATACTTACCCACACCTTAAAATTATACTTTATTTGTTCATTAAATTCTTGTATTAAATAAAGTTTCATATTGATTCAATTATAAAGATCCTTAATTAGATAGAAACATGGCTCTGATACCAAATAGGGAAAGGATCGAGATATAGACATGAATGATTGAATTAAAAGAGCATGATGGCAATAAACATTATTGAAAACAACATAAATTTAAAGAATACCTGAATTTATTGATTGAAAATCTTGATTACAAACAATTGTCTTACAATCGGGAGGAGCTACTATAATTTGAAAATCTAAATTCTTTGAACATTGAGCAGTTGATAATAAAAGTTTTTGTTTTGGGGAATTTTTCATACATGAATGAGAATGTGAATTCGATAATTTTTCGATGCCTTTGATGAAGAGTCTTCATTCTCTTATATAGGAGAGGAGTCTTCTTCTTTGAGTCTTCTGGAGTCTTCTTTGATAATTGATCTTTGATAATTGATTGCTTTCCACGTCATTTGTCTTCTTTTAGACAATGGACGTCATTGTCTTCTTTTTTGATAATGGGTTGCTTTTGCTTTTCACAATATTGTCTTCTTTTGATAATGGTTGCCTTCCACGTAATGTCTTCCTTTGAGAATTGTCTTCTTTAGAATTTACTTTAACAAAAGTGGATGAATTATAGCCGTTCCTTTTTCTAAAGTAAAATTATTGATTTTGACAAAAGGTTTTTTGTCTTTATTTTGAATGATTGATCTTGAAAATATTTATTATTATTATAGTTTTATTATTTTTTATTATTACATAGTATCTTATAATTATTATTATTATAGTTTTATTATTCTTTATTACATCATATCATATGGGTCTTGAGAATCTTGAAATACTTCAGTGTCTGGCGATGAATTCTTTGAAGGAGATGGTGAATGCCGAATTTCATTAAAAATTTTTAACATTTCTTCTTGAGAACTGCAGGCTTGAATCCTTTGAATATACTCTTGATCTTCTTTGCAAACTTTTGAATCTTGAACTGGAGATTTTAGACTTTTTTCATATTGATTTGTTAATTCTTTGTAGTATTTGTTGACAACTTGAACATTTGCCTTTTCTATGGAGAACTTATTCCACCATTTGAATTTGTATTGTCTATAGAGTAAAGGTGGAGAAAGTTCTGTATTCTTTTCTTCTTCGAAAATATAAGTCCATGAAGAAATCCATGGGATTCTAAATGTACTCATAAATTGTAAAGTGTATTCGAAAATAGGGGTTCCATCTTGTTGAAAATAATTTGTAAACTTTGAGAATTGTCTTCTTTTAGACAATGGACGTCATTGTCTTCTTTTGATAATGGGTTGCTTTTGCTTTTCACAATATTGTCTTCTTTTGATAATGGTTGCCTTCCACGTAATGTCTTCCTTTGAGAATTGTCTTCTTTTAGACAATGGATTGTCTTCTTTTGATAATGGTTGCCTTCCACGTAATGTCTTATTGTCTTCTTTTGATAATGGGTTGCTTTTGCTTTTCACAATATTGTCTTCTTTTGATAATGGGTATGTCTTCTTTTGAAATGGAATTGTCTTCTTTTGATAATGGGTTGCTTTTGCTTTTCACAATATTGTCTTCTTTTGATAATGGTTGCCTTCCACGTAATGTCTTCCTTTGAGAATTGTCTTCTTTTGATAATGGGTTGCTTTTGCTTTTCACAATATTGTCTTCTTTTGATAATGGTTGCCTTCCACGTAATGTCTTCCTTTGAGAATTGTCTTCTTTAGAATGGGTTGCTTTTGCTTTTCACAATATTGTCTTCTTTTGATAATGGACGTATTGTCTTCTTTTGATAATGGAGTCATGTCTTCTTTTGATAATGGGTTGCTTTTGCTTTTCACAATATTGTCTTCTTTTGATAATGGTTGCCTTCCACGTAATGTCTTCCTTTGAGAATTGTCTTCTTTAGAATACGTCATTTCTTCTTTAGACAATGGACGTCATTTGTCTTCTTTTAGACAATGGACGTCATTGTCTTCTTTTTTGATAATGGGTTGCTTTTGCTTTTCACAATATTGTCTTCTTTTGATAATGGACGTCATTGTCTTCTTTGATAATGGAGTATTGTCTTCTTTTGATAATGGAGTCATTGTCTTCTTTTGATAATGGGTTGCTTTTGCTTTTCACAATATTGTCTTCTTTTGATAATGGTTGCCTTCCACGTAATGTCTTCCTTTGAGAATTGTCTTCTTTTGATAATTGAGAACTTGAGAATTTGTTTTTTGCTAAAACAATCTTTTTTGAAGAATTTGAGCTCATATTCCCTGTAAAAATTCTCTTGATAAAAAATCTGGAAGAGAGTTATTCTCTCCTTTTATAAATTCAATTTGAAAATCAAAGTTGCTTAATAATGCTTGCCATCTTGCAAAAATTTGTTTAGAAATTAAATTTTTAACATCTTTTTCTAAAATGTATTTTGCAGATAAACAATCAATTCTTAATAAAAATGGTTTCATGTATAAATCATCTTCGAATTTCTTTATACATAAAACAATGCTTAAAATTTCTTTTTTAACAGTAGAATAGTTCTTTTGAGTATCATTCCATGCACCTGAATAATATCTAACTAATTCTTCTTTATTTTGCAAATTTTGTTTTAATATACCTCCAAATCCTAAATCACTAGCGTCTGTTTCTACTATGATTTTAGCATTAGGATGAGGAATATGTAAACAAGGTAAATATTTTATTTTACTTTTAATATGTCTTATTATATTTGTATGTTCTTGAGTCCATGGTTTTGGATTCTTTTTAAGTCTATCATATATAGGTTTGCATATAATTCCTAAATCTTTGAAAAAATCATGAATATAATTTAAACATCCTAAAAATCTTTGTAATTGTTTTTTATCTTTAATTTCATCTGGAAATTTATTTGAAAATTCTAAACTTCTATCAATAGGTTTTATAGTTCCTTGAACAATAGGTTTTGATTCTAAAGTTTGTATAATGGATGAAAATGAAGGTTTAGGTCTTGGGCCTGGAGTTAATGGAGCAAATCTATTTTGTATCATTGGAAGTGGTGGAAAATGAGGTGTATTTGAAGGTGATCTTGAGAATTGAGAATTTGATAATTGAGAACTTGAGAATTTGTTTTTTGCTAAAACAATCTTTTTTGAAGAATTTGAGCTCATATTCCCTGTAAAAATTCTCTTGATAAAAAATCTGGAAGAGAGTTATTCTCTCCTTTTATAAATTCAATTTGAAAATCAAAGTTGCTTAATAATGCTTGCCATCTTGCAAAAATTTGTTTAGAAATTAAATTTTTAACATCTTTTTCTAAAATGTATTTTGCAGATAAACAATCAATTCTTAATAAAAAGGTTCTTTCCCAAGCTTCTTGATAATCATAATAATTATACTTAGGATAAGAAGGAAAATTTGAAAGGGTTTTTGAAATATAAGGTTTTGAATTCCAATCTTCTAAAGTAAGGACTCTTAAAATCTTAACTTGACTATAAGCTATTTTAGAGGGATCTTCTTTATTAAAATTGTGTCTAATTATTGCAGATTCTGAATCAACGAAAATATCTTGCATCATAAATCTTTTTTAATAAATCTCTTTTATTAGGTATAGGATATCTAATCCATTCTAATACTTTGTTTAAAGGCTTATAATTTATTACTAATCTGGGTGCTCCTCTTTCAATTTCAGCATTATTTTGAACATAGAAAGCTGAGCAAGACCAAGGGGACTTGGATGGTCTAATTAATTTCTTATCTAATAATTCTTGTATTTCTTTCTTGCAATAAGTTTCTAATTCTTGAGACATATGTATTGCTTTAGATTTTGTTGGAATATCTTTTTCATTAAATTGCTTAATATAGGGTAGGTTGACTATATGTTGCTTTCTTTCCCAAAAAGCATTTGGAATATTAGCACAAACATTATTTTTAAATTTTTCTTCAATATCTTGAATTCTTTGTTTAATTATATTATCTTGTAATTGATTCTTTATTCTAATATAATCTATCTCATTTATTAGAAAATGTTTTTGTTTTTCTTTTAAATTTAATATATTTATTTGTCTTGTAATAATGGGTTGAGTAAATTCAAAACAAATATCTTTTCCTAAAACTTTGGTAATAATTCCATTTTCAGTTACCATAAAAGGATATAATTGACTTATAAATGGTGATCCTAATAATATTTGAGAAGTTAAATCTTTTACTAGAATTAATTGAGTTTTATAACAATAATTTTCTTTGCAAATATGTACATTTGATAATTTGTAATTAACATTTAATCTGGATCCATTGGCACTAGATAATCTGTATAAAGTTTTTTCATAATATTTTGTAGGTATTAAACCTTCTTGTATACAATTCATATCTGCACCACTATCTATCATAGCAACTAAGGATATTCTAAATTCGTTATTAACAATAATATTTAATTTAGTATACCATCTTTGAGAATTGATTTCTTTTATTCGATTAATTATTATTTCTCCTTTATCTTTTTCTTCATTATTTGATTCATTTTTTACAGCTTTTTGTTTATCTAATTCTTTTATCTTAATTTTTATTTCTCTAATTTCTTCTTTAATAATCTTTACTTCTGCTTGTAATTCTGTTATAGTAACAGGGGTTTTTACTATTTGATTATTTTGGAATTTTTGACAAATATCTTTAAAATTATATGATGTCTCTTCTTCTTTATTATTAGATAAATTATATTTTTCTTTTAATTGTTTTAAATATACTTCTTTTATATCTTTGTCACTAATTCCTTCAATTAAATCTAATAACTCTTTATTATCTTTGGTTATAACATTTATTTCTCCATTAATTTCACAAATACAAGGACCAATGCATTCACATACATCTTCTTCTGAACTAGAATTTGAACTATTGTTTAAACAATTTAAATCATTATCTTCATAATCAGTAATACTTTCATCACTTGTACTATCATCAATAAGTATTTTATTAATTTGTTCTTTTAATTCTTTTGAAATATTTAACTCATTAATTTTCTTCTTAGTATCGCAATTTCTTGAATAATGGCCTTGTCTTCCACATTTATAACAAATTATAACATCTTGTTTGCCTTGTTTTTTATTTTGAATATTTCGTTTATATTTTTTATCGTATTTTTGTTCATATTTTTGTTGATTATATTTATTCTTAATGTATGGTTTTTTATTATAGTTTTTCTTAATAAATTGTTTATAAGTTTTCTTTCTTGATTTTGTAGGAATTTTTATTGGTTCAAATCCATATTGTTGACAAAAATTTCCTAATTCACTACGGCCTTGAATACCATCTTTTTTCATTTTTTCTTTTAATTTCATATCATTGCATATAGTTAATCCTTCTTGATTTATATAATTTATTATTTGACCATAAGATAAATCTTTATATGGAATATTATTATTAAAATCCTTTTTAATCTTTTCTCTTATTCTTTCTGCAAATAATTTTGGTAATCCTGCAATAAATCTTTCTTTCCAATAAGCTTCTCTACAATCTTCTCTACTCATTACCTTAGAAAGAAATATATCTTTATACCATCTAAAATCTTGTAATTTTCTACATGTTAAATTTAATAATATTAAAGAATTTCTTTCTTGATAATCACTAGGACTTCCTACAAAATGTTTTATTATAGCAAATATTAAAGTATTAATTATATCAGTTGTTTCTGTTGTTATTTCTTGATTATTTGTACTTTCATTTTTGACGACTATTATCTTTTTAGCATTTTGAATAAATTGTCTATCTTGTTCAGTATAATAGTTATCCCACCAGCCTCTAAGAGTTCCAGTGAATCCTGAAGTTATCATTTGGAAAATTTGGAGTTCATTATTACCATTTGCTTTATAAGCATTAGCAGCCATAATAATTTCTTGTAATAGATTTAATATTTGATGTTCAGTTTGACCATCTATATTCCATTCATATAAAGAACTTCCTTCGTATTTTGATTGAACTAAAGTATGTCTTTCTTCATATTGTAAATCGGGTGGAGTTGGTCTTGGATAATAATTTCTTGTTTCTGGTCTTGTAGTATAAGAATTATTTTTTGAAAAATTATAATAATTTTTTCCTTTAAGCTTATTTATAGAATCTTCTATTGTAAAATTATTAAATTGATTTTCAATTTCTTGAAAATCTTCTTCTTCGTCTCCTGAGATTGTATTAATATTTGTTGAAATAGTATTTATATTTAATTTGGATAATTTTGATGAAATATCTTTTAATAAATCATTTTGTTTATTCAAATTAATTGGTATATCTATGTTAAAAGGCTTAAATATTGGTCTTTCAATTGTATTAGAAGTTATTGTAATATTTTTTGAATTTGAAGTACTGGGTTGATCATTATTGTTTATCTTATTTACTTCTATTCTTTCTAATTGTTCTCCTATTGTGTTTAACTTTTCATTTGTATAATTATTTTGGAAAATAATTGTATTTATATTTTTGTTTATATCATCATTAGTTCTTGCTAAAGGTTTTGCAACATATTCTGTCTTATTATTTATTATTTTTATATCATCATGTGGAGGGTGTATACTTAATACTTCTTCTTCTGAACCTATTATAGTATATTTTTTGGTAATAGTAGAACTAGTCGAAATTATTGTTTCTTCGAAAAATGGGTTTTTAATCTTATTTTCTACACAATATATAGAAAACCATGAGAAAAATGGCATATTTTCATCATTTTGTACCATATATAAATGCCAATCAATTTTGTGTAAAAATCTTTCGTTTTCATCATAAGTCATATAATACCATATTAAATTTTTATTATTATATTCATTGAACATTTCTTCTTCTAAAAATTTTATCATTTCTTTATCCATTTTTAACAAGTAGTTGCAGTAATTTGTTGAGAAAGCTTTTTCTTATATTTTAGTTCTTCTTTTAATCTAAATCTTAAAAAGTTAAGATGTTGATTATTTTCTAACCAATAAAAACATCTTTCTTCTTTCTTTTTTTTTTTTTTTTTTTTTTTTTTTTTTTTTTTTTTTTTTTTTTTTTTTTTTTTTTTTTTTTTTTTTTTTTTTTTTTTTTTTTTTTTTTTTTTTTTTTTTTTTTTTTTTTTTTTTTTTTTTTTTTTTTTTTTTTTTTTTTTTTTTTTTTTTTTTTTTTTTTTTTTTTTTTTTTTTTTTTTTTTTTTTTTTTTTTTTTTTTTTTTTTTTTTTTTTTTTTTTTTTTTTTTTTTTTTTTTTTTTTTTTTTTTTTTTTTTTTTTTTTTTTTTTTTTTTTTTTTTTTTTTTTTTTTTTTTTTTTTTTTTTTTTTTTTTTTTTTTTTTTTTTTTTTTTTTTTTTTTTTTTTTTTTTTTTTTTTTTTTTTTTTTTTTTTTTTTTTTTTTTTTTTTTTTTTTTTTTTTTTTTTTTTTTTTTTTTTTTTTTTTTTTTTTTTTTTTTTTTTTTTTTTTTTTTTTTTTTTTTTTTTTTTTTTTTTTTTTTTTTTTTTTTTTTTTTTTTTTTTTTTTTTTTTTTTTTTTTTTTTTTTTTTTTTTTTTTTTTTTTTTTTTTTTTTTTTTTTTTTTTTTTTTTTTTTTTTTTTTTTTTTTTTTTTTTTTTTTTTTTTTTTTTTTTTTTTTTTTTTTTTTTTTTTTTTTTTTTTTTTTTTTTTTTTTTTTTTTTTTTTTTTTTTTTTTTTTTTTTTTTTTTTTTTTTTTTTTTTTTTTTTTTTTTTTTTTTTTTTTTTTTTTTTTTTTTTTTTTTTTTTTTTTTTTTTTTTTTTTTTTTTTTTTTTTTTTTTTTTTTTTTTTTTTTTTTTTTTTTTTTTTTTTTTTTTTTTTTTTTTTTTTTTTTTTTTTTTTTTTTTTTTTTTTTTTTTTTTTTTTTTTTTTTTTTTTTTTTTTTTTTTTTTTTTTTTTTTTTTTTTTTTTTTTTTTTTTTTTTTTTTTTTTTTTTTTTTTTTTTTTTTTTTTTTTTTTTTTTTTTTTTTTTTTTTTTTTTTTTTTTTTTTTTTTTTTTTTTTTTTTTTTTTTTTTTTTTTTTTTTTTTTTTTTTTTTTTTTTTTTTTTTTTTTTTTTTTTTTTTTTTTTTTTTTTTTTTTTTTTTTTTTTTTTTTTTTTTTTTTTTTTTTTCTTAAATTTTCTTCATATAAAGGTCTGGGAATATTATTTGAAAAATCTATTCCTTTAATTTTCATAGATTGACATCTTCTTAATATACTTTCATCTATAGTATTTCTAGATGTACTAGTTCCTATAGAATTTCTTGGTAATTCTTGATTATTGAAGGAAATATCTATTGAACCATCTGAATGTTCTATAATAGTAGATGTTTGATTTTCTATTTCAATTGGTTTTGGTGGATTAATATCTTGAAGATTCCATGTTAATGATTGAGTTATTTCATTCCATCTTAATCTCTTAGGTGTTTTTACTTTTGTATGCATAGTATTAGCTTCAAATATGATAGTTTCATCTTTTGGGGATACTATCTTTGTCTTAGGCTCTATGGTTGTAGTCATAGTCTTATAATATATTCTATATATTACTACAGCAGCATTTGTTCTTTCTTTAAATTCTAAATTTTTTGTCTTAATAGTTAAAGTCAAAGTATCTAATATATTTGGATCAAATAAACCAATTGTAAAATTAGGGTAACAATTAAAATAGATAGGACCATTTGATATATTTGATTCAGCCATAGCTAATAGAGAATTATTAAAATTCGTATGCCTAGCATCTCTTAGAATTAATAATACTGGAGCATCTATTCCTAATCTAAACATAGGTTTTACTGCTACTTGAATTAATCCTATATGTAAAAACTTATAAAGTTTTCTATGTCTTTTAATAGCTTTTGCTGATAATAATTGCATGTTTTGATACTCTTTATTTATAGGTATAGTTTGTTCATGAGTTTTAATAGAATAATCTTGAAAAAAATCAAAAGTACCAATTTTGTAAATAGTATTTACATTTTGTTTTGGAATACTCCAATCTAATAAATTGTTTTCAATTTGAGAAATGTTTAATTCAACTGAATTCATTTGTAAAGAGTTCATGTCTATATCTTCTTCCTGCCGTATTGCGTTGGTAAGCCCTGTCGACCGACGGTTGGATTAGCGTAAAGCCCGTTATTTGATTTGAAAAGGGTGGCCGGACCACGACGGTATGGGGGTGTTCCCGGAATATAAACCTATTACTTTAAAATTAAACTATATTTTTCATCAAACGGAAAGGATCGAGATATAGACATGAATGATTGAATTAAAAGAGCATGATGGCAATAAACATTATTGAAAACAACATAAATTTAAAGAATACCTGAATTTATTGATTGAAAATCTTGATTACAAACAATTGTCTTACAATCGGGAGGAGCTACTATAATTTGAAAATCTAAATTCTTTGAACATTGAGCAGTTGATAATAAAAGTTTTTGTTTTGGGGAGTTTTTCATACATGAATGAGAATGTGAATTCGATAATTTTTCGATGCCTTTGATGAAGAGTCTTCATTCTCTTATATAGGAGAGGAGTCTTCTTCTTTGAGTCTTCTGGAGTCTTCTTTGATAATTGATCTTTGATAATTGATTGCTTTCCACGTCATTTGTCTTCTTTATAGACATGAATGATTGAATTAAAAGAGCATGATGGCAATAAACATTATTGAAAACAACATAAATTTAAAGAATACCTGAATTTATTGATTGAAAATCTTGATTACAAACAATTGTCTTACAATCGGGAGGAGCTACTATAATTTGAAAATCTAAATTCTTTGAACATTGAGCAGTTGATAATAAAAGTTTTTGTTTTGGGGAATTTTTCATACATGAATGAGAATGTGAATTCGATAATTTTTCGATGCCTTTGATGAAGAGTCTTCATTCTCTTATATAGGAGAGGAGTCTTCTTCTTTGAGTCTTCTGGAGTCTTCTTTGATAATTGATCTTTGATAATTGATTGCTTTCCACGTCATTTGTCTTCTTTTAGACAATGGACGTCATTGTCTTCTTTTTTGATAATGGGTCGCATGTCTTCTTTTGATAATGGGTTGCTTTTGCTTTTCACAATATTGTCTTCTTTTGATAATGGTTGCCTTCCACGTAATGTCTTCCTTTGAGAATTGTCTTCTTTAGAATTTACTTTAACAAAAGTGGATGAATTATAGCCGTTCCTTTTTCTAAAGTAAAATTATTGATTTTGACAAAAGGTTTTTTGTCTTTATTTTGAATGATTGATCTTGAAAATATTTATTATTATTATAGTTTTATTATTTTTTATTATTACATAATATCTTATAATTATTATTATTATAGTTTTATTATTCTTTATTACATCATATCATATGGGTCTTGAGAATCTTGAAATACTTCAGTGTCTGGCGATGAATTCTTTGAAGGAGATGGTGAATGCCGAATTTCATTAAAAATTTTTAACATTTCTTCTTGAGAACTTGTAGGTCCTTGTGGACTGATCGTACACGAGAACGCTTATAATTATGACGAGAGTGCGGAATCCTCTCGTGATAACCTGTTTGGTTAATTAAATTATCGTCTTTCGTTGTTAATACAACCTAAGACCTTAAACGCGCGCGGGTTTGCTTAATTGACAGAGTTTAGTCGTAATCTCTTAATTAATCGTTATTAATTACGTATTAAGTGTGAGTATTTATACTCACTGTTCATAAACGCGTGCTAATTATGGACCGTATACCTTAAAGCCCAAAGCCCATTAGCAAACGCGTGTTTTATATTTAAACACGTGATGACCACGTATTTAGACAAACTCGTGTTACTGTAGCACGAGTTTAGTCAAACTCGTGTTACTGTAGCACGAGCTTGTACACACTTTCTTTTGTCATCTTTTAAGTATACTTTAATTACTTAAAACGTGACTAGTTTATCACTTGTATCTGTATGTTACTTATAATCACATTCATACAAGCCGTAAACATTAAACATACAAAAACTCTGATCAATATGTAATCATTCACATTACTTAAGTCTAAATAACAAGTTTAAACAAACATAAGTCTATGATTACATATTACAAAACATAAACATACTGATCAAATCGATGTTGCTGTTGTCAACCGAAACATGCACTTACAGTCTCCCCCTTGACATCAGCTACACGATTTCTTCAGTCTTATAAAAACATTATCCATCAAATAACAATCTCCTGCTATTCGCATGAATATTAGCATGTAAACAAATACGCAAAATCTTCCTATATCTGCTTTCCTCAGTAGTCCATGAAGGAATAAACAAACATTGAGTGTCGTATAACCTTCGTTGATCATCTCTGGAAAGATTCACTATCTGCATAGGATCATATATGCGCAACAAAGTAACTCTCTTATTTTTATCTCCATACATCAATGCTTCACCAGTATTATTATGAATCTCCCAGTGATCAAGTGTACTCAAAACATCTTGAGGCCATTTCTTTACCGGGACCTTCAATACACGCTTAATCGATCTTTGAACAAATTCAATAGTTCCATCATCCTTCGTAACTTTCTTTAAGGATCTTGGCATTATGAACAAACTGGTTTTATCAAAATCATCATAAAATCTTTTCCTGTAATCATCTTGCAACTTCTTACTCCAGTAAGTTGCATATCCATTTCCACTTGGATTAACCAGCCTTTTCCTTCCTAAATCCATTAAATCGGATTCACTAAGGCTCTTAAAATATCTTTTCATCAGCTTTAAGTACTGACAACCATCATCTCTTTTAATAATAAACAAGTTCAGCTCATCATCGAAAAACCAACTCAAAATAGTAGTGACATACGTATGAGCATCTCTATCACTAACAAAATCCCAAAAGACTGATGGTTTCATACCTTCTCCTACAAATCCTCTTGCCGGTATCTTTCTATCAATTTGATGTAAGTGATCTTCATCCCTACTTGGCACTGGATACTCTGTCACATCAAATTCCTTAGAATCTTCAATATTCCATCTTAGAGTAATTCCATCTTCATCATCTCCAACTTTGGTAAAAACCGTAAAATGTAGAGTTCTTGAACTTGGAATAAAAACTCGCTCAGCTTGAATCTCTTGTTGATCATCTGGAACTTGTTGTTGCACAAAATCATCATCTTGAAGAACATTAGCCCAGTCCAAATCAGGAATCATTTCACCTTCCTCCAAACTTTCATCATTTTCAGAATCATCATTTCGAACCTCAGATGTACCTGCATCTATCTTTTGAAGCTTATCTGAAATTTAAAAATTCAAATATTTCAAATATGCAAAGACAAACAGCATTAAGACATAAAAGATAGCATAAATAAAATAAACTATATCATAAATATAATGTAACAATTGAGTACACCAATATTTATCTTATAATTTTTATCTTATTTACATTTAAAGTACACAAATCATTAATCTCTTAAGGTTCAAAATCAAAATCTGAATCTGAATCCGAATCCGAATCCGAAGATGTACAAGTTAACCCTAACTGCTCTTTTATTTGATCCTTATATGATCCTGGATCATAATAATCATCAGGATCCATAAAATCTGCCATAGCTCTCAAATGAGCTTGTGAATCATATCCCAATCTCTTCTCTAGTCTATGCACTAATAATGGGTGCAACTCTGACTCTGAAGACTTATTGGTAGTAGAATCAGAATTTGAGTTACCTGAATTGGATTCACTATCATCATCATCAAGAACTATATCTGGAGCCACCATCACAGCTTTTCCTGACTCTTTCTGAGTCCCAGATGTACTAGCACCAGCTGTACCAGCAATCTCTGACTCTGTTGTCTTGGTGTCTCCCCCTGAGTCGATGCTTCTGCTTGAGCTTCAGTTCTTGGCTCACCATCAGCATTCGCATCCTCATCATCATCTTCATCCTCATTCCTCCTCAACTCAGTTTCTCTACAACCATCTCCCCCTTGAGCCAATAACTGTCGAAGCTGTTCTCTGAGTTCAGCACTTTGACGCTTTTCATCCTCCAACTCAGCAACTAACTTCCCAACTAACCCTTGCATAGACTTCATTTGAGCTTCCAACGACATAACTCGTGTCTCCAAATGATTCACCTTAAATTGAGTCATCATGATATGCGCAGGTTCAACTGTTGGTCTGGCTTCAAAAGGTCGAGTAGTAGACTGTGTAGAAACTGGAGGTCGACCAATCATAGGCGGTTGTAGTGGACGTAGAAGAGTAGTAAACACAGTGCTTATAGGAACAACAGGCCTAAACGAAGCACTTTGTGTAGCTTGAGGAACTGATACTTGAACAGATTCAGATTGAGCAACTGAGACTTGAACAGATTCAGATTGAGTTACAGCAACTGAAGCCTCATCTCGCTCAGGAACTGATCCTTCCGTCACCTCATTCTGCTCAGACTCTTCTTGTTGTCTATAAGTCTCAAATGCTGCAGCCAAATGAGCCGGTAGAACCTTTCCCGATCTAGACACTTTCCTTCGTCTGATCAAGGGTATCTCCTCTTCCTCTGGTTCACTCTCAACTTCAGTGCGAACCCTCTTCAAACCTTTCTCAACAGAAGAAGAACCACTTGCCCGATCAACATCAGCCCTAACATAGTTCAGTTGATCATCTACATCCTCCAATAAGCGATCCAGCTCTTGATCTCTTTCAGCATTAGATTCTACAAACAACTCCAGATTATCCAACGATTGGAAATTATCCACTTGTGCAATAACATCATCTGGATCCAATGCAGCCTGTACAAAAGCCTCACCAACGTCAGGGTTAGCACCTTCTGCCTGATCTAACAGATCTTCCATCGCTTCATTATGTACCTGAGCATCTTCATCAGCAGCTTGTACTTGCCTAACTTCAGGCTGAGCCTGTGGTGCTACCTGAGGATGAACTCGTGGACGAACCCGTCGTTGAGCTTGTCGTCGACGTGGAATCGCACGGGGAACTTGAACTTGAGGTCGTGGTGGTGGTGGTGGAGGTGGTGCATCATTATTTCCTCCTCCTTCGACCGCATCTTCATCTTCCCATCCAACAGCTGGAGCTCTATAGTTTGGATTGATCAAATGTCCAAACAGTGGCACATTCTGTGGATTTGGATAAGTATCCTTAACCTTCAGCATCATTGACCAAATCCGAGTTGGTGGAGAAACAATGTCATATATATCCTCCAAGACTGGCAGATTCTGTACAAAGTGATTAATGATTGCCATCGTTATCCTTGGCAACATCATAAACCTCTGCGCCCCAGTCTGAGTAATTTGAGTCTTCAAAATATCAAAAAAATAGTTCGAGAATGAATATGACCTATTCAACGTCAAAGCCACCATCTGCGAACCAACTTGTTTATTTAACTGGTCGAACCCTGCATGACGATTACTAATCGCCACAATCAAAACATGCGCCAAAAACCTCCATTGGCCATAAAATCCAGCCTTCGCAATCGGCCACTTAGCTCCTGGTGTAGCATGTCCCATCCTTCCAAAACATCCTCTGACCAAGGTTTCTTCAAACTCTATCGGACCATTCTCTTCCTCAACAGTCCCCAAATGTAATATCTCTCTCAAATCAGCAGCAGAGAAAGAAAAAGTCTGATTAGCCACAGTGGTCTGAAACCTAACAGTCCGAGGGACAGCAGGTCTATCACCTTGTGCTGGCTGCGCTTGAACCACCCTTACAGACGCATTGTTCCAAAAGTGATGCAGATAACCTTGATATAAGACTGGATTGTGAGTGACCAAAAAATCCAGAATCATCATTTCGAACCTCAGATGTACCTGCATCTATCTTTTGAAGCTTATCTGAAATTTAAAAATTCAAATATTTCAAATATGCAAAGACAAACAGCATTAAGACATAAAAGATAGCATAAATAAAATAAACTATATCATAAATATAATGTAACAATTGAGTACACCAATATTTATCTTATAATTTTTATCTTATTTACATTTAAAGTACACAATTTGTGTACTTTAAATGTAAATAAGATAAAATTATAAGATAAATATTGGTGTACTCAATTGTTACATTATATTTATGATATAGTTTATTTTATTTATGCTATCTTTTATGTCTTAATGCTGTTTGTCTTTGCATATTTGAAATATTTGAATTTTTAAATTTCAGATAAGCTTCAAAAGATAGATGCAGGTAAACGCGTGGTACAAACGCGTGAAAGTAGTGTTTGTAAACGCGTGTTTTCCCAAACGCGTGTTACCAGTAGAACAGATCTGATCGATGTTCTTCATCCAAAAACCCTAAAAACGAACCACGAATCAGAGACATAAAGCCTCTCCTGCTCTGATACCACTTGTAGGTCCTTGTGGACTGATCGTACACGAGAACGCTTATAGTTATGACGAGAGTGCGGAATCCTCTCGTGATAACCTGTTTGGTTAATTAATTATCGTCTTTCGTTGTTAATACAACCTAAGACCTTAAACGCGCGCGGGTTTGCTTAATTGACAGAGTTTAGTCGTAATCTCTTAATTAATCGTTATTAATTACGTATTAAGTGTGAGTATTTATACTCACTGTTCATAAACGCGTGCTAATTATGGACCGTATACCTTAAAGCCCAAAGCCCATTAGCAAACGCGTGTTTTATATTTAAACACGTGATGACCACGTATTTAGACAAACTCGTGTTACTGTAGCACGAGTTTAGTCAAACTCGTGTTACTGTAGCACGAGCTTGTACACACTTTCTTTTGTCATCTTTTAAGTATACTTTAATTACTTAAAACGTGACTAGTTTATCACTTGTATCTGTATGTTACTTATAATCACATTCATACAAGCCGTAAACATTAAACATACAAAAACTCTGATCAATATGTAATCATTCACATTACTTAAGTCCAAATAACAAGTTTAAACATAACATAAGTCTATGATTACATATTACAAAACATAAACATACTGATCAAATCGATGTTGCTGTTGTCAACCGAAACATGCACTTACAGAACTGCAGGCTTGAATCCTTTGAATATACTCTTGATCTTCTTTGCAAACTTTTGAATCTTGAACTGGAGATTTTAGACTTTTTTCATATTGATTTGTTAATTCTTTGTAGTATTTGTTGACAACTTGAACATTTGCCTTTTCTATGGAGAACTTATTCCACCATTTGAATTTGTATTGTCTATAGAGTAAAGGTGGAGAAAGTTCTGTATTCTTTTCTTCTTCGAAAATATAAGTCCATGAAGAAATCCATGGGATTCTAAATGTACTCATAAATTGTAAAGTGTATTCGAAAATAGGGGTTCCATCTTGTTGAAAATAATTTGTAAACTTTGAGAATGCTTCGGATATATCTTTGGGAAAAGCTTCAGGTCGAATTCTCATATATTTAAACCATTTGATAAACCATGTAGGATAAATATTTGAGAAATCGTCATCAAATTGGAAAAACCAAGAATGATCATAATTTCTTAATAAAAAGGTTCTTTCCCAAGCTTCTTGATAATCATAATAATTATACTTAGGATAAGAAGGAAAATTTGAAAGGGTTTTTGAAATATAAGGTTTTGAATTCCAATCTTCTAAAGTAAGGACTCTTAAAATCTTAACTTGACTATAAGCTATTTTAGAGGGATCTTCTTTATTAAAATTGTGTCTAATTATTGCAGATTCTGAATCAACGAGAATAGCTTGATAATATTCTCTGGTTTTATATTCTTCATTATAGAAATGACAACCTTTGGGGTATAAAAAATCTATTAAGGTGAAAAAACTTTTTTGCACCTTTTCAACTTCTATTGATTCTAATATTTTTATAATCTTAGTATTGGGGTTTGTAAGATAAGGAATGGTAGCTGGAGAATTGGATGATGAAGCAGATGGGGTTGATCTTTGAACAATAGGTTTTGATTCTAAAGTTTGTATAATGGATGAAAATGAAGGTTTAGGTCTTGGGCCTGGAGTTAATGGAGCAAATCTATTTTGTATCATTGGAAGTGGTGGAAAATGAGGTGTATTTGAAGGTGATCTTGAGAATTGAGAATTTGATAATTGAGAACTTGAGAATTTGTTTTTTGCTAAAACAATCTTTTTTGAAGAATTTGAGCTCATATTCCCTGTAAAAATTCTCTTGATAAAAAATCTGGAAGAGAGTTATTCTCTCCTTTTATAAATTCAATTTGAAAATCAAAGTTGCTTAATAATGCTTGCCATCTTGCAAAAATTTGTTTAGAAATTAAATTTTTAACATCTTTTTCTAAAATGTATTTTGCAGATAAACAATCAATTCTTAATAAAAATGGTTTCATGTATAAATCATCTTCGAATTTCTTTATACATAAAACAATGCTTAAAATTTCTTTTTTAACAGTAGAATAGTTCTTTTGAGTATCATTCCATGCACCTGAATAATATCTAACTAATTCTTCTTTATTTTGCAAATTTTGTTTTAATATACCTCCAAATCCTAAATCACTAGCGTCTGTTTCTACTATGATTTTAGCATTAGGATGAGGAATATGTAAACAAGGTAAATATTTTATTTTACTTTTAATATGTCTTATTATATTCGTATGTTCTTGAGTCCATGGTTTTGGATTCTTTTTAAGTCTATCATATATAGGTTTGCATATAATTCCTAAATCTTTGAAAAAATCATGAATATAATTTAAACATCCTAAAAATCTTTGTAATTGTTTTTTATCTTTAATTTCATCTGGAAATTTATTTGAAAATTCTAAACTTCTATCAATAGGTTTTATAGTTCCTTGAACAATATTATGGCCTAAAAATCTTATTTCTGTTTGAAATAAACTTATCTTAGTAGGTGATACAACTAATCCATTTTTATGAATAATATTATAAAAAGCATTTAAATGTTTAAAATGTTGTTCTATAGAGTTTGAAATATTAAAACATCATCAATATATACTATAGCATAATTTCCTAATGGTATGATAATATCATTCATAATATTTTGAAATTCTGATGGAGCATTTTTTAATCCAAATGGCATTACATTCCATTCGTAATGTCCAAAAGGTACATTAAAACCTGTCTTATACTTATCCTTTTCACCAATTTGAATTTGCCAAAAACCTGATTTCATATCAAATTTTGAAAATATCTTAGCATCATAAATCTTTTTTAATAAATCTCTTTTATTAGGTATAGGATATCTAATCCATTCTAATACTTTGTTTAAAGGCTTATAATTTATTACTAATCTGGGTGCTCCTCTTTCAATTTCAGCATTATTTTGAACATAGAAAGCTGAGCAAGACCAAGGGGACTTGGATGGTCTAATTAATTTCTTATCTAATAATTCTTGTATTTCTTTCTTGCAATAAGTTTCTAATTCTTGAGACATATGTATTGCTTTAGATTTTGTTGGAATATCTTTTTCATTAAATTGCTTAATATAGGGTAGGTTGACTATATGTTGCTTTCTTTCCCAAAAAGCATTTGGAATATTAGCACAAACATTATTTTTAAATTTTTCTTCAATATCTTGAATTCTTTGTTTAATTATATTATCTTGTAATTGATTCTTTATTCTAATATAATCTATCTCATTTATTAGAAAATGTTTTTGTTTTTCTTTTAAATTTAATATATTTATTTGTCTTGTAATAATGGGTTGAGTAAATTCAAAACAAATATCTTTTCCTAAAACTTTGGTAATAATTCCATTTTCAGTTACCATAAAAGGATATAATTGACTTATAAATGGTGATCCTAATAATATTTGAGAAGTTAAATCTTTTACTAGAATTAATTGAGTTTTATAACAATAGTTTTCTTTGCAAATATGTACATTTGATAATTTGTAATTAACATTTAATCTAGATCCATTGGCACTAGATAATCTATATAAAGTTTTTTCATAGTATTTTGTAGGTATTAAACCTTCTTGTATACAATTCATATCTGCACCACTATCTATCATAGCAACTAAAGATATTCTAAATTCGTTATTAACAATAATATTTAATTTAGTATACCATCTTTGAGAATTGATTTCTTTTATTCGATTAATTATTATTTCTCCTTTATCTTTTTCTTCATTACTTGATTCATCTTTTACAGCTTTTTGTTTATCTAATTCTTTTATCTTAATTTTTATTTCTCTAATTTCTTCTTTAATAACTTTTACTTCTGCTTGTAATTCTGTTATAGTAACAGGGGTTTTTACTATTTGATTATTTTGGAATTTTTGACAAATATCTTTAAAATTATATGATGTCTCTTCTTCTTTATTATTAGATAAATTATATTTTTCTTTTAATTGTTTTAAATATATTTCTTTTATATCTTTATCACTAATTCCTTCTATTAAATCTAATAACTCTTTATTATCTTTGGTTATAACATTTATTTCTCCATTAATTTCACAAATACAAGGACCAATGCATTCACATACATCATCTTCTGAACTAGAATTTGAACTATTGTTTAAACAATTTAAATCATTATCTTCATAATCAGTAATACTTTCATCACTTGTACTATCATCAATAAGTATTTTATTAATTTGTTCTTTATTGCTTTAGATTTTGTTGGAATATCCTTTTCATTAAATTCCTTAATATAGGGTAGGTTGACTATATGTTGCTTTCTTTCCCAAAAAGCATTTGGAATATTAGCACAAACATTATTTTTAAATTTTTCTTCAATATCTTGAATTCTTTGTTTAATTATATTATCTTGTAATTGATTCTTTATTCTAATATAATCTATCTCATTTATTAGAAAATGTTTTTGTTTTTCTTTTAAATTTAATATATTTATTTTTTTTTTTTTTTTTTTTTTTTTTTTTTTTTTTTTTTTTTTTTTTTTTTTTTTTTTTTTTTTTTTTTTTTTTTTTTTTTTTTTTTTTTTTTTTTTTTTTTTTTTTTTTTTTTTTTTTTTTTTTTTTTTTTTTTTTTTTTTTTTTTTTTTTTTTTTTTTTTTTTTTTTTTTTTTTTTTTTTTTTTTTTTTTTTTTTTTTTTTTTTTTTTTTTTTTTTTTTTTTTTTTTTTTTTTTTTTTTTTTTTTTTTTTTTTTTTTTTTTTTTTTTTTTTTTTTTTTTTTTTTTTTTTTTTTTTTTTTTTTTTTTTTTTTTTTTTTTTTTTTTTTTTTTTTTTTTTTTTTTTTTTTTTTTTTTTTTTTTTTTTTTTTTTTTTTTTTTTTTTTTTTTTTTTTTTTTTTTTTTTTTTTTTTTTTTTTTTTTTTTTTTTTTTTTTTTTTTTTTTTTTTTTTTTTTTTTTTTTTTTTTTTTTTTTTTTTTTTTTTTTTTTTTTTTTTTTTTTTTTTTTTTTTTTTTTTTTTTTTTTTTTTTTTTTTTTTTTTTTTTTTTTTTTTTTTTTTTTTTTTTTTTTTTTTTTTTTTTTTTTTTTTTTTTTTTTTTTTTTTTTTTTTTTTTTTTTTTTTTTTTTTTTTTTTTTTTTTTTTTTTTTTTTTTTTTTTTTTTTTTTTTTTTTTTTTTTTTTTTTTTTTTTTTTTTTTTTTTTTTTTTTTTTTTTTTTTTTTTTTTTTTTTTTTTTTTTTTTTTTTTTTTTTTTTTTTTTTTTTTTTTTTTTTTTTTTTTTTTTTTTTTTTTTTTTTTTTTTTTTTTTTTTTTTTTTTTTTTTTTTTTTTTTTTTTTTTTTTTTTTTTTTTTTTTTTTTTTTTTTTTTTTTTTTTTTTTTTTTTTTTTTTTTTTTTTTTTTTTTTTTTTTTTTTTTTTTTTTTTTTTTTTTTTTTTTTTTTTTTTTTTTTTTTTTTTTTTTTTTTTTTTTTTTTTTTTTTTTTTTTTTTTTTTTTTTTTTTTTTTTTTTTTTTTTTTTTTTTTTTTTTTTTTTTTTTTTTTTTTTTTTTTTTTTTTTTTTTTTTTTTTTTTTTTTTTTTTTTTTTTTTTTTTTTTTTTTTTTTTTTTTTTTTTTTTTTTTTTTTTTTTTTTTTTTTTTTTTTTTTTGTTTCCACATTTATAACAAATTATAACATCTTGTTTGCCTTGTTTTTTATTTTGAATATTTCGTTTATATTTTTTATCGTATTTTTGTTCATATTTTTGTTGATTATATTTATTCTTAATGTATGGTTTTTTATTATAGTTTTTCTTAATAAATTGTTTATAAGTTTTCTTTCTTGATTTTGTAGGAATTTTTATTGGTTCAAACCCATATTGTTGACAAAAATTTCCTAATTCACTACGACCTTGAATACCATCTTTTTTCATTTTTTCTTTTAATTTCATATCATTGCATATAGTTAATCCTTCTTGATTTATATAATTTATTATTTGACCATAAGATAAATCTTTATATGGAATATTATTATTAAAATCCTTTTTAATCTTTTCTCTTATTCTTTCTGCAAATAATTTTGGTAATCCTGCAATAAATCTTTCTTTCCAATAAGCTTCTCTACAATCTTCTCTACTCATTACCTTAGAAAGAAATATATCTTTATACCATCTAAAATCTTGTAATTTTCTACATGTTAAATTTAATAATATTAAAGAATTTCTTTCTTGATAATCACTAGGACTTCCTACAAAATGTTTTATTATAGCAAATATTAAAGTATTTATTATATCAGTTGTTTCTGTTGTTATTTCTTGATTATTTGTACTTTCATTTTTGACGACTATTATCTTTTTAGCATTTTGAATAAATTGTCTATCTTGTTCAGTATAATAGTTATCCCACCAGCCTCTAAGAGTTCCAGTGAATCCTGAAGTTATCATTTGGAAAATTTGGAGTTCATTATTACCATTTGCTTTATAAGCATTAGCAGCCATAATAATTTCTTGTAATAGATTTAATATTTGATGTTCAGTTTGACCATCTATATTCCATTCATATAAAGAACTTCCTTCGTATTTTGATTGAACTAAAGTATGTCTTTCTTCATATTGTAAATCGGGTGGAGTTGGTCTTGGATAATAATTTCTTGTTTCTGGTCTTGTAGTATAAGAATTATTTTTTGAAAAATTATAATAATTTTTTCCTTTAAGCTTATTTATAGAATCTTCTATTGTAAAATTATTAAATTGATTTTCAATTTCTTGAAAATCTTCTTCTTCGTCTCCTGAGATTGTATTAATATTTGTTGAAATAGTATTAATATTTGTTGAAATAGTATTTATATTTAATTTGGATAATTTTGATGAAATATCTTTTAATAAATCATTTTGTTTATTCAAATTAATTGGTATATCTATGTTAAAAGGCTTAAATATTGGTCTTTCAATTGTATTAGAAGTTATTGTAATATTTTTTGAATTTGAAGTACTGGGTTGATCATTATTGTTTATCTTATTTACTTCTATTCTTTCTAATTGTTCTCCTATTGTGTTTAACTTTTCATTTGTATAATTATTTTGGAAAATAATTGTATTTATATTTTTGTTTATATCATCATTAGTTCTTGCTAAAGGTTTTGCAACATATTCTGTCTTATTATTTATTATTTTTATATCATCATGTGGAGGGTGTATACTTAATACTTCTTCTTCTGAACCTATTATAGTATATTTTTTGGTAATAGTAGAACTAGTCGAAATTATTGTTTCTTCGAAAAATGGGTTTTTAATCTTATTTTCTACACAATATATAGAAAACCATGAGAAAAATGGCATATTTTCATCATTTTGTACCATATATAAATGCCAATCAATTTTGTGTAAAAATCTTTCGTTTTCATCATAAGTCATATAATACCATATTAAATTTTTATTATTATATTCATTGAACATTTCTTCTTCTAAAAATTTTATCATTTCTTTATCCATTTTTAACAAGTAGTTGCAGTAATTTGTTGAGAAAGCTTTTTCTTATATTTTAGTTCTTCTTTTAATCTAAATCTTAAAAAGTTAAGATGTTGATTATTTTCTAACCAATAAAAACATCTTTCTTCCTTTTTTATACATTCTTCTATCTGTTTTATTCTTTGATCACAATATTTCATAAAAAATACTTTATGATTTCTTCTTACTTGTACCTTAGAATCAGACATTTAATTCTTCGTAATTTTCCATATCAGATTTAGTTGGATTATAAGTATTAGTTTCACTTAAATTTTCTTCATATAAAGGTCTGGGAATATTAGTTGAAAAATCTATTCCTTTAATTTTCATAGATTGACATCTTCTTAATATACTTTCATCTATAGTATTTCTAGATGTACTAGTTCCTATAGAATTTCTTGGTAATTCTTGATTATTGAAGGAAATATCTATTGAACCATCTGAATGTTCTATAATAGTAGATGTTTGATTTTCTATTTCAATTGGTTTTGGTGGATTAATATCTTGAAGATTCCATGTTAATGATTGAGTTATTTCATTCCATCTTAATCTCTTAGGTGTTTTTACTTTTGTATGCATAGTATTAGCTTCAAATATGATAGTTTCATCTTTTGGGGATACTATCTTTGTCTTAGGCTCTATGGTTGTAGTCATAGTCTTATAATATATTCTATATATTACTACAGCAGCATTTGTTCTTTCTTTAAATTCTAAATTTTTTGTCTTAATAGTTAAAGTCAAAGTATCTAATATATTTGGATCAAATAAACCAATTGTAAAATTAGGATAACAATTAAAATAGATAGGACCATTTGATATATTTGATTCAGCCATAGCTAATAGAGAATTATTAAAATTCGTATGCCTAGCATCTCTTAGAATTAATAATACTGGAGCATCTATTCCTAATCTAAACATAGGTTTTACTGCTACTTGAATTAATCCTATATGTAAAAACTTATAAAGTTTTCTATGTCTTTTAATAGCTTCTGCTGATAATAATTGCATGTTTTGATACTCTTTATTTATAGGTATAGTTTGTTCATGAGTTTTAATAGAATAATCTTGAAAAAAAATCAAAAGTACCAATTTTGTAAATAGTATTTACATTTTGTTTTGGAATACTCCAATCTAATAAATTGTTTTCAATTTGAGAAATGTTTAATTCAACTGAATTCATTTGTAAAGAGTTCATGTCTATATCTTCTTCCTGCTCTATAGCATTTGAACTATGATTCCGTCTATTTAAGATTCTAGATAATTGATTCATAATGAAAAGATTTTAATACTTAAGAGTTTGATGAAAAAATCTAGTTTAATTTTAAAGTAATAGGTTTATATTCCGGGAACACCCCCATACCGTCGTGGTCCGGCCACCCTTTTCAAATCAAATAACGGGCTTTACGCTAATCCAACCGTCGGTCGACAGGGCTTACCAACGCAATACTTACCCATATCTTAAAATTATATTTATCATTAAATTCTATATATATATACATAGTTTCATATGATTATTTGTGTGTGTGTGTGTTTGTGTATAGTTATACATATATATATATATATGATAGTATAATTATGAAGACAACAGTAGCTTTGAGTTTTAAACTTTTTATATTAGTTTTCATTTTAGCCCAAAACTTGTATAAGTTTTTATTATAGCCCCTAAACTTTTTTATTAGTGTTATTTTTTTAAATTATTGTAATGGTTTTAAAAAAAGTAAAAGTAACTCCCAATGCCGTCTTACATGGGTTTTTGGTCCCAATACCGTCTTCGACGGTGTATGGGGGAGGTTGATATGTAGACAGTTGATGCTGTGTTTTAGTAAGAAAAGAAAAACAAAAATGATTTTTAATTAAAAACTAACACTGGTTTTAAATTTATAAAAGTTGTACAAGTAAATACCTCAAACTAAACACACACTAACGGGCAGAGAACCCGATCGAATGTAGCTAGTGTTGTGGTAAGTACATGATCGTTCGCAGGGACGCTTGCACTACCTAGTCTAATAATATGTGTAATTCTAGCAGTTGGGGGTTGTCACGATTTCCTATTAAACTACTGAAATGAAAGCAAAATAGAAGCCGCAACCGCTTGGTATAGCGGGAAGCTTCTTTTAATCTAGTAAATGAAATTAAAAAGCAAATTACAGTAATTAAATTAAAATACTTGTTTGGCATCTCCGATCTCATGGTACGACCGAATACTATCCTATTTACTCGCTAGTCTGTTGGAAAACTTATTCACGGCTCAGATTCTCGTTAGATTCACTTTTTCTATGTAAACTGTGTTGTCGCTAGACTCACACTACTCTTTAAACAAATTCTCGTTAGATTCATTGTTTAAGCATTATTAACCTAAGTTTGTGTTACTGATTCATCTTTTAGTATACCCGGCTCTTAAGCCATGACCAGATAATAATTCCCTCCGGTGACCATAGTGCACGTTTCCATGTCACTAGATCGCGTCCGACATTGTTAAGCATCATGTTCAACTTATTCTAATTATTATGGTTCTGGATCCGTCCGTTAAAACTGAATCACCTTTTACATCGAATTATAGACCGATTAGTGTTTTCCATCTTTATGTATTAATCTTAGTGTATGATTATAGACCGATCATCAAAATTAAATCAATACATGCAGATATAGAACCTATAACAATATGAAGAACTCATTAACCATGGATTTACAATAAACAGTAATCACTATCCAACAGATCTAACAAATAAAATAAGATAAATAAACGTCTACATAATCACATTGATCCAAACAAGTATTCAGCCTACTAGCCTGACATTATTAAAGGAATAACAAAGTCTGAAAAGATGAAAGACATTGTTTACCAACTAGAAAGTAAATAAAGATGAAAGATCTAGGTTGAAGATGAAGATCGAAAGGTGTTAGAAGCTCCAAAACCTCTTTTGAATCTGCAAAATTTGACCTAGGGTTGATGGATGTCGACTAGGATTGCTGGATCTGCTCTCCCTTAGGGTTTGAGGGTTTCTTGTTCTATTTATAAGGCAAAAGTCGTAACTGGACTTGGGCCGCCCAGCGGCGCTAGGCTAGAGATGGGCTCCAGCGGCGCTGGGGCCATCAGATGGGGTGCCAGCGGCGCTGGCAGCTGCTCCGTCTTCTCGATTTGCTTCGTTCGAATCCCGGTTTGCCTCCTTGTGTCTTGTAACTTCACCAGCCTTCATGTTGAGTTGATAGATACCATTGACCATCGCTCGCATCTTCCGTGAACCTGCAATTATATCGAATCCATTAAGTACCAATAGTTCACGAATATTAACTCATATAGACATTAAAATGTGGCCTAACGCTGGGGGAATTTATCACAAAATGAACGCTCATCATATACCCCCACACTTAAGTCTTTGCTTGTCCTCAAGCAAATAGTCCAAGAAAAATAAAAACAATGATGAGCGGACAACTTAAGTGTACAAGTTATTCTACTTTTTAAAACATTTCAAAGATTAGTCATGCAAAATGATTTGAGAAATCTTTAAGACAAAATCAGTAAGCTATAGCTAGAGGTAAAGATAATCAGTCAATCCAAACTAAAAGTTAACCTTATATTCGTGTTAATACCTCTAAAACCGTTCTATAATTCCACATGTCCTACAGCTCAATCTTACTTCTTTCTGCTGACTAGTTAAGCACTTAATTAAAGTTTGTATAGCAATTAGATCTACTAGTTACTAGCAAGGCATTTATATCTTGTTATTAGTTGTACTTGTGCTTCACTACTTAGATATACTCTCACATTATAGTCATGCTCGATAGCTAAACAGTAAAACAGTTATATAATATTATCATCTTTAATAGTTGAGACAGCGATGACAGGTCGGTGGTTCCCCACTCGCAGAGCGACATAACTCAACTAATTGTTAGAGTTTATACCTTACATCAAGACAGCGGTGACAGGTCGGTGGTTCCCCACGCGCAAAACGACATAACTTGATGTGTATAATTCTACTCATTTAATAGCTCTTTGAACTCTTTTATTAATCTACCGATTGTCTTTCTTAAGATTTTCTACATTTATTCATGCATAGACATTATCAGAGACCCGAGATGACTCATACACTTACTTAGCATGCAACTAGTTTACAATCAATAGTGAAAGAATTAAGGCGAACCATACATCTAAAATAGTTCCTACACAAGCACTTGTATCATTAAAGTCCATTTAATATACTTATACTAATAACTAGATAGTTCCAATTGCTAGGCATATTAAAGTCCGGTTAAGTGTGCTATGGCAAACATAATCGCATACAGTTTCAGTCTAAGCTCTAATCCATTTGGAAAAATGAACAGCCACAAATCTATAGTTAAACTAACAGTTCTAACTAACCGTTCATCTACCAAAGCTAATATTGCTTAATTATCGTCATCTTTTGTCAACTTGCAAAGCTTTTGATCTCAAAATGTTTTTGACACAAGAAAAGTTTAAATTTTTGCATGAATTAGGTAGTTGAAAACTTAAATTTTCAAACAATAAACCATGAGTTTTTCCTATTCCATCCCCCCACACTTAAATTGTACAACGTCCTCGTTGTACTAAACATTACTAAACAGAAAGGGAAATATGAAAAACATAAAAAGAATAAGGAATAACGAAACTTCCCGTGTTTAGATAGCATGAAATGTTGAAGATGGCATATGTGGAGTGACCGCGAATCATAATAATCTTCAAAGGTTGAGTCGACTCCGTTTGATGGCGATCCATTGCTGCTTCTCCATCTTCTTTTGTAATTTTGGTATTTCTGATTTTTAATTTTTTTTTGGGGTTTTTGGGTTTTTCTAATTTTTTTGGATTTTTCGCGATCTGGTGTGCGGGCTGGAGCTAGGAGCGGCGCTGGTGACAGTAGGAGTGACGCTGGACTGCTTGCGTAGCAGGTCCAGCGGCGCTGGTCCTTCAGGTGAGCGGCGCTGGATCTGTTCGAGAACAGACCAGCGGCGCTGGTTGTCCAGATGAGCGGCACTGGTGCCTCCTGCACTTGTTTTGACGTCTAACTTTCCTCACGACTCGGTGCCGACACGCCCCCACACTTAGCTTTTGACCAAGTGTATAGCTTATCCTTCAGACTAGAAAACAAAATACTCCTGCATACTTCAATCAAAATATCAAAATGGAAATAACAAGCTAAAACATAAATAAAATAAAAATAAAAATGAAATAAAATAAAAATAAAAATGAAAATAAACACGATTGCAATAAGTTACTTGTTTCTTCAATCCATTCAAAGCTTGCATCTGTGAATCTAAAGATAAATCTCATACAAAACAGGTCACAAATGATAAAATTCAAAACAATACACTTAATTGCAATTAGTCACAAATCCCTATAAAGATAAAAATAAAATAAAAAAATAAAAAAACTAAACAAAGTGAAAGTTCCTTAGGACCGATCGATTCGCGATTCCAACGACTATGTAAGTGCGGAATCCAAACATAATCGTTATTGAGGCAATTGAATGAAACAAACACATATATAAACACGAAATCAATAAGAACAGGAGATATAAATCTGATTCCTTTATCATTAGTCGAATGATTACAATGAATAAATCCGTTTACAATACATCTACGATGATTACGGATTACAATCAACGAGACGACTCTTGATAATCGAATAATATGGGCGGCATCTCGAGGTATAGATCTCTACCTCGAGAACCTAGTGAATGAAATCTGTTGCAACTAAAATCATTAACCAAAAACCGAAACCTAAGATCTCTATTTATAGGCTAGAAATGGGCTGGGCTTCAAACTCGTGGGCTTCCAAACGCGTGCTACAGTAACACGTGTTAGTCAAACTCGTGTTACTGTTCACACGAGTTTGGTCTAAACTCGTGGCCTCCACACGAGTTTGGTCTAAACTCGTGGCCTCCACACGAGTTTGGTCTAAACTCGTGGTCAACACATCTAGCAAAACAGCCCATTAATTGAGATGCATCGGACACAAAATGTGCACCAGAACGTGCACTTACACAAAGCTTGGGTTGCCTCCCAAGAAGCGCTAAGTTTAACGAGTCTTCAGCCGGACTCGGCCTAGGAACTAGGTTGAGGAAGAAGACGGGTCGGCCGGGGGCCGGTTCCCGTTGGGTTATATCGAATGTAAATGTCGAATGTGTCTTTTAAATGTGATTCGATTCTCCTTTTCTTAACTTCCCATGCAAAACTCCTAGCCTTGCATCTAGTCCCGAAGGGGTTTGTCTTACTAATGTCCTCCCTAGTCAAGACAACTTGATTGAACCCCATGCTTAAAGTCACCTTCTTTGCTTTTAAATTAACTGATGAGCTTATTGACAGCAGAAATGGTTGACCTAAAATCACATGATCCCTCGTAATTGAATTAGCTTCAACTATGAAGAAATCAGTGGGGATGTCTAATCCCTCTATCCTAATGACCAAGTTACTAATAAACCCTTTAGTCAAAACCTTGGCTCCTCCTACTAACCTAATCTCTAAATCTTCCCATTTCACTTCCTTCCCATTTTTCTTCAAATTATGGCGATAAATACTTATGGGCAAGATATTAGAAGTTGCTCTAAGGTCTATGTAGGTGTTCTCAAAACAGTTAGAGCTAATGTAGCAAGGAATCTGAAAAATACTAGGGTCACCATAAAATTTACCATTTGGTTCTCTAGATATTATTTCATTCATTTTATCTCTTTCTAGGTCTGCTACACGCTCTTCCCACTTAATATTTCTTAGGATCTTTCTAACCCTATTTGCAACCTCTCTACCATTTCTTAGCTGTTCCTCTACCTTTTCTTTCAACTCTCTTAATTCCACAAAACTTTCATAACAACATTTTTTCCTAGGTTTAGTTTCGACAGTCTCAATATCTAGTGACATATTTAATGGTTCATTAAGGTTTTGGTCACTTTCATCCTAAGACATTCTCCTTTAACTAGGTTGTTATCCTCATCTAAATCAGACACCTTAATCCTATTTTGACCATTTGACAAGGATATTTCTCTTTTAAGGACATGGATGATAGCATTCGCGACATGCAAAAATGGTCGGCCTAAAATTAGGGGTGTCACTATCTCATATACCGAATCAGGCACAACAAACTGAGTCCAAAATCCGAATTCCTTAACCCTAACATGGACTCGTTCGACAATCCCCTTGGGATGTCTGTAAGTCTGGTCGGCTAACCGAATGCTCATGTTAACGGGTTTTAGCAAACAAAGGGTAAGTTTCTCAAAAATCACAGTTGGCATAACATTAATACTTGACCCTAACTCAGCTAATGTACACGAAAAATATTCATTATTAATAGTGCAAGGATTAAGAAAACTTCCTGGATCTTCAGATGATAGCGGTAGCTTTATCACTTCATCCGGTGCCTTGAGATCTTGAACTTCATCTTTACTGTCCGAGTCATCCCCATCTTCGATTTTGCACTTTGAAACGAATTGGGTCTCGATGTCACCTCGAAAAGCAGCTGAAAACAAAGTTTCGCAAAAATCTGGGTTGTCGGAGCTACCAGCGACCTGGGCTTCCAGCGGCGCTGGTCCTCTCCAAGTGTGACCTGGAGGCTTCCAGCGGCACTGGATCTGGGCACTAGCGGCGCTGGAGCTGACTGGACAGAGTCCAGTTTTGCGTTTTTGTCCGTTTCTTCTCCGTTTGGCTCCCGTATGACATGTACCTGATTGGACACTTCACAAAAATCATTAGAAAGCTCAGTTGAGTCATTACCTTTAGTGAATATTGCATTCACATTCTCGTTTCGCGCAGATGGTGGTTGGTACTTTTGACTCGTTCCTTGACTTGAGCTTGAACCGCCTTGGATGTTCGGCTTTGGATTTGTTGCATTTTCCTTCCTTCCATTCTGCTCAATCCATCTATCTATCCTCATTTCCATGTCCTTGATTGCGGCATGTTGATTTCTTGCTCCTTCGTCCACCTTTTGATTGAGATTGCTTATTTTCTCATTGAGCAACTTCGTGTAGCTTTCTAAGGAGTCGTGCCTCTTGTCATTCATTTCCATGTACTTCTCCATCATGGTAGTGAGCTTGACGATCGGATCCTCCTTAGGTTCACTCTCGGGTCTCGGTAGCTCTTGTTCAACATTACTCCTTTGCCACCTATTTTGAAAAGAATCAAAATTATTTCTAGAATAATTTGAATTAAAGTTAGAATTACCGGGGTTTCTTTGGAATAGTCCTCTTTGATAGCCTCCTCGGTATTGGTTCTGAACATAGTTGACTTCCTCGGTAGCTTTCTCCTCACAATCTTCGGTATAGTGCATTCCTCCACAATTGTTGCACCCATGTGCAATCACTTTGAGGTCCTTGTCCATAACTTCCAACCTATCTTCAAAAACAGAAAAATGGTTAGATAAAGCTTTTAGTTCATGAATTACCTCATTGTCGGAGCTGTTTGCAATGCTAGCCACGATTCTTCTTGTCCTCCTTTCTCGATCCTTATCATCCGTGTCACAAGCTAAGCTAGCTTGCACCATATCCTCCATCATTTTGTATGCGTCATTAGTAGACTTGTACCAAAAGTTATCACTGCCGGCTAGGTCTAAATCCTTTTGAGAACTCTTAGTCAAACCATAGAAGAAGAGTTTTATGATTTCATCCTTTTCCAATCCGTTCTCATGGCAATTCCTAATCATTTCCCTAAGCCTTTTCCATGCATCAACTAGTGATTCACCCTCGTCTTGCTTGAAAGCTTGAATATCCCGAAGCATTTTCCTTGCTAAACTAGGGGAAAGAATCGTGAGACATACTTTTCGCGAAGTTGATTCCATGTAGTGATGGTACCTTTATCAGGCTCATCGAACCAAACACGCGCCTCTCCCGTGAGAGACGAAGGAAATAAGCTAAGTTTCACATCGTAATTGGTGACCTCTCCTCCGTATTTGAACATTTTGCACAAACTAGTTGATGATATACCATATACAGAGCTCTACCTCCGTATAAAAGACTGGATACGAAGATCCCTTCGTAAGTAGCGAAGGTACCAATATATTGTACCAAACAAACATGTCCGTAGCCAGAGCTACGATGATACCTCCGTAATTCCGGGGCTCCTGGGACTATTTATCCCATCATTATAAAAGATAAGGAACGGATACACACGAATCCCTTCCACGCTTATCGGAACTCCTAAAAAGGAATGAAATCAAACACTCCTAAAAACTAGGACACGGTTTAAGAGTCCTAAACATATCTCTTCTATATTTAGAAGATATCACAAAAAGAGGAAGGGATTTACCCTAAACCCTTATCTTCCTCTCCAAGACTTCACCCTCTATATAAAGAGGGGAGGTGCCATACGGCAGGGGATGATCACATCTGACCTCCACATCCCTAAACGATCGAAAACAAACCCAAAGCCTCATAACCGGCTGGGGATAATCAACATTCACTAAAAGGCGTAAAGTGGCTTACTGCCCTCTGACCGGAAGGGAATCGTCAACGAAACACCTCAAACCAACCTCACACCCTCGGTTGGGTCGTAGTGCGATTATTTGGTCAAACAAATTGGCGCCATCCGTGGGACCTTTGCACCCAAATTCGAATCCAGCCACGACAAAAAAAAAACATTATGCCAAACTCTAATCCCTTTCCGGAACAACCCATGTCAAACACTGCCCACAATTATGAGGCATGTGATGGCAAGACTCTCCCGGTCGAAGAACGCAACCCCCCAGAAGAACAAAAAACCGGAGAGGGTCGACAGCCGCAGCCGTCCAAATAGCAGGTCAAGAGATCTGCCAGATAACAGCCCAAGGCGAGGTAATAGGTAGCGATCTCGACATAAGAGAGATTAGCGTCGAAAGAGATGTATTTCGGGCTCCAGAGGTGGAAGACGCAAAATAATCTTTCGCCAGCAGTGCGGGAACATGAAAGAGAAGACAGAGATCAGATCCAAGAAGCAGAAGACAACTCAAAAATAACAGGAAGAGCCCGTCAGCAGCTTACCGAAGGAGATCCGAACAAGATGAAGGAAACGAAAAATAAAGATAACCCTGAGACAATAAGAAGCCAGGTACCAGTATTCCCACCATACCCGCTTTGTCAAGGAACCCCAACAGGGGTACCATCGGTGAATGTTGTGCAGACAACGCATGGGCTAGGCATGTACCAGGTGTCGAGTACATACCCAACATACCATTCCGGGGGATGTCTTTACCCTTACGGAGGATCGTTTATTCAGTACCTAGGGACACCACACTTTGGTGGAAGTTACCCGGAGCACATGCAGACCCCGTGGTACTACCCGTAAAGCATCATGACCCCGCAATACCCAGCGTACACAATTAAGGCAAATCCAACCACCAGAGTTGAAAAAGACAAGGTGGAGCAAAGGGAATCGGAGCCAAAATACAAGGGGTCATGTGCACAATTTACCAAGGATCTGCGCCAACACGTACCTCCGGTAAAAATACTGGAAATCCAAGAGTTAAATTGGTATGACGGTACCTCCGATGTTGATGAATTCTTGAGAAACGTCGACGAAGTAGCCAAAGCGGAAGAATGGAGCGATCCAGCAAGTTGCCACGCCATCCTCTACCTCTTGCATGGAAAGGCAAGGGTATGGCTCGAAGACTTGCTTGAAGAAAGTATCCATAATGTCAGTGACTTTAAGTCAAAATTGAAGAAGGAATTTGGCCCTCACCTACGGGCCCACAACATCAAGCAGGAAGAGGAGGAAGAGACAGAAGATTTTCTGAAGCGGTATGGAGATAGCAATCGAAGTTTAATAAACATATCGGAAGAAGAAAGGATATCCGGAGCCATCCATGGCCTCCGATCAGGAGACCTGATACGGCACTTGTGCCTCAGTAAACCAAGGAATTGCCAAGAACTGGTGGAGAAATTCCACGAATGGAAGAACGCGGAAGAAATAGCAGAAAAAGCTATGGCCAAATGGAAATCTATGATCAAGCAGAATGGAAAACAGACAGAGCCTACGGAAAATATGGTGACCGGTGAGTTCTCCCTCACAGGTAGTAAGATTAATAGCTACAAAAGAACGATAGGCAATCTCCAGAAAACTCCATCAGAAATTTTGTCGTCCGAGGAAATAGCAAAAACATTTGTCAGGCCACTACCGCTATCCGGGCGAGGAACCAGAAACCTAGACAAATTATGTTGCTTCCACAATGGATACGGGCATGGCACAGATTACTGCAGAGAACTACTGAGGCAGATAGATAACGCAGCCAGGGAAAACAAGTTAGCACACCTGGTAAAAAGGAGAAGGCCAAGTATGGATGAAGCAGAACCAGGAGAGCACCGAAGCAGGATATTGTCAAACACCATGATCCCAGAAAAGGGACCACAACACTATCACTTTGAAGAACTGGACGAAAAGGTGTCGGCAGACCCGATGCTAATAAATGTGAACATAGGCAGTGTGTGCTTGAGGAACACCCAGGTAGACACGGGAAGTGGTAGAGATATAATCTACAAAAAAAGCTTCCTCAGACTGCCGAAGAAGGTTCGAGAGACAATCACACCACTGGACACGGAGGTGGTAGGGTTCGCCAGTGAACGCATTCGCCCATTGGGAGAAATATGGCTAGACCCCACTATCGGAAGATACCCCTGGCGAAGAACGGCAAGGATCCTGGCGATTGTGATAAAAGCAAACTCACCCTATGACATGCTCTTGGGTAGAGAGGGAATGAAGAAATTCCACATGGTAGCATCAACGATACACGGTTGCGTGCAGTACAAGTCTCGTGGAGGGATGAGAACCATACCCTCTTCATTCACTGAAGAAGAAAAGGGAAAGAGCTCCGTACCGTGGTACAAACGCAACAAAAGGATGATTCAGAAAGGACCCAGAGGGCACCTAGAGATCATAAAAGGGAGACCAGAAACATCCAGACCAGCAAAGAAAGAAGAAGCCTACATACCAAAGACTCCGACAAGCATTAAGACCGGTTGGAGCGTAATTTGCCCTCGAGATAAGCCAAATTAACAGAGCAAATAGGGAAGCAAAAAAGTAGCAGCTAGGAACAATACAAAAAAAAAATTGTAACTTCCTCCTGCCATGTACTTATAAACTCCCAAAAATATATAAAACGATCGTAATAATTTTCTAAATGCGCATAAAATATCTTTAATTTGGATAGTCAAGGGGACGCCCCATAAGACATTCAACATAAACATGAGGTAAAATCCCATGTCAACATGCATAAAACACTCCTTCCTAATGATGGAAGTGTATAAGCATAAATGCATAAGACACTCCTTAAGAGTGTATAAGAATAATAAAAGTACAGTATCACTTCTTTAAAACAAGAAGTACGCAGAAAAGAAGCTCGAGAATATGACGAAGCAATTGCAAAATCGGCAGAGATAAAGCTATGATGGAGGAAAATTCACACACAAAACAACAAAGTGCACAAGAAAATAAGTCATCCGGAATTTACAATCGCATGCTTGGGGCATCAAAAAATATATGTATAGAATACAAAGGATCAACAATCTACATCTCTTGAGGCCAAATGTTATAAAGATCAGCTACCGAAGCATCAGGATTTGAAGAAGTCTGCTGAATATAAGGAAAAGAAACATTCCTTAGAGCCTCCTCAGCAACAATGATCCACTCCTCAGTACCAAGAAGTCTTTCCCTCCCCCTAAGACAACTTCTCCATGACCCTCCATGCGCAAAAGTAACAAGGCCCTTGCATCAGCCCGATTAGCCTCGATAAGCTCATCAAGGCCCTGATCAAATTCAGGGCTCGCCATCAACATACGGAAAACATTAGGAATGGCGCCAGAAATAAGTTGGCGCATGGAATTTGCCATGTTCTCCAGCTCCAATTCCCTCAGGGCAATCCTTTCCTGCAAATTACTGATAACCACCGACGGCCCAGCAGCAGTAAGAGTGGCAATCTGCTCATTAGCAGCATCCAAACTATGCGTAGCCATGGACAGAGCTTCCTGAGTATCAGCAAGCTCCCTCCACAAAGTACTAACGAGATGATTATCACCCCCACCAGATTGAGAAGCTCTTAGAGAAGCTACCTCTGCCTTATACCTCCGCAGATCTTCCTCCAAAAAGTGCACCCTCGCACTAGTAGCCGAACCAATCATACCAGCAGCAAACAAAGCTTGGTTGGTAATCTCAGCAAGCCTCTAATTGGCATTGTATCAAGCATAGTCCTCAAGTGATCAGGAACTAGCATATTCAAACTCATTCGGCAAAGCTGGGGATCAGACAGCTAATTATGAAGAGGAATCCCTAAAAAACAAGGAAACTTTGCTGTGAATACAAGGGAAGCATTAACTGAAGAAAAACAAAATCACAGCAAGCCACCTACCGGCAGCAGCCTCATTCTCCTCAGCAGGCTCTTTTCCAGGCCTACGCCCAGGGTCAGAAGTACCAGCTGAACAAGAAGACACATACATAAGATTTACGGAAGACATGAGTAGAAGAATTAAAAGGAAAAACACATACCCTTGTCAGAATTGGGGATAGGTACAGCAGCTACAACCTCACCCCTTAACGGAGAAGAATCAATGACAATAACAGAAGGCCCTGCAGCCACAGTGTCTGCTGCACCAGATAACCCACCAACCAACCGCTGCCTCTTTGGGGGAGGTCCAAATCCACCGACAAGGGTAGGATCAAGGTCACGCCTCCCATCATCTAAATCAGGCAGAGGCCTCCTACCGAAGACCATACCTCGAGGATTCATAGTCACAGCTTCCCTCAGCGATAACTCTATGCATACAACGTAAAATAATAATAAGAGGAAGCAACAACTGGGGAATTAACAAAAGAGACAGGAAGAAGCATGATACCTTCACAACACCATATCAAGACCGGCTCATCGGGAAAACCATCCCAGGTCGAAAGAATGCCACTAAGGTACAAAATCACAGTAGGATAAACAACTAACTCAAAGGGAGATCTATGCACTTGATGGACCATTGGATTATCCATGGCTATATAGTCATGCACATTGTCCTGAAAAGACATCCCCGACACCAACCTATCCGTATTAACCAAACGCCTGAACGCCGGATGGATGTATTTCTCACTAAAAAACAAAACCCCCGGTTTCCAATTCAACATGTCACAATCTCTGATATTAAAAAATAACCTACCCGGCCTTTCCTCAACCATAACCCAACCTTCACGAATGCCAAGTTTGAAGAAATACCGAAATAGTCTTATTGATGGCTCTATTTCATAAGCATGACAAATAATGATAAAAGACATTATCATGGTAATTGCTAACGGGTGCACCACAGATAAATAAAGATTGAAATGATCAAGTAACCCTAATAACCAAGGGGACAAAGGAATTCTAAGGTTGCCACCAGAAAAAGCAGCGGTATACATACCTATGAACCCAGACGACGCATCCAAAACTGATTCCGACCGGCCCGGAACCCTAATTTCAGGATCGTCGGGACGGCAAAAACACCGGCGAAACCAGGCAACATCTTCAGAAGACATCTCCGAATACGTAGTGCTAATGATATGAAAATGGGTCCTCATTGTTAAATATGGAGAAGACAAAATGGGGGAGAGGGTATCCTTGAAGATGATAAAAGAAGAAGAAGAGTAGAAAAGAAAGACTCTTCGAAGCCGTCACAAATATTAAATAGTAGACAAAAGGGATGATTTGAAAACCGGCGCAGAAACTCCCCAACCATCGATCAGTCTCTCTTCTCGAGATGGGCGCGTTGGAATTAACTCTTGATGGGATGCATACGCGACAAAGTAAAATTACAATTTTACCCTTAAACGAACTTCGAAGTAGCAAAGAGCAATCAAAACCGAAGCTCCTCTAGAGCTCCAAATAAAAAGGTACGCCATTCATTTTATTCTTCTTTTTGTATTATTTTAATGAGTCTGATACGATACTCTACAGATAGACTCTCCCATCAGACTGGGGGGCTTGATGATATACCATATACGGAGCTCTATCTCCGTTTGAAAGACTGGATACGAAGAACCCTTCGTAAGTAGCGAAGGTACCAATATATTGTACTAAACAAACATGTCCGTAGCCAGAGCTACGATGATACCTCCGTAATTCCGGGGCTCCTGGGACTATTTATCCCATCATTATAAAAGATAAGGAACGGATACACACGAATCCCTTTCATGCTTATCCGACCTCCTAAAAAGGAATGAAATCAAACACTCCTAAAAACTAGGACAAGGTTTAAGAGTCCTAAACATATCTCTTCTATATTTAGAAGATATCACAAAAAGAGGAAGGGATTTACCCTAAACCCTTATCTTCCTCTCCAAGACTTCACCCTCTATATAAAGAGGGGAGGTGCCATACGGCAGGGGATGATCACATCTGACATCCACATCCCTAAATGATCGAAAACAAACCCTAAGCCAATAACCGGCTGGGGATAAACAACCTTCACTAAAAGGCGTAAAGCGGCTTACTGCCCTCTGACCGGAAGGGAATCGCCAACGAAACACCTCAAACCAACCTCACACCCTCGGTTGGGTCATAGTGCGATTATTTGATCAAACACTAGTGAACCTGCTTACATGCTTATGTGGATTGGATTTGGCTCGGCCGTCATATTGGTTGTCTTGGATTAACTTAAGGTGGTGTCCTTTGACTGAGAACGAGTCTCCTAGGTTTGGGGGTAAAATGGCCGATCCCGGTGTAGGTGGGACGGCTCTCGTTCTCTCGATCATGGGTCGGTCAAATGCATCCATTTCCATTCTAGGCGAGTCTAGTTCAGAAGAAGTGTCGGATGAGGTGTCGGATGATCCTAAAGGTGGGTCTTCGTCAAAAAGGGTTGCTAAGCTAAATACTGGTAGTGGAATCGGTGTGTTGTCTCTCCTGTTTCTTCTAGGTGTACCCACTGTTGTAAAACTCACCGAGTCGATCCGAGTACTCGTTGAGTACTCGCTACAAGGCAAGGCGCTAAGTCGACCCGAGTCGTCCGATTAATCCGAGTACTCCCCGAATTGGCCGCTTTGACCTCCCGAGTACTCACCGCATTGACCCGAGTACTCACAACTCACTAGTCGGCCGACCTGGAAGCGTCTAGCGACTTCCGCAACCTTGGGTGTACCTGAGCTTGAAGATGCACTATCAACTATCGTTCCCGATCTTAATTGCATCAACAACCTAAATAACTTGAAAAACTAAAAAGAAAAGATCAAACGCACCAATATAAAAATAAAATGAAAAACTAAACTAAACTACTTAAACTAGTAATTAAAAAGAAAATATTTTTGGATTTTTAAATTTTAAAGAAAAAATGAAAATACTAGCTAAACCTAAACTAGATTAAAAGAAAACTAACCTAAAAACTGAAAATTAACTTTCTCGTGCCGAAACACAAGAAAGAATTGAACTACACTACTAAACTAAGAATGCGGCGCGTCCCCGGTAGCGGCGCCAAAAACCTGATGTTGTTTTTTAGTAAGAAAAGAAAAACAAAATAATACTTAAACTAGTAATTAAAAAGAAAATATTTTTGGATTTTAAATTTATAAAAGTTGTACAAGTAAATACCTCAAACTAAACACACACTAACGGGTAGAGAACCCGATCGAATGTAGTTAGTGTTGTGGTAAGTACAGGATCATTTGCAAGGACGCTTGCACTACCTAGTCTAATAATATGTGTAATTCTAGCGGTTGGGGGTTGTCACGATTTCCTATTAAACTACTGAAATGAAAGCAAAATAGAAGCCGCAACTGCTTGGTATAGCGAGAAGCTTCTTTTAATCTAGTAAATGAAATTGAAAGGGCTAATTGCTTGGAAAGTCATCCAACTTGTCCCAAATACCTTTTCCGGGTCCAAACAAAAAAAAGTTCTATTGTGAGGAAAAAAACCGGTTATTTTTTCTATTATGGGGTCATGGTCAGGTTCCCAGTCACTTTGTAATTTTTATTTTAATAAATATTAAATTTGTAATGCCACATAATCAATAATTATGGACATATGGTAGTAGCAAAAAGAATATGACTGAAAGATCATGAATATTGTCTAACAAATTAAAATTGGTGGTACCTGCTAAAACCCTTTCATCACCCCGCCCTTTAATTTTACTCTACTACTCTTTCTTTCATTTATACCACATTTCTCATCTTTACAAATCATTGCAAGGTTACAACTCATTATGCATACAATACTACAAACATTACAACTCATTATGTAATAGTGTGTATCTATCTTTATATATCTATATTTTTGCTTTATACCCTCATCATCATCATCAATCCATGGTGAAAAGACAAAACACTGCTGTTGCTGCTTCTTCTTGTTTTACAAATCCCACAGCTTTCGGCGACGATTTATACATATGTATCTGTATGTGTATATGAATACGAATATGTATATGTATGTGTGTGTATAGATCTATGTGTATATGGTTTGTAAGAATCCCACAGCTGCTGCTGCTTCTGCTTTTACAAATCCCACAGCTGCTTCCGGCGACGATTTATACATATGTATATGTATGTGTATATGAATACGAATATGTGTGTATAGATCGATTTTGATGGTGTGAGAATCTTCGATTTGATAAGGAAGAAGACATTGATTTTTTAGGGTTTTGAATTGGGTGGGATTTTTAGAATTTGGGGGAAAGTAAATCTGGGTAGGAGTGTGTGGTAGGGTAAATCTGTATATATTTTTATATAATATATACACACATGGCAAGATGATGTGTTAAAAAAGGTGTGGCAACCGGCTAAAACATGTACACATAAGCAAAAAAGTGACGCGGTCCCCTTATACATATTTTAGCCGGGTTTTCTCCCTACATTAAAACTTTTTTTTGTTTGGACCCCGGAAAAGGTATTTGGGACAAGTTGGATGACTTTCCAAGTAATTAGCCCAAATTGAAAAGCAAATTACAGTAATTAAAATACTTGTTTGGCATCTCCGATCTCATGGTACGACCGAATACTATCCTATTTACTCGCTAGTCTGTTGGAAAACTTATTCACGGCTCAGATTCTCGTTAGATTCACTTTGCCTATGTAAACTGTGTTGTCACTAGACTCACACTACTCTTTAAACAAATTCTCGTTAGATTCATTGTTTAAGCATTATTAATCTAAGTTTGTGTTACTGATTCATCTTTTAGTATACCCGCCTCTAGTGCACGTTTCCATGTCACTAGATCGTGTCTGACATTGTTAAGCATCATGTTCAACTTATTCTAATTATTATGGTTCTGGATCCGTCCGTTAAAACTGAATCACCTTTTACATCTAATTTTAGACCGATTAGCAAGCCCAGCGCCGCTCAGGGATACCCAGCGCCGTTGGTAAACCCTACAGCTCTGATTTTTGTGAAATCAAATCCGTTACCACCCAAACCAGCCCTGGAAATCAAACACCGATCAACGTGGAAATGTTTGAAGCTACTGAAGCACGAAGGAACTCAGAAAACTTGGAGGAGAGGAAAGGAACGAACGTCAAAGAAGCCATAAGTCACTTCGAACGATTTCCAACGGGAACCGGCCCCCGGCCGACCCCGTATTCTTCCTCAACCTAGTTCCTAGGCCGAGTCCGACTGAAGACTCGTTAAACTTAGCGCTTCTTGGGAGGCAACCCAAGCCGTATTTTCATTTTCATTTTTATTTTTATTTTTATTTTTATCTTTTTAGGAATATGTGACTATTCATCTTTTAGTATACCGTCTAGTGCACGTTTCCATGTCACTAGATCGTGTCTGACATTGTTTAAGCATTATAATCTAAGTTTGTGTTACTGATTCATCTTTTAGTATACCCGGCTCTAGTGCACGTTTCCATGTCACTAGATCGTGTCTGACATTGTTTAAGCATTATAATCTAAGTTTGTGTTACTGATTCATCTTTTAGTATACCCGGCTCTAGTGCACGTTTCCATGTCACTAGATCGTGTCTGACATTGTTTAAGCATTATAATCTAAGTTTGTGTTACTGATTCATCTTTTAGTATACCCGGCTCTAGTGCACGTTTCCATGTCACTAGATTCGTGTCTAGATTCATTGTTTAAGCATTATTAATCTAAGTTTGTGTTACTGATTCATCTTTTAGTATACCCGCCTCTAGTGCACGTTTCCATGTCACTAGATCGTGTCATTGTTTAAGCATTATTAATCTAAGTTTGTGTTACTGATTCATCTTTTAGTATACCCGCCTCTAGTGCACGTTTCCATGTCACTAGATCGTGTCTGACATTGTTAAGCATCATGTTCAACTTATTCTAATTATTATGGTTCTGGATCCGTCCGTTAAAACTGAATCACCTTTTACATCTAATTTTAGACCGATTAGCAAGCCCAGCGCCGCTCAGGGATACCCAGCACCGTTGGTAAACCCTACAGCTCTGATTTTTGTGAAATCAAATCCGTTACCACCCAAACCAGCCCTGGAAATCAAACACCGATCAACGTGGAAATGGTTGAAGCTACTGAAGCACGAAGGAACTCAGAAAACTTGGAGGAGAGGAAAGGAACGAACGTCAAAGAAGCCATAAGTCACTTCGAACGATTTCCAACGGGAACCGGCCCCCGGCCGACCCCGTATTCTTCCTCAACCTAGTTCCTAGGCCGAGTCCGACTGAAGACTCGTTAAACTTAGCGCTTCTTGGGAGGCAACCCAAGCCGTATTTTCATTTTCATTTTTATTTTTATTTTTATTTTTATTTTTATTTTTATTTTTATTTTTATTTTTATTTTTATTGTTTATTTTTATTTTTATTTTTATTTTATTTTTAATTTTTTTTATTTTTTATTTTCTTTCTTTCTATGTTTATTTTTATTTTTATTTTTATTTTTATTTTTATTTTTATTTTTATTTTTATTTTTATTTTTATTTTTATTTTTATTTTTATTTTTATTTTTATTTTTATTTTTATTTTTATTTTTATTTTTATTTTTATTTTTATAAAAAGATTTTTTTTAAGTTGTTATTTTTATTGTTTATTTTATTTTTTTTTTATTTTTATTTTTATTTTTATTTTTATTTTCATTTTTATTTTTATTTTTATTCTTATCTTTTTAGGAATGTGTGACTAATTCACTTAATTGCAATTAGCCAACTCAAGTCTTTGAAGATGTTCATCATTCAAGTCGCTCTACAAATGCCATCTTCAACAACATTCATGCAATATAAGCCCGAGAAGTTTCGTTAATCCTTTACTTTATCGTGTTTTTCCTATTACCCTTTTATTATGTAATGTCTAGTACAACGGGGACGTTGTACAACTTAAGTGTGGGGGTATATGATGAACGTCCATTTTGTGATAAAAACCCCTATCGAAAGGCTTCATTTCTATGTCTTAAATGAGTTAATATTCCAGAACTATCGGTACTTAATGGATTCTATGTTTACGTAGGTTCACGGAAGATGCGAGTGAGGGTAAATGGCATCAAGTGACTCAAGATGAAAGCCTATGAAGTAACAAGACACAAGGAGGTGATTCGGAAGACGAACGAAGCAATACGAGAAGCAGCAGGAGCTGCCAGCGCCGCTGGAGCCCAACCAGCGCCGCTGGGCGGCCCAGATCAGCAACCGACTTATTTCACTATTTAAGCCGAATCAGCCCTCAAAACCCTAAGAGAGAGCCGATTCAGCAGCCCTAGCCGCCCATATTCAACCCCCTGTCGACTTTGCATATTCCAAGGAGGTTTTGGAGCTTCTAATACCTTCCGATATTCATCCTCGACCTAGATCTACTCTTTTATTTTACTTTTAGTTGGTAAACAATGTCTTTCATCTTTTCAGACTTTGTTATTCCTTTAATAATGTCAGGCTAGTAGGCTGAATACTTGTTTGGATCGATGTGATCATGTAGACGTTTATTTATTTTACTTTATTTGTTAGATCTGTTGGAGTGTGCTTTACTGTTTGTCGTAGATCCATGCTTTACTAGTTCTTCATATTATTATCGGTTCTATATCTGCATGTATTGATTTAATTCTGATGATCGGTCTATAATCATACAATAGGATTAATACATAAGGATGGAAAACACTAGTCGGTCTTTAACTAGATGTAAAAGGTGATTCACTTGTAACCGAGGAATCCAGAACCGTAGTAATTAGGACGAATAGAACATGATGCTTAACAATGTCAGACGCGATCCAGTGACTTGGAAACGAGCATTGTGGTCACCGGAGAGAATTACTATCTGGCCATGGCTTAAGAGCCGGGTAATTTAAAGATGAATTAGTAACACGAACTTTAGGTCATTAATGCTTAAACAATGAATCTAACGAGAATTTGTTTAGAGTAGTGTGAGTCTAGGGAAAACACTAGTTACTTAGGCAAAGTGAATCTAACGAGAATCTGAGCCGTGATTAAGTTTCCAGCAGTCTAGCAAGTAGGTAGAATGATATCTGGTCGTACCATGAGATCTGAGATGCCAAACAAGTATTTTAATTTAATTACTGTTATTTGTTTTTTCAAACTATTTTCAGACTAAGCCTCTCGCTGAATAAGCGGTTGCGGCTTCTATTTACTTTTCAGTATTTTAACTAGTTTAATAGGAAATCGTGACAACCCCACAACCGCTAGAATTACACGTATTACTAGATTAGGTAAAGCAACGCGTCCCTGCGAACGATCCTGTACTTATCACTTAACTATACTACATCTGATCGGGTCCCCTGTCCGTTAAGGTGTGTGTGTGTTTTGAGATATTTACTTGTACAACTTTTATAAATTTAAACACTAAAAAACGCAACCCATCAGTAATAATGTTTTATTTTAAATAAAAGTAAATTTTATTTATGGATAAATATAAAATAAAATAAATAAAAGTTGAGGAAGAGGTGTGGAAGAGGTGTTATGTGGCAGTGTGAAAGAGTGTGGATGAGGTGCCTAATATATAAGGCCTTAGCACATGAAGAATGGGTTCATGATGAAAATAGGTGCGAAAATTGATATTATTTATATCCAACGAGAATTTTACCCGCGCGTTGCCGCGGAAAACGATAATTATCATATTTAACACTATATATGGTTGCTTCGTTACGGACCAGGGTAAAAAGTCTAATTGTTTTAGACTTTCAGTTGCTTCTCTAATTACCAGGGCAAAAGAGAGTGTAACTTTTCTCTTTTAAAAGGGTTTTGTAGTTACTTGTCTAATTACCGGGGCAAAAACTAAAATTATTTTTCTCTTTTAAAAGAGTTTTTGTAGAAAGGGGGAAAAAATAGACCAAAAAAAAGCAAAAAAAAAATAGTGTAATTATTTTAGACTTTTAGTTACTTGTCTAATTACCGGGGCAAAAATAGTATAATTTTTCTCTTTTAAAAGAGTTTTTGTATGCAAAAAGTTAGACTAAAGTGATAAAACCTAAAAGTTAAGTGGTAAAAATAAGAAATTCTAAAAGTATACAATCGTAAAAATAAAAAAAACAACAAAAAGACAAAATAGGAATAAGACAAAATAGCTGACGTCAGCGACCGCTACTGTTCATAAGGCGACTGCAATTGTAATATTAATAATAACTAGCGAGGTTTGGCCCCACTTTGCGGGGCTCCAAATGTTGTGTTAATCCGGGTTTATTATTATAATCTACTTGAGAACACAAAAGGAAGAAAACTATGGAAAAAACCAAGAAAAAATCCCAAATGGGATTCAATATGGCAAAATCCAAATAGTGATGCGGAGTATAAGATGAACCAACAGAAGAGAACAAAACAAAAGCAAAAAAAAATGTGCAAGAAACCAAGTAAAACCGAAAGAAAAAAAAACCGAACGGGATCCTATATGGCAAAATTCGAGTAGTAACGCGGAGTGTAGTTGGACTAATAGAACAGTGTAACGTGACGGTGATTGAGAACAAAAAAGCAAAAAAACTATGAAAAAAACGAAGAAAAAACAAAAAGAAAAAAACCCCATACGGGACCCGATATGGCAAATTCAAATAGTGATGCAGGATATAAAATAACTCAACAAAAGAAAACACAAAAGACAAAAATAATTATGCAAGAAACCAAGAAAAACGGGAAAGAAAATAAACCCGAACGGGATCCGATATGACAAAATCCGAAATCGAAAGAAAAACTCTAAACGGGATCCGATATGGCAAAATCTAATAATGATGTGGGGTTATAACACGAACCAATAAACACAAAAGCAAATTTGTTTTTGCAAGAAACCAAGCAAAACCGAAAAGAAAAAAATTCAAACGGATCCGATATGGCAAAATCCGAATAATAAAGACGAACCAATAGAAGAGAACACAAAAGCAAATTTTTTTTGCAAGAAACCAAGAAAAACCGAAAAGAAAAAAATTCAAACGGGATCCGATATGGCAAAATCCGAATAATAACGCGGAGCATAAGTCAACTAATAGAACAGTGCCACGTGGCGGTGGCACTGTTCATTAGCTCGAGACTATTTGGTCACTTGTTGACTAAAAAGGTATATCCATCCACTTGGCTATCTCTACACCTTCTTTTCTTTCTTCAACTTTCACATTCTGTCAACCTCTTTCTCTTACAATCAAGGGACTAACCAACTTGTATGTCATGTGATATCATATATACAGATTACACATTATAAATCGTTAGATATGTACAATAGCAATATCGAAAATTTAAATACACACAACTATAATATTTTAAATTTTTAAGTTTTGCTGTAAAAAAATTGTACTAAATCATTAACTCAAACATTAAATAAGTTATCCAAATTTAATTGGGACACAAACTCTTTTCACTTAGGTGCCAACATTGCATCTTTATTAGTTTGACTGTCTAGCCTTAGAATTCGTGTACACGAAACATATATAAAAATAAACACAAATCATAAACTTTTTTTAAACGGCATAAACTTCTAGTACGATAAAAGTAACAGATGTTTTTTAGTTTAGGAGTTATAAATTTACAACAAATCTTTACCATTTACAACCATAGATGTTTTATACAATTGTACAGTATAATATATACATTTGTTGTAAATGATTAAAGTTTGTTGTAGATTCATCACTACGTTTTTAGTTTTGCAAACTAAAGTACTCATTGATGAGATGTTAATAATTAGTTGTTTACAAGCCATGATGTATAGATGTATGGTAAGGATATAGTACAAAAAAGCACAAATTAATCATACATGTGAAACTATAAAATAAGAACAATAGAAAATAATAAAGAACACAAGAAGATGGAGATAATAAAGAATTATGTTATTCATCTCATATAGAGACATATATTTGTAGTTGTTAGGTCGGAAATCGACCAAGTATAATTTGTTCAGAAATAGCTTGAAGTTTAGTGAAGACGTTTGTACAGAATTCTGAGATGTCTCAGAATTCCTTCACTGAAGCTTCACTTCAGTTCAGATCAAGATAAATCTGAAGCATTCATTCTGAAGTCAAAGACTGAAGTATGAAGAAGAGAATCATCTCAGAAGCGATCAAAGAGTGATTCTACCAGATCGAAGACTGAAGCATCTCAGTGTAAAGTATTTACAACACTTTACACTGATTACGAGGAAGACTTTTTACTTTACATACCTTTACCCAGTTAATAGATTTATCTATTAATAAAAGGTACAAGGTAAAAGTATAGGTTTGGAACATAGTACTATAAGTCACATCAACTGACTTATATACTCTTCCTAGTACAAGCATGTAAGGAATTAGGTTTAATTCCTTAAATGCTCACAACCACTTTTATACGATCTTGTCCATGTCATCATGGACTTGGTCTATAAATGCAAAGTCTTCTCACAACTTGCAAAAAGCTTGAAACTTTAGCATTGCAACTTGTGAGATATACTCTAAGTAAAACTTACGAGTATTTCCAAGTTATTTAGATCACTTGTTTTTCGGGATTGTTTAGATACTTACACTTGGGTGTTTATCTTTGTTCCGCAACAATCCTTGTATTTGTTTATATATCAATAAATCAAATACATTAGAAAGGAAACAACGTGTCTCAATGCTACATACTTGATTATACATATATATATATCTTTATATAGTTTCTGCCATTTAGTTCTTGTTATTTACGTTAAGTCATTTGTTTCTTGTTATCCATATCTGGATCGTAAACTTAACTTGTCCATCAAGATTAGTTGTACTTGCCAGTCGGGTTTAGTTAATCATCTATATTTGGGACTCACAATTGGTATCAGAGCAGCAAGGTTGAATTATATCAATTCTTTAACCTTTGATCTGCATAGATGGCTGACTTTCAACAAGAATGACCTGACCCTAATAACACTACTTCACCCCCTGTCATCAACAACAATATACCATCGCATAATGTACACGTACACTTTCCAAATAATCCTGTTCCCAAGTTTGATGGGAACAGTGAAAACTTTCAAACATGGAAAGCATGCATGCTAAAGTATATTGCTGGTGTTGAAAGACACTTACCCGATATCTTAAAAGAAGGACCCTTTGTCCCCATGAATGCCTCTACTGTTGTCAGAAATACCGATGGGACTCCTAGGCAGTCACCTAAGGAGAAGGATCATTGGTCTGAGGAAGATCATAGACTTGTAGACCTTGACACTAAGTTACAAAATATGATTTTATATGCAGTTCCTGAAACCCTTATGCCCACTCTTGTTTTACTTGAAAATTCCAAATTAATGTGGGAAGAACTAATGACACAGTTTGAAGGCACAAATGAGACAATTGTCACAAGAAAAGTTGCTTTAAACAAAAGATATGAGTCTTTCTTTGCTATCCCTGGGGAAACCTTAACTCAAACTTACATCAGATTCACAAATCTGGTAAATCAACTGAAAGCCCTGGGTGTAACCAAAGATAAAGAAATTTTGTTGGAAAAATTTTGTGACATTTTACCTTCCAAATGGGAAAATTTGATCTTGGTTTTAAGACAAGGAAAAACCTTGCACAGTCACACTCTTGCTTCCCTTTATGGAGCCTTCAGATATACTGAAGAAAACAAAGCTGAGAGAGCTTTGGCTGAGCAAGATGCCAAAAATCATGTTTCTACCAGTTCTGGTATGGTTCAGTATTCTGAACCACATAATACTGCTCTACTATCTTCTGAGAGTGACATTTCTGACTCGATGAAGAAGATGGTTTCTGAAATGTTAAAAACTGGTGTCTCTGGTAATGTTACTCGTGATTGTAATGAGGATGACAATGATGATCTGGTTGCCATGCTGGCTAAAACGTTCAATCGTTTTAAGGCCAAATCAAATCGAGCTGGCAAACCTTTTGCTTCTAGCGCTTCTATTGACAAGTCTAATCTTGAATGCTTTAAATGTGGCAAGAAAGGACATTTCATGAAGGAATGCAGATCTAGTCAACCATCATCATCACAATCTGCTCCTAACCATTCTATTTTTCAGAAATCTGACGACAGCTATAAGGCCAAATACAAGAAGTTAAAGGCACATATGGCTCTTCTGGCACAAGACAACTCAAGCAACAGTTGTATGATTGCCAAAACTGAAAAATGGGAAGATTCTGATGAATCATCTGATGATGAAGAAGAAGTTAGGGACATGTGTTTCATGGCACAAGAAGATCAAGGTCATTTGGTCAAATCCGATGTTGAATCTGGTCGCTGGGTGGATATTGTAATGAAAAAGGTCAGTAATTTTGGCTTTGAAAATAATGAGGAACACAAACTGGACCTTTTGGTTCTTTTAGAGGCTGACATCTCATTTGTTGAGACAGTGCGTTCAGAAAGCCTAAAAATGTTTGAAAATAATGCTTCTGAACTAAACGCCAGTCATGCCAGACTGAAAGAACTGAAAGCTGAAAGATGTTCAATTGGCTCTAAAAAGTTATCAGTCTATGGTTGCAACTTTAGAATTGGAAAAGGAAGAATTAAAATCCATCCTTGAAAAAGAACAAGCAATTATTAAATCTTGGATGAAAGCACCAAGGCCAGATGCTGCAATTAAAAATACTTTTGCATCACAAAGAGCAGCATATGAGTCTGGTGATCTTCATTTGGCATCCATAATCACTGATTTAGATGCACTTCCAAAGGAAATAAAGCCTGAAATCATTTTTCCTAAAGTTGGCAAGCAGAAAACTGTAACTAATAAAGCCCAGGAACAATCTGAGGGTAAATCTGAAACAGCTCAGATAACTGTTTCAGAAAGGAAGGCTAAATCCAAAAAGCCATCCCCTCAGACTTCATCTAAGGTTCCTAAAGACCTAAAGAAGAAGAAAAATTTCTCCCCTACTGAGCCACCTACCTCAGATTCAGGTAAGGCTCAGGTGTCTAATGAAGAATCAATTTTGTTAAGGTTAGAAAGTCAATTTCAACTATTGGCTAGACAAGTGCAGAGTTGTAATGCACGTTTAAGAAATGTTGAAACTCCTTCTCTTCAACCTAAACAAAATACAAAACCTTTTTCTAAGCAAATCAAGCAGAAATCTGAAAAGAAAAAGGTTGAAAACCCCATCAAACCAATTGCTTTTATGTCATCTGAAATTATGACTGACATCTCATTTGTTGAGACAGTGCGTTCAGAAAGCCTAAAAATGTTTGAAAATAATGCTTCTGAACTAAACGCCAGTCATGCCAGACTGAAAGAACTGAAAGATGTTCAATTGGCTCTAAAAAGTTATCAGTCTATGGTTGCAACTTTAGAATTGGAAAAGGAAGAATTAAAATCCATCCTTGAAAAAGAACAAGCAATTATTAAATCTTGGATGAAAGCACCAAGGCCAGATGCTGCAATTAAAAATACTTTTGCATCACAAAGAGCAGCATATGAGTCTGGTGATCTTCATTTGGCATCCATAATCACTGATTTAGATGCACTTCCAAAGGAAATAAAGCCTGAAATCATTTTTCCTAAAGTTGGCAAGCAGAAAACTGTAACTAATAAAGCCCAGGAACAATCTGAGGGTAAATCTGAAACAGCTCAGATAACTGTTTCAGAAAGGAAGGCTAAATCCAAAAAGCCATCCCCTCAGACTTCATCTAAGGTTCCTAAAGACCTAAAGAAGAAGAAAAATTTCTCCCCTACTGAGCCACCTACCTCAGATTCAGGTAAGGCTCAGGTGTCTAATGAAGAATCAATTTTGTTAAGGTTAGAAAGTCAATTTCAACTATTGGCTAGACAAGTGCAGAGTTGTAATGCACGTTTAAGAAATGTTGAAACTCCTTCTCTTCAACCTAAACAAAATACAAAACCTTTTTCTAAGCAAATCAAGCAGAAATCTGAAAAGAAAAAGGTTGAAAACCCCATCAAACCAATTGCTTTTATGTCATCTGAAATTATGACTGAGATCCCCTTTGATCCTTCTGTTCCTTATGAACCAAAGAAATCTGAGACTACTAAGGGAGAGTCTAGTGAACCCATCCAAAGATGGGTTCCCAAAAAGAACTAATCTTTGTTTGTGTGCAGGGAGACCGAAAGAAGAATATATGGTTTCTGGACAGTGCTGCTGGCCGAACCATGACTGGTTATCAGACCCTGCTAGAGGAATATAGGGTGCAAGAGGGGCCCTCAATAGTTTTTGGAAATGATGGTAATGGAAAAACTGAGGGATATGGTGTGGTGAATAATGGTCAAGTCAAATTCACACGTGTTGCATATGTGAACGGTTTGAAATATAACCTGATCAGTGTCAGTCAACTGTGTGATGATGGCTTCAAGGTTTTATTTGATATTTCACAAGGCACCATATTCAACAGAGATGGAAAGGTGGTACTGATTGCACCAAGGAAGGGAAACATTTATGTCATTGATATGAATCCTTCTACCACTGAACAATGTTTCTACTCAAAGGCAGATGAAGACACAAACTGGCTGTGGCACAAGAGATTATCCCATCTGAACTTCAAAAATATTAATAAGTTGTCTAGAAAACAACTTGTTGATGGGATACCCTCTATGTCTTTCAATAAAGACAAGCCATGTCCAGGTTGTGAAATGGGTAAGCAGAAAAGAGCTTCATTCAAGACAAAACAAAGCTTTAGTATAACTGAACCTCTTCATATGCTTCACATGGACCTTTTTGGACCAGTGAATGTTCAGACCAGAGCAGGGAAGAAGTACACCCTTGTTATCGTTGATGAATATTCAAGATACTGCTGGGTGATTTTCCTCAGGTCCAAAAGTGAAGCTGCTGCTGAAATCATTGCTCTCATCAAACAAATTGAGCTCAAGCACAAGCGAAAAGTTTGTCAGCTCAGAAGTGACAATGGCACTGAATTCAGAAATGCTACTCTGGAGTCCTTCTGCACTGAAACTGGCATATCTCAGAACTTCTCCTCAGCTCACACACCAGAGCAGAATGGTGTTGTAGAAAGAAAGAATCGTACGCTGATTGAAGCTGCTAGAAGTATGTTGAATGAATCTGGTCTTCCCAAGAATTTCTGGGCTGAAGCTGTTGCAACTGCCTGCTACACTCAGAACAGATCTGTTTATGTCAAAAGACACAAGAAGACCTCCTATGAAGTACTCAGAAATAGAAAGCCTAATATTGGATACTTCCATGTATTTGGGTGTCCAGTATACATTCTGAATGATTCAAGTCAGCTTGGAAAATTTGATGCAAAAGCTGATGAAGGGTACTTCCTAGGATATTCATCAAATCGCAAAGCCTTTAGAGTCTTTAACAAGAGACTTGAAAAGGTTGATGAGTCAATTCATGTTACCTTTGATGAATCCAATTCTGCAATCTTTAAAAATTCCATTCCTGTACCACCCTCAGAAAGTCCAATAAGTTTTGGTGATTCTGATCCTATTGCTGAAACTGATCAGTCACCTGAACCTGCTTCTGAACATCTCCGTTCAGAACCAGTAGTAAACAAGCCTAGCAACATTCCATTTTATCCTCCAGTCAGTTTCAAACTACCTTCTGAACTGACTATTGGATCAGATGTACATGTTGCTTCTCCTCTGATATCAGGCTCCACTGAGCAACCTCAATCTGAAGAATTTCATGATGCAAGTCATGATCTGCAGGAAGAAGAAGAAGCTGAAGATGTATTTTCTGAAGCTCCTCCTGAAGGTACTCAGAGAAGTTCTTGCACTGATATCATTGTTCATCCTGGTCAATACTCTAAATGGACAAAAGCACATCCAATCGAGCAAATTATTGGAGAGTCCAGTAGAGGGGTTCAGACCAGAAGAGCCACAAGCGATCAATGCTTAAACGTCAGCTTCTTATCTCTAATTGAACCCAAGAAGATTGACGAGGCTATGCAAGACCCAAGCTGGGTTGAAGCCATGCAAGATGAGCTCAACCAGTTTAAAAGAAACGATGTATGGGAACTCGTTCCTTGTCCCAGTAACCTGAAGAAGGAACCAATTGGGACAAGATGGGTCTTCAGAAACAAGATGGATGAAGATGGTCATATCATCAGAAACAAAGCAAGACTTGTTGCAAAAGGATATGCACAAGAAGAGGGAATAGATTTTGATGAAACTTTTGCACCAGTTGCTAGACTTGAAGCTATCAGAATATTCTTAGCTTTTGCAGCTCATCATCAGTTTAAAGTCTATCAAATGGATGTCAAAAGTGCATTCCTGAATGGAGAACTAGAAGAAGTCGTTTATGTGTATCAACCACCAGGGTTCATCAATGAAGAAAAACCACATTGGGTGTACAGACTGAACAAAGCCTTATATGGTCTGAGACAAGCACCCAGAGCCTGGTATGATACTCTTACTAAACATCTTCTTAAAAATGGTTTTAAACGTGGTGCGATTGATAACACTTTGTTCATATTGCATGATAAAAGTGATATCCTTTTAGTACAAATTTATGTTGATGATATTGTGTTTGGTTCTACAAATGAGAAGATGTGTGAAAAATTTTCTAAAATCATGTCTTCTGAGTATGAAATGAGTATGATGGGTGAACTGACATATTTTCTGGGACTTCAAGTAAAACAAACTGAAGATGGTATTTTCATAAACCAGGAAAAATATGTCAGAGATTTATTAAAGAAATATCAATTTGATTCAGTCTCATCAAAAGATACTCCTATTTCTGCTCCATTAACTTTGGATTCTGATCCACATGGAAAACCAGTGGACCATACAAAATATCGTGGTATGGTTGGTTCACTGATGTATTTAACTGCAAGTAGACCAGACATAATGTTTGCAACATGCCTTTGTGCTAGATTTCAGTCTGATCCCAGAGAAGCACATGCAAATGTTGTTAAAAGGATCTTCAGATACCTTAAGGGTGTCCCCAGATTGGGTCTTTGGTATCCCAAAGGCTCCAGTCTAGATCTAATGGGTTATTCAGATTCTGATCATGCAGGTTGTAAGATAGACAGGAAAAGCACCACTGGAGGGTGTCATTTCCTTGGTGGCAAATTAGTAAGCTGGACCAGTAAGAAGCAGACTGCAGTATCACTATCCACTGCAGAAGCTGAGTATATTTCTGCAGCAAGTTGTTGTGCTCAGATTCTATGGATGAAAAACCAGCTGACTGATTATGGTGTTACTTACACAAAGACTCCAATCTTTTGTGATAACACTAGTGCCATTGCCATATCTCACAATCCTGTGATGCACTCGAAAACCAAGCACATCGATCTCAGGTATCATTTCATTCGTGATCATATTCTGAAAGGAGATATTGAATTGCACTTTATTCCCACTGATAAGCAAGTCGCTGATGTTTTTACAAAACCTTTAGATGTCAAAACTTTTAAACATTTGGTCAGTGAGTTGGGTATGTTAAATCCTTAGACTGGTAATCTTGTTATGAACGCCTCAGTGACACTGATCTGGTTCACCAGTCTGAGCGATCCATGTAATTTTGCTCGCCTAGCTATCGAACGCCTTTGTGATACTATCTTGGCACTTATTAATTCATGGATCATCACTTCAGGGGGAATGTTAAATATTTTTCTAACTTTAAATAAACCTTCATTTTTGAAGGGGAACCTTTTACTCAGAAAAACGTATTTAACTGAAGCACTTCAGAAAATCAAAGTTATTTCAGTTGAATATTATTAACTGAGATGGTTCAGATCTCTTTGGAACTGACCATGCTCAGAATTTATTTTGTCATCACTGAAAGACAACTATCCTTTCAAGATATTTTTTGATACTTGGTCAATTGTGTGTACACGTGGCCTACTGCATACTATGTTTTTAACTTACGTTGGTCATGCTTATGTGTCACACAAGTTGCGCCGTAAAAGAGAAAGAAATGAGTACTTTTTCTGAAAAAGTGTTACAGGGTGGGGTCACTCAAACGTCTCTGCATTTAATGCGGACTTGACCCCAGAAATTGTTTTTAATTGGAAAATCACTTTGTATTCCATCTTAAATTCAAATTCCTTTTCAT
>CM067175.1:34724334-34769497 GCA_034093135.1 Erigeron breviscapus | reverse complement strand
TACAACTTCGAACCAAAATAGTACTACACACATATAATATAGTATAATTTGTTAAGTAAAAAAAATAATTAAAGAAAGAGTTGATAAAGAAATATTATATACTCTCTCCGTCCCACTAGAAGTGTCATGTTTTGAATTTTCAAAGTCTAACATGTGTAACTTTGACCTTAAATAATTTTATTTGTGTTAGATAATATTTGATGAAAGTTATATGAATTAATTGTGTTTTAAACGTGTTTTTTAATGGTATAACTTTTATCAAGTTTTATATAACAATAAAAAATATATTTAAGGTCAAAGTTTTAAAATAAAGACTTTGAATATTCAAAGTATGACACTTCTAATGGGACGGAGGGAGTATATGGGAAAAGTGAATATAAGGCTGTCCGGCACCTAAGCTTAGGTGTGGATACCCTCACATACAAATTTTTAAATATTTTTTGATTAACGAGAACGGTACCCGCGCGTTGCGGCGGTGATGGAGGTGATGACGGGGTGGTGATGTAATGGCGGCGGCGGCGGTGGCGGTGATGGGGTGATCTACCTGACGGGCTCCGCCCTCGGATTTAAAAATTCGTCGAAAGTATATCGAATGACCACTCTAATGAAAGAGTGAAATTTTAAGAACACCCATATAATTTTTATAATTTATCGATGTACGGTTTTTGAGATAAAAGATTTTGAATGATTTAGAAGGATAAAATGATTTATGGAGGAGAGAGAGAAAAAAAAATGATTGGTTGAGATTTGAGGAGAGGGAAGGGGTATAATATAGTTATTTTAGGTAAATATAAAAATAATTGCATATTTTTATATATTGTATATTCAATCATGAAGATCTTTTTTTACTAATAATAATTTTTTTATGTGGTGTTATATACTTTCTTAGATATAAATATTCATTTCATTCTTCATATTTTAAATAGTTTTTGTTTGTATCCCACAAATTTGTCCGTGCTTTTGCAATCTTTTATGATCGTTCCGACTTAAACCATTGGCTTTTGGGAGACCATGAACGCTTCGATGAGTTGCTTTTCCATTGTCGCCTCCCAAGTCCCTCCCAATGCTTTTTGTTAACTTAACACAGCTTTTTTAATGTCAAAACGGGCCTCCCCGGACAATTTTCAAGACGAACATGCATCCACTGAAGTTTTACTCTTTTGACTCTTCTTTCTCAACTCATGCCCCGGTGCGACGATGCATGATTAATCATGTGCGAGTCCGATTTGGTAGGAGTCGGGTTTGGATTCAGCTTGACTGTGGGCTCATCTTTATTGAGACGTATTGAGTCTTTAATTTCTCGAAATAACCATTTTTGGCTACTGACATCGAAGTCATTCCCAAATTTTGGGTAATCTTTGAGTATGTGTCACCACGACTTGTACGTAAAGGATATACTCGTTTGTTGCTTGAAGTATATGTGGGCATCAACGTAAACAACTTTCTCGTCGGTGCCACTTTGTTGATTTTCATCGTTATGCTGTTTCAAGATCCCCCTAAATAACTTCTCGTCACTACGTATCTTCAACCATTATTCCGTTAACTTACATTTTACAAAAGACTTTCTTTCTCTTTTAATTATTAACTTTGAATGAATCTTTTCTTTAATAATTTTCTTTATATATTATTTAATCAATTTCTTTCTATCCTTTTTCAATCCTTCTAAAAAATAATTGCATATTTTTATATATTGTATATTCAATCATGAAGATCTTTTTTTACTAATAATAATTTTTTTATGTGGTGTTATATACTTTCTTAGATATAAATATTCATTTCATTCTTCATATTTTAAATAGTTTTTGTTTGTATCCCACAAATTTGTCCGTGCTTTTGCAATCTTTTATGATCGTTCCGACTTAAACCATTGGCTTTTGGGAGACCATGAACGCTTCGATGAGTTGCTTTTCCATTGTCGCCTCCCAAGTCCCTCCCAATGCTTTTTGTTAACTTAACACAGCTTTTTTAATGTCAAAACGGGCCTCCCCGGACAATTTTCAAGACGAACATGCATCCACTGAAGTTTTACTCTTTTGACTCTTCTTTCTCAACTCATGCCCCGGTGCGACGATGCATGATTAATCATGTGCGAGTCCGATTTGGTAGGAGTCGGGTTTGGATTCAGCTTGACTGTGGGCTCATCTTTATTGAGACGTATTGAGTCTTTAATTTCTCGAAATAACCATTTTTGGCTACTGACATCGAAGTCATTCCCAAATTTTGGGTAATCTTTGAGTATGTGTCACCACGACTTGTACGTAAAGGATATACTCGTTTGTTGCTTGAAGTATATGTGGGCATCAACGTAAACAACTTTCTCGTCGGTGCCACTTTGTTGATTTTCATCGTTATGCTGTTTCAAGATCCCCCTAAATAACTTCTCGTCACTACGTATCTTCAACCATTATTCCGTTAACTTAGTTGCATTTTACATCAACTAAAGACCAGTGTGCGTTTATAATGCCATTCCAATGTACATTCCCCATTTCCAAACCTTTTCCTTGGATTGGGATTTGGGAACGCCTACCCATCATTGCGCCATAATCACTTTCTTGTCGTCAGTCTAGGTAATGTGCTTCCTTATACCCTTCTTATTCGCCTCGACCTCGACATCAGCCTCGTCATGGCCCTCACCCTCGGGTGGTGTTTCGACATCTTGGCATTGAGATTGGAATTGAGGGTTTGGTTGATATTAAGGATAGTTTTTGTTGATGAATTTTTTTTTGTGAAATTGAGGAAACCAATTTTCGGATGAAATGGTTATGCAAACGGATTGATCGTGTATGCGCCAAACTTGCTTTGAGAAGGCATGCATATTGATAGATGGGTTGCACAATGAATTTTTTGTACGGATACTACAAATTTCGACCCAGTTGGTGTAAATACGAACATTAGTTGGAAAATTTGTAAAACTACGAAAACCGGTGTCTCAGACGCCGGTCTTAAGGTTTTTGGTACAAAGCCAGTGTCTAAGACACCGGTTTTCATTGTTTTCGGGTAAAGCCGGTGTCTAAAACACCGGTCTTCTGCGGTACAAAACTCACACAAAAAAATTATGTTTCGTGCTTGCTTTCCCACCTAATCTCTTTGTTAAATTATGCCTGTCATGTATCAAGCAAGACGTGGAGGTCTAGAGTGGTAGAGTTGTTGAATTCTGGTGATGGGTCTTAATATTAAATATGAAATATGCATATTTAATAAGTTCTAGTGTTGTTGTTAGTGATGCTTGTCTATCACGTGTGAAGACCAGACACCGACTTTGATGAAGAAGACAGAAGATCGGTGTCTAAGACACCGGCTTTACCCGAAAACAATGAAAACAATGAAAACCGGTGTCTTAGACACCGGCTTTACCTTCCTGTGTTGCCACATCAACTAAGACCGGTGTTGTAGTGGCCGACTTTGTACCTAAAACCTTAAGACCGGTGTCTGAGTCACCGGTTTTCGTAGTTTTACAAATTTTCCAACTAATGTTCGTATTTACACCAAATGGATCGAAATTTGTAGTATCCGTACAAAAAATTCGTTGCACAATTGAACGGAAAAAAAATAGCTAATGACAACATTGGATTTTTGAAAAGATTTTTGGAAGAAATCGTTTTGTTGTAATGATTGAGATTGGTGGTTGTGTTTAAGTATGACTGAAATTTGTATAAAATGTGAAAGTATATTTGTCTTAAAGTATTGTTATGAGGATATATATTGTTATTGTGAATAAAATGAAGTGAAGAAGTTGTGTATTTATAACTTTTTATAAGCTACTTATCTTTACAATATTTATCATCATTAACCATTCATTTCCCTAATTTTTAATCTCATAATTTCTCCAGTAATATATTTAACATTATAAATAAAACAAGTCGTTGACGATATTCATGATTCATAATCCATGAAAAGTAGTATGGACATTACTTAAACACAAAATGTCTTAAAGTAGAACGAGTGCCGTTAATAATGATTGGTTGTCATCAATGCAGTTTGTGATCTTTTTGTGTTGCGAAGTTGAGTGTCTACTATCACTGCATCCTTAGACGATTTTGCATGGGATTATCTTGGTATGGTGGTGGTCTATATGAAAACATAGGAATAAGGTATCGTTTTCTACAAAACGTGTTAACAACAATGATATTTTCCATTCGATTGTTTTCATTTCTTACTTATGAGTTATGACTGTCATCGCCATATAATAAACTTACTTTTTCGTAGCCGATGTAGGAGATTAGGAGAATAGCCCATCTCATATGATGTCATCTTTTTTTTCCTTTGATATCTTGTCGAAGACTTGTTTAAATAAAAACTCAGTTGTTAAAAGAGAATGAAATTAATTTACACTCTTGATACTTTGACCGAAGTCGGGCTTGTAGTAAAAAAACAAAACGAAAATGAAGTGAGAAGAAAAAACAGATCACGTGTTAGCAAGCATAAGAAAGAATAATCGACAAAAGGAGGCCGCGTTCAACGCTTTCACTTTCTTTCTCTCTCTCTTTCCTTCTGTGTGTGTGTGTTTCATTATTGTGAGTCATTAGATATATAGATATAGATAGATATATCTATAGATTGATTAATTAAGTCGTGTCGCCGAAAGGTGTAAAAACCCCCCACCCAACTCAAGTCGGCTCACACACATACACACCCAACCAACCATTTATATCCCCTTTTTCCGGTCAACTCTCCACCACCACCAACCACCACAATCAATCAATCAATCAATTAATCTCTAATTAGGGTTTCTATTTCTCCCTTTTTTCCCCCCTTCTTTCATTTCTTCATCAAATGATTTAATTGAGAAATGATGGAAAGTCAAAGTTTGGTAGCTGAAAGTCAACATCCGGTTCCTAATTCTGTTAATCCGCCACCGCCACCGCCACCGCCACAGCCACCGATTGTAACTGTAAATGAGTCAGTGAATAACGGAGGATTAGAAGTTGTTATTAAGAAGAAAAGAGGACGTCCACCTAAATCTCAATCTCAATTTCCAGCTCCACTTCAACTTCCTAAACCTAAACCGAAGCCGAAACCGATATCGATTTCTTCGCAGTGTGTTCACAAGCAAAAAGATGAAGAAGATGTTTGTTTTATTTGTTTTGATGGCGGTAGTCTTGTTCTTTGCGATCGCCGGTATATAATTCAATTGCATGTGATCATTCAATTTCAATTACTATAATTCTATATGTATATGTATATATTTGTATCTATAGATTTATTTATTTGTGTGTGATTTGGTGTAGGGGATGTCCAAAGGCGTATCATCCGGCTTGTATAAAACGCGATGAAGCATTTTTTGAATCTGCAGCTAAATGGAATTGTGGTATGTAGGGTTTTCGGATATAATGCATGATACTTTTAGCATTTTGTTATCTTCAAATACGTGGTAGGAGCTTTAGAATAAGAGATTATGGTAAACATGAGACGAGAGGATTGCTAGTTTATGTGGAAATGATTAGTTATTAATTATATCTTGCATAGTGCAACATCTTGTTTCTGTTTTAGGTTTCAGTATTGACATATATTGACGTGGTTCACGTTTGATGTTTGTAGACCTCGTCCATTTGTAAGTTTCTGCTACATAGGTTTAACTTCTAGGCACTACTAGGTCATCCCGATAACATCATGATACTTATTATGTTAAAAGTTGTAATGAGACGTTGTTTGTTTCTGTTGTTGTATTTATTTTACTGTCATTAAGGATGTCACTTTTAAGCCGATAACTAAGAGCAGAGGAGTGAGAGCTGAATGGTACTCTTAATTTTACGAAGATACGAGGAAAATTAAGGACCATAAGTATTGCAAAAGTATCAAGGCTGAGAAACAAGAATGCTAGTAATAGAGGCCTTTTATTGAGACGTGGGATGGCTAGCTATTCAAGTTTCATTTGAGATGAGGGTAATTTAGACGCTTCTTCTGTGTATATCAGTGAAGAATTCTGTATGTAGCTTCAGTGAACTGAAAGTATTTTTTTGAGGTTTTTGTGATGGTTCAAGGTGGTGACTTGGCATGGCTTGTTAGGTTATCAAACACCATTAATTGGATATAGATTACTTATATTGGAAATAGGTTAGTTCTAGATCTCTGTAAGTATATTTAAAGAGAAGATTCCGCTAAAATAGATGTATATTCATCTAACGAGGCTGTGGTACGTATTATAGGCGTGCATGAAATTGCCCTCATGTTGGGAGTTCTCAAAATTAAAGGCACTGTATTATGGGAAGATGAACGTGACTATAACATCATTAAAATACAGTTATAATCTAAAAGATACGCAAGGGTGACTGCTGAGAGTTATTGTTTGTTGAATCGTTATGACCTTATAATACCTCCATAAAAGAGTGGCAACATACATTTTTGGTGACGTGCAAAGCTGAAAATGGGATGAGTGTGGATACATTTGTGACTTCAGTTATGATTTGAAAGCTCTGGAAACTTGAGATTGCCGTTTCTTCAATGTAGCCTTTATGCAATCGCAAAGAGGATTTAGTTTTAACAAGAGCCAAATGGCACATTACAGCGAGGAGTTATTTGACAGTTTGGCTTACGTATTCGAGGAGAGAATCACACTTATATACATAGATTCACCCTCTTCGCTTTATTTGTCATTTGACACATACTCTGGAAAGCATTTATTGGTTTAATTAGTAACAATGACAACTGCAATCTTTTGTTTCTTAACAACTTGGCATTCTAGTAACTTCATTCGTAATATGCTGTCTATTCAAATGTGTCATTATAGATTTATAGTATACGTAGAGTAGGTTATATATTTTGCTAATATGTTGTATATATGAATTCCAGGTTGGCATATATGTAGTATATGCCAGAAGACGGCACATCATATGTGCTATACTTGTACATATTCATTGTGCAGGGGTTGCATTAGAAAAGCTGATTATGTGTGTGTCAGAGGTGATAAAGGTTTTTGCACAATATGCATGAAAACCATCATGTTGATTGAGAATAATGGTCAGGGCGAGGATGGAAAGGTATGCAAATTCTGATAACTTTAATATGCCGTTTATAGCTAACATGCTCTATAGAGCGTGCTGCACACTTCACTTAGGTTTGGCAGGTCTAGAATTTTTTGCACTTTGCACTTTGCAAATTCAAATGATCTGTTATCTTTCAGGTTCAAGTAGATTTTGATGATAAACTTAGCTGGGAGTATCTATTTAAAGTGTATTGGGTCTACTTAAAAGGAAAATTATCATTAACTCTGAATGAACTTATGGAAGCTAAAAATCCCTGGAAAGAGACATGTACAATATCTTCATCTCTTCCGTCAAATGGTGTACATAACAAAGCCATTGAACTGAGGAGCATTACATCACCAACATCTGTTCATAATGTGGAGGAAAATGAATCTAAAAGAAGAAAAGTAGATGAACAGATCAATATACCCCCTGAAGAAACTGTAAATATGGAAAAACCAGATAATGCTAAAAGTGAGGGTGTAGCTGTGGTAGAGTGCAAGGATTGGGCAACAAAAGAGCTATTGGATTTTGTTGCACATATGAAGAATGGTAATACCTCTGAATTGTCTCGGTTTGATGTCCAAGCACTTATGATGGAGTACATAAATAAAAATAATCTTTGGGATGCTAAAAAGAAAACTCAGATCATATGTGATTCTAGGTTAAATAGTCTCTTTGGAAAACCACGTATTGGTCACATTCAAATCTTGAAGCTTCTAGACCACCACCTTTTAGTAAAAGAAAACTTGATTAAAGAAAACTTGGTTAAAGAAAACTTGCGGAAGACCAGGGTTAAACGGACTGCAGTACCAGAAGATGCTGATTGGACCAGTGACAATGTGTCGACTATAGGTAAAGATAAAAAACGTAGGAATCTTGGTAAGGATAAAGAAGACGCATTACAGAATAAGTTGGACGATTTTGCTGCAGTTGATGCTTACAATATGAATTTGATATACCTGCGGCGTGATTTAATGGAAAATCTTTTAGAAGAGAGTGAAAGTTTTCATTGCAAGGTAGTTGGGTCAATTGTCAAAATAAGAATATTGGGTAGTGATCTGAAGCATGATATGTACAGACTTGTTCAAGTTGTAGGTAATACCTTCTTAACTCCATTTTTGGGGACACTTATGCTTGTTTTTGTAAGTTTATCATCTAAAGTTTACAATCAATATTTCAGGTACAAGTAAGGTGGATGTACCATATAAGATTGGCAACAAATTGACGGATGTTATGCTTGAAGTCTTAAACTTAGACAAGAAGGAGACTATATCAATTGATACCATTTCAGACCAAGACTTTTCCGAGGTCACAAATTAGTTCTCATATTCCTTTCTGCTCTTTGTTTCATTTGTTTTGCTTTGCTTTGTGATGAGTTACTATTAGATTCATGTGTGACAAATATGCTGGGGAATGAGACTTCCCTCATTGGTCTGGCAATGGGTCAGACAACTAGGGATTGGATCTGACCCCACTCGACCCATTTATCTTTATGCTTTTAAGCTAAGTCTACACATCCAATTTCCAACCCTTTGTCTCTCATCCATCTTTATTCTACTACATGTATACTTATCACTCTTCATTTTAATATATAACAATATTTTATAACATTGAATTTTCTTATGTTTTAGGCTTAATTTTTTAGGAGATGTAATCCTATTTTCGAGATATAAAAACTTAAATTTTACTATTTAAACCATTTATTGTTCAAGACGACTATCATATGGAAGTTATATAAATTCATTACATTAAGACAACCTGTCATGGCCTCATCGGGAAAAAAACAATATTAAAACCAATCAGGTGCTTTGTCATAGTAAAAATAATTGAATTCTAAAAAGGTATGAAACCAATTCAAATTTTATAAGAATTCCAACCCATTGTAAAATGACTCGATAACTTAAATAAAGTTTGGTGTTATGAATTAGGGTGAATTCCTTGAAATACATACTTTGAGATTTGTCTCACATTGATCATTGTACTACGAAAATGTTATGAACGAGTCATTGAAATTTAGTTTTGTGTCTCATGTAAGTGATTGGGTAGCCCGAGGATCGTTTCAGCATGTCAAGTTGATGACATAAATGAGATGAAAACAAACCAACTTTAGGGACCATTTTGGAACATTTTTTAGTATGGTGATTGATCAAGTATGGGACAAAAGGAAATTATGTAGCTATTCATTGAAATTTGCCATACACATACAATCTATCATTCGTTTTTTATGTTACATGTCGTGTTCGTATATAATTGCTCTCAATATTAGCAACTTTATCCGATGAATCGATCATCAAGTCACCCAATGGTTCGAATGTGATAAATTAATTTTTAAGGACTAGTTTAGTACATTTTTCAGTATATTGATTAATGTGAGACAAATGGTAAAATATTTATATATTATAAGGGACCCGCTTTATGAAATATATTACATTTTCTATAATTACTAAAAAATAACAAGCTTATCTTACATCACCAATCATTAAGACATTTTAAGATAGAAACTTTCTCATTATAATTACGATAACCTCTGTAGCGACTACTAAGGGTTACATGTATCTAAATATTACCTATTATTACATCTTTGAACTAGCATATCTTTGGTAGTATCCTATGTTACATGCATATAGTTTAACTAGCCCATGTAATGCGGTTGTGCTACATTGAAGGGAAGTTGTTATTTATGGTGGTGGCTAGTGTTAGTGTGGTGGGAGGGGGCAGAGGTATCCAATTATGGTATCAACCAATAATGAGTAGTATTATATCAAGGCAACTATAGTTCATAAACTACAACTGTCACCGTAAAACAATATGAAAATTTAGCTTAATTCTTGAGATGAATTCATACATTTACTAGTCTCAGTTATTAGTAATCATCTATTGATATTGATATACTATCACACATATATATGGGTAAACAGATGAGTTTTTTTTTCCGGGTTACCTTGTGGAAGACGAGTGTTATTGAGTCAGATGCACACAACCTCACCGGGGTATCTCGTGACCGTATTTAAACCTTTCCCGGACCACCTTTAAGATTAGAATAAATCTTAGTTCAGATTATATAGCTTCTTGAAATTTGAAGTTAAATGACACATTTGCGTTTATTTGGAAGAACAAATTTGTTTTGATATTTATTGGAAGAAAAAGAAGATTATTATTAATTTTGGAGAGATTGTTCAGTTGCATTCTTAAATGGTGAATATTTTTAGTTGGGTATAAAAAGGAATATAATTGTTTTGATATCTATTGGAATTTTTTTTACTATTAATGGTTTGACAAAAATAAGGTGTTATTTAGTAGATGGATTGAAAAGAAAGGGCTTAGTTAATTAAGTTAGCTCAAAAGGTGACTTATTTGATTTTATAATAAAGGCTCTTATTAATTAATAGAAGTCTATATCTCAAACGACTTTTCTTACACACACACACATACACAAACACTAGAAATGTACTATACCAGGCATGGAGTTGTATAGTTTCAACGTAGAGACAAAACTAAAGGTGACGGCTCCCGGCTCTGCTGACCGCCAGTGACCAGCAGTGTTGTAATAGAAGCCTTTTAACTTTATTACTATCGGAAAAATATTATATTTTGATGTTGACAAATTAATTAACATTGATTTAATTGCATATTAATGACTTACCTTATTTTAGTGTTCTTAAATTTTCAAATTTTAAGACTACCATCAAATGCTTTATATTTTAGTACTAGATGATGCCCGCACCATGCGGCGGCGGGGTGGTGGCAGTGGCGGCGAGAGGTGTAGGTTATTGATATAAATAGGGAGAGTGTAGTTATTTTAGGAGTTAAATGATATGTGTTGTAAATTAATTCATTAAAGGTGTTTTTGGTAGACCATGTGTTTTAGTTGTTAGAGGTGTTGATATATTAAGGGCATTTTGGACATTTCAAAATCTGAATATTAAGACATACCATAAATAGAAGACTCAAAATGCGTTATGATATAGTAAAGATAAAGATAAAGATAAAGATAAAGATTGAAGTATAGATATAGATATAGATATAGACATAGACATACTTAATATGGGGTTGGTTATTGTAAAACAAGTATATTAACGTAAAACAAATAAGACAAGATCTTGACCCTTTAGATCATGATAAAATTGATGCACGAAGATTCACGAAGTACATGTATATATATTGATGCACAATGATTTTCATAATGCACGGTGATTTTCAGTGAAGAGAAACCTATTGTTTTATTTGTTTTACTTTAATACTTGTTTTATTATACCTAGAACCTACTTAATATATAACATTAATCTTTTGTTTTAAAATCGAATTAATCAGTTGTCTTTGCTATGTAATTGTGTCACCTCAATAAATCTTTAAGATATGTCTCAGTAAATTGAGTCAAATATGATGATTTGTAACGCCATCTGTTGGCTTTTATTTATGGAAATACAATTATAAGGCTATAAAATTGATTTTAATATTTTATTAGTATAACATTAAGACTGATTCTGTGATTTTGGATATGTTTGACAATTTACATATTACATAGAAAAATAATCTATTAGTTTCCCTACAAATATTCTTTCTTCAAATGTAATGGCCATATCATTAGGAAGATTATTAGGTGGATCTTTATGGAACATATAGCATTACATCAGACGGGATTGTAAACTAGTGCTTTATAAATGAGTATAGGTACCGGGGATTCTTGTCTTTTATAAATATTAAATATTGAGGATTTTTAATTTTGCCTTCTGCCGGTGAATACGTGGATAGATATTAGATTTTATATATTATTATAAGTCTATGTAGTTACAAACTTCTTATAGTTACAAACTTCGTCTAATTGATTGTATGTTCTTCTCAAACATCTTTCTCATGTTTGATATAATATTCGTCAACGCCATTTCAGGAAGAATGCAGACGTCTGCAACAAAGTATAAGATGCGGTCTTGTAAATCACTTCACTGTAGTAAGTTTACATGTCTACCTTTTGAAGGTTCCCTTTTGTGTTGTTCTTCCTTCCTCTGTTTTATGTCGACTCTTTGCTTCCTTCAGGGTGAAATACAAGAAAAGGCCGTTGCCTTGCAGTCACTCAAGCTAAACGATGTGAGCTCATTTTTTATTTCCTTAATAAAGTTTCTGTGTATGTGATGCTTTAGTGCTTTAATCGCTTCTATTTCTTCTTCTTTATTCCAGTGGATGGAGAAGGAGATATTGCGGCTCACTCATCTTCGTGACACGACTAGTGGAAAAAAAAATAAGAAGGGATATCCTTTTGTGACTGTGTATCATAATAATTGTATATTCTTTAATTTAAAAGGTTGTTTGCTATAGAAAGTTGGCTATCAACATTCACTAGCTTGCCTCATATTGGTATTTCTTAACTAGCCTCACCTATAGAGAATGTGTGGAGAAACTTGAACTTCTGAAAACTCCAGATGAGCGTGAGCGCAGGTTACAGCAAATTCCAGTGGTTCATTCTGATCCAAAAATGAATCCACATTATGAATCAGATGACACTGAAGAGTATTTCAACAAAGAACATGGTTTGTGCAGTTTCTCTTTATTCTGTTGTAGACTTATTAATTTCTTACTCAGTTTTCAATATGCGTTGTGTCATTAAACTCTACGCTCTACAGGAGATCACATGGAGTCAAAATATTCTGGTGTCAGCAGCAAGAGTTCGCGTTCTCCTATAAAGAGAGCAGGGAGATCAAACGATGCTGATAACTGGTCACCGAAAGACGAGAAACTAAGTATGAAAGGGGGATCTACCAAAGAGACAGTGAGCATACAAGTGGAAAAAGTGGCCTTGGTTTCAACATTGGAAAATTCACAACAGGAGGTCGATTATAAGGGTTCAACAGTTACCAAATTGGACCAGCAAGCGACAATAAGGTCACCAGTATCCAACAATTCACCAGAAACAATAGCTTCATCTCCTAATGATTCAGTATGGCATTACCTCGATCCAAATGGAAAAGTTCAAGGCCCATTTTCTCTCATACAGCTTCAGAGGTGGAGTACAACTGGATATTTCCCTGTTGATATGAGGATATGGGCGAACCACAAGGACAAATCCCTGCTTTTGAACGATGTTCTAAGAGACCAGTTCAGCAACTATGAGAACGTAACTCTTACCAACAAAGTTAGTAATCAAGTTGAAGGTCACAATGTTTGCAGGGCAGCTCCATCATCCATTGTTGCTGCAACTCAGTATGCTGAGGAGAAGTTAGCTGATAATAATGGTTCCTCAGGACAATCTTTTGGACAGAATTGGAGTGCTAATAAAACTTTAAACTCTAGCCCCTTAAATGAACCAACTGTACACCTTAATCCCGTAAGTGGAGCTGATATTAGGCATGCCCCTGCAGCTGTCATTGATTTGCCTGCTCCTTCACCAAAGAAGATCGTAGATGAAAAGGAGAAGATACTATTAGTTCAGGAGTCAGGGAACCCCCCAAGTTGGAGTAGTGCTTCAAGTCTAGTAGTTGGTGGGGGGGCGAAAGTCCCAGTTTCTAATGAATGGGATGGAGGTTCTTTTCCAGCCAAACGTGAGCAGTGGGTTGACTCAGGAATTGTATCCGTTTCTTCTTTTAAAACTCCAGAGGTTGCAGGAGATCATGTTGCTACTCCGACCTCCAACATTGACCACAATGTTAATCAATCACAGCCTGCAGGTAATGATTTTACAACATGGCATGGAATGGGCGAAATGATTGAGTTTAGCACTTTAGCGGAGGAATCCGTTTCTGATCTGTTGGCCGAAGTGGATGCTATGGAGTCACAACATGGGTTGCCGTCACCCACTTCAAGGAGGAACAGTTTTGTTGATGATTTGTTCAATGGGTCATTCGATGAGTTCAGTCCCACCCCTGATCAGGGTACAAGAAGCGATGGTTTTAGCTCTAGTGGAGATATTCAATTACCTTGTCAATCCACGAACCCGGCTACTACCACGACCACAGCCGCTACCACAGATGAACATCTAGTTGGTTTTGATTTAATGAAGACATCCAATGGCGTTCAGCAACATTCCTTTATCACTCCTGATGTGGCTGTTAGTGGTATTCCCCATAGAACAAATTCGGAGAGTTTGGGTTTTAAGTGGACGGATATGGAAAGAGCTCCACAGGGAATGATTGACATAAATGCATCTGCTAAAGCTGAAGGTGACGAGGGAGAGATGGAAACAAAAATTGGTGAAGTGGAAGCGGAGGAAAACGGTAATTACAATTTTCATCAGTCAATTGCACAAGGTGATACACGTCATAGTCATGGCGGTTCTGAAACGAGTCATGGAGGGCTAGGTGGTGGCATTGTACAAAATCCAGAACAAATGCTAGAAACGAAGTCTGGCGAACCCATGCAAGCACCAAAGAGCTTTGGTATTGGTGCGAAGTTAGTCAGCAGAGTTGCTCAGATCAAAGGGTTGGAAGGTACAACCAACCACAGGAGAGCAGACGAGGAGGAAGATGGTGAATTTATTAAGCCGGAAGAGCCACAACAACAAAAACAATTGCCTCCACCACCACCGCCGCCGCCCTTGACGTTGGGACTGGATCCATTTGACCCGTCTAACTTGCAATCAGACACAACTCAAGGTAAATCCAATCATACAGGAAGACCAGGTGAAGGTCGGAGTGGGAACATAGGGTGGGACCTGAACCCGAACACCGACCCAAACTCAACCTCAAACCCAAATCCAAGCCCAAACCAGCGTAGGTCTGGTTCGGAAAGGTTCAACAGTAGTAGTAATAGCCCGCGAGAGAGAAGTCATCATGTTGAGGAGCCAGGATATACCAGGAGCAGTAGGAGTTCGTCGAACAAACAGTCTACATTGGGTAGTGGTAATGGAAACGTAGGGTGGGACCTGAACCCAAACCCAAACGCTAACCCAAACCCAAATCCGCGCAGGTCTGGTGGGGAAAAGTACAACAGTAATAGTAAAAGTCCACGGGAGAGAAGTCATCACGTTGAGGAACCAGGATATACCAGGACCAGTAGGAGTTATTGGAACAAACAGTCTTCTTTGGGTACTGGTAGCGGTGGAGGTTATTCGAAGCCACCATCTAAAGGGCAGCGGTGTAGATATTACGAGAGCGGCAGGTGCAAGAAGGGAGCTTCCTGCAAGTATCTGCACACACCAAAATGAGAGGGTGGTTTGTTGGTCGGTTGGTACTCATTTTGGGTGGTTTGTTGGTTGGTCCTCCTTTTTTGTATAATCAGTTAATATATGAATATCAATATTATGATGATGATTATTATTAAGGCGTGTTGTCAGGTGGCTCTATATCTGTTAGCTTTTAGTCAATGTAACTGGTGTCCATTAAATTAAATTTTCAGGGTCATAAAGATCAATACAATTCTCCCATCCCATGCCAACAATTCGATTCAGCTTTCACTGTTTGTGTTTGTAAAGTTTCAAGGTCTACCATTGTTTGGCTGTCTTTAGCATAGACATTACAGTATGTAGAGAGTCCGTTTGTCTGCATTTTCATTAATTTATGAGGGTTTATAATGATTATCGTTATATGGGCTGTATTCTCATAAGAACATTTATATTTTAACGAACGGTAAGATCATAATTTTTTTTTAAAACTCTAGGATTAAAAATTGATAGTAACAACATCACAAATGAAGTGTTTACCAACATTTTGACATATGAACTGAAGATTCATTTGCGTCTAATGATTCAATCTATTGTTTTTGGTACACATATGAGATTTTGTATCATTGTATCAATACATCTATGTATAATTGTATATTAACCACTACAAATAAAATGCCATTTAGTGACATACATTTTTAGTGACATATCTAAGTCCTTTATAAAAAGTTAATGTTACAATATATATAATCAATGTTTTTTAAACATTCCGTTGAGAATCAACTTTCAGGGACACTGGACCATATAATGGACCAACCCAACACAATACTCCGATCTGCTAGAGGTCCAAGAGCTATTACTGGTATTTAGGGAAAAACTCACAAATTTGTCATTTTAGAGATCAAACATGTGCAAAAAAAATCAAATACATCTGTCATTAAGCCTAGTAAAAAATAAAAAAAAAAAAAAAAAAAAAAAAAAAAAAAAAAAAAAAAAAAAAAAAAAAAAAAAAAAAAAACCAAAAAAAAAAAAAAAAAAAACAAAAAAAAAAAAAAAAAAAAAAAAAAAAAAAAAAAAAAAAAAAAAAAAAAAAAAAAAAAAAAAAAAAAAAAAAAAAAAAAAAAAAAAAAAAAAAAAAAAAAAAAAAAAAAAAAAAAAAAAAAAAAAAAAAAAAAAAAAAAAAAAAAAAAAAAAAAAAAAAAAAAAAAAAAAAAAAAAAAAAAAAAAAAAAAAAAAAAAAAAAAAAAAAAAAAAAAAAAAAAAAAAAAAAAAAAAAAAAAAAAAAAAAAAAAAAAAAAAAAAAAAAAAAAAAAAAAAAAAAAAAAAAAAAAAAAAAAAAAAAAAAAAAAAAAAAAAAAAAAAAAAAAAAAAAAAAAAAAAAAAAAAAAAAAAAAAAAAAAAAAAAAAAAAAAAAAAAAAAAAAAAAAAAAAAAAAAAAAAAAAAAAAAAAAAAAAAAAAAAAAAAAAAAAAAAAAAAAAAAAAAAAAAAAAAAAAAAAAAAAAAAAAAAAAAAAAAAAAAAAAAAAAAAAAAAAAAAAAAAAAAAAAAAAAAAAAAAAAAAAAAAAAAAAAAAAAAAAAAAAAAAAAAAAAAAAAAAAAAAAAAAAAAAAAAAAAAAAAAAAAAAAAAAAAAAAAAAAAAAAAAAAAAAAAAAAAAAAAAAAAAAAAAAAAAAAAAAAAAAAAAAAAAAAAAAAAAAAAAAAAAAAAAAAAAAAAAAAAAAAAAAAAAAAAAAAAAAAAAAAAAAAAAAAAAAAAAAAAAAAAAAAAAAAAAAAAAAAAAAAAAAAAAAAAAAAAAAAAAAAAAAAAAAAAAAAAAAAAAAAAAAAAAAAAAAAAAAAAAAAAAAAAAAAAAAAAAAAAAAAAAAAAAAAAAAAAAAAAAAAAAAAAAAAAAAAAAAAAAAAAAAAAAAAAAAAAAAAAAAAAAAAAAAAAAAAAAAAAAAAAAAAAAAAAAAAAAAAAAAAAAAAAAAAAAAAAAAAAAAAAAAAAAAAAAAAAAAAAAAAAAAAAAAAAAAAAAAAAAAAAAAAAAAAAAAAAAAAAATTTGTAAGTTTATTGAAAGCCTAATATTATAATTATAGCTTGAATTATGATCACAATGAAAACGTGACTTCTTTTTATTAACTTATCAATATGGTAATTTTTTTGTTTTGTGTACAGGGTGTAGGAGTTATAGGCAAGATATCTACTATTCCAGTTCCTAGATTGATCACCTCTAGTAAACTTGAGTAAAACACTTACTTTTCTTTATGAAATCTTTACCTTTTTTTTTATTCTCGCTTTTAATCTCTTTTTATTTTATATTTAACAATTTTATATAGGGCATATCGGCCACTAGTTAGGGAGAGGCGTGACGGTGATACAGGTGAATTATTATAATTTTTAAGTTTATTTATTTTTTAATTGTGTGAATTTCTTGGTATGTTGAGAATTTAGTTTGTATACATACACCTCTTGTTTTAATGTATAGTACAAACTTTGAACATCAAATACTTTGTTTTAGATTGTTTATATGCTTTCATTTACTTTCTAGTTAGGCATTGACCTTTTTCATAGTTTGTACATATTTTTTTACCCCAAAAGGCTCATATATTGATGGTATGAACTAAACATGACTTTTGATGGAATTCCATTCCTTGAAATCCAGTTACTCCAATGAAGGTTGTACAATTATATTTTAATTACTGTAATGTGATGGTTTATTCCACTCCAGGCTTTATTCCGAGCCAAACATTACCTTAGTTGGTGGTGCTTCGTTTGTTGTATGGAATGCCTATGGGTATAAGCATCAGTACAGAGCAATGGAATTGGGTTTATTCCGCACATCTTTAAATACAACCCTTTTCCTAGCATTAGAGAATCTTTAATTCTCAAATCCAATATCTTAAAAACAAACAATGTGTATCACGCGCGTTCTCATTCTCCGGTTTTCAAACCCCTCAAACTAACCGTTTTAAGTAAATCGAATTTGACATTCATAATGGAGGTTGGCTTGTTTCTTGGTTATTAAAACAGGGTACCATTAATGTATCTTCTGCTAACATCTTATTTAAGGATGCTAGCAGTCTTTTATTTCAATATATGAAAAATACTATTTTTTAAGGATGACAGTATAGAATATTTATTGTATTAGTCTTGTTGTTGAACATGCTGCTTAAGTTGCAACTTATTTTGTATGTTTGTTGCTGTTTGCAATTATTATAATTTTTAAGTTTATTTATTTTTTAATTGTGTGAATTTCTTGGTATGTTGAGAATTTAGTTTGTATACATACACCTCTTGTTTTAATGTATAGTACAAACTTTGAACATCAAATACTTTGTTTTAGATTGTTTATATGCTTTCATTTACTTTCTAGTTAGGCATTGACCTTTTTCATAGTTTGTACATATTTTTTTACCCCAAAAGGCTCATATATTGATGGTATGAACTAAACATGACTTTTGATGGAATTCCATTCCTTGAAATCCAGTTACTCCAATGAAGGTTGTACAATTATATTTTAATTACTGTAATGTGATGGTTTATTCCACTCCAGGCTTTATTCCGAGCCAAACATTACCTTAGTTGGTGGTGCTTCGTTTGTTGTATGGAATGCCTATGGGTATAAGCATCAGTACAGAGCAATGGAATTGGGTTTATTCCGCACATCTTTAAATACAACCCTTTTCCTAGCATTAGAGAATCTTTAATTCTCAAATCCAATATCTTAAAAACAAACAATGTGTATCACGCGCGTTCTCATTCTCCGGTTTTCAAACCCCTCAAACTAACCGTTTTAAGTAAATCGAATTTGACATTCATAATGGAGGTTGGCTTGTTTCTTGGTTATTAAAACAGGGTACCATTAATGTATCTTCTGCTAACATCTTATTTAAGGATGCTAGCAGTCTTTTATTTCAATATATGAAAAATACTATTTTTTAAGGATGACAGTATAGAATATTTATTGTATTAGTCTTGTTGTTGAACATGCTGCTTAAGTTGCAACTTATTTTGTATGTTTGTTGCTGTTTGCAATTATTATGAATATTATACTTATTGAATATATTCTCTTTGTTTTTCCCAGTTAGGGTTTTAATAATAATCCTTTCTGTTCTTAATTGAATCGAATCATATAATTTCACAAAAAACCCTAAATCACAATGTTCGGATTTTTCCGACGATTTTTCCCGTTTTTTCCGATTTTTTTATTTTTTTGTTTTTTTTTTTTTTTTTTTTTTTTTTTTTTTTTTTTTTTTTTTTTTTTTTTTTTTTTTTTTTTTTTTTTTTTTTTTTTTTTTTTTTTTTTTTTTTTTTTTTTTTTTTTTTTTTTTTTTTTTTTTTTTTTTTTTTTTTTTTTTTTTTTTTTTTTTTTTTTTTTTTTTTTTTTTTTTTTTTTTTTTTTTTTTTTTTTTTTTTTTTTTTTTTTTTTTTTTTTTTTTTTTTTTTTTTTTTTTTTTTTTTTTTTTTTTTTTTTTTTTTTTTTTTTTTTTTTTTTTTTTTTTTTTTTTTTTTTTTTTTTTTTTTTTTTTTTTTTTTTTTTTTTTTTTTTTTTTTTTTTTTTTTTTTTTTTTTTTTTTTTTTTTTTTTTTTTTTTTTTTTTTTTTTTTTTTTTTTTTTTTTTTTTTTTTTTTTTTTTTTTTTTTTTTTTTTTTTTTTTTTTTTTTTTTTTTTTTTTTTTTTTTTTTTTTTTTTTTTTTTTTTTTTTTTTTTTTTTTTTTTTTTTTTTTTTTTTTTTTTTTTTTTTTTTTTTTTTTTTTTTTTTTTTTTTTTTTTTTTTTTTTTTTTTTTTTTTTTTTTTTTTTTTTTTTTTTTTTTTTTTTTTTTTTTTTTTTTTTTTTTTTTTTTTTTTTTTTTTTTTTTTTTTTTTTTTTTTTTTTTTTTTTTTTTTTTTTTTTTTTTTTTTTTTTTTTTTTTTTTTTTTTTTTTTTTTTTTTTTTTTTTTTTTTTTTTTTTTTTTTTTTTTTTTTTTTTTTTTTTTTTTTTTTTTTTTTTTTTTTTTTTTTTTTTTTTTTTTTTTTTTTTTTTTTTTTTTTTTTTTTTTTTTTTTTTTTTTTTTTTTTTTTTTTTTTTTTTTTTTTTTTTTGGTGCTTCGTTTGTTGTATGGAATGCCTATGGGTATAAGCATCAGTACAGAGCAATGGAATTGGGTTTATTCCGCACATCTTTAAATACAACCCTTTTCCTAGCATTAGAGAATCTTTAATTCTCAAATCCAATATCTTAAAAACAAACAATGTGTATCACGCGCGTTCTCATTCTCCGGTTTTCAAACCCCTCAAACTAACCGTTTTAAGTAAATCGAATTTGACATTCATAATGGAGGTTGGCTTGTTTCTTGGTTATTAAAACAGGGTACCATTAATGTATCTTCTGCTAACATCTTATTTAAGGATGCTAGCAGTCTTTTATTTCAATATATGAAAAATACTATTTTTTAAGGATGACAGTATAGAATATTTATTGTATTAGTCTTGTTGTTGAACATGCTGCTTAAGTTGCAACTTATTTTGTATGTTTGTTGCTGTTTGCAATTATTATGAATATTATACTTATTGAATGTGTGTTAATTTTTAATTGCTGAATTTTCAGTAGAGTATAATGCTGAACAATCACACCAAGATACCGAAGAGCAAGTTTCAACACCAAGCCATAGGGATTCAAAGTATGAAACAGATATTAATGACACCGGGCATGTAAATGAGTCCTTATCAGCTTCTCACCAATTTGAGTACAAGAAATTTGAATCCGGTATGTACAATTCGGATCCTTTTTTTGTTTTAATTTAGCTGCATTTATTTAATTTATGTTTTTTAATTAATTTTGATGTGATTGAATTATGTAATTATGTGTAATTAAGATCATAATTGTGTGAATTTTGTTTAAAATTTGTGTAATTTTTTTTGTTTAATTTGTGATTTTGTAGAGATCAGTTTGATAATGACGGCTGGTAATGAGTTAGTTAGTAATGAAGTTGTTGTTAATAAGGTTGAAGATAGTTTGGATGTTAGTGATGTGAATGGGAATGGTGATTGTGATAGAGGTGGTGGGGACGGGAAGGACGAATCGGATGATTCGAGTTACGTTTTTGTGAGCGATGGAGGTGTTGATGTTGTGTCGAAATCTGATTCGGTTGAGGAAGTTGACTTATTTAAGAAGGAAGAGAATGGAAGGATTAGCGTTGGTGATCGGTTGGATTTGGAGACAAATGGTGTTGAGAATGAGGTTAAGGATGTTAAACAGGAAGCGTGTATCGAGAATGGATCTGTTGTTGATGTGAATGGGAATGGTGATTGTGATAGAGGTGGTGGGGACGGGAAGGACGAATCGGATGATTCGAGTTACGTTTTTGTGAGCGATGGAGGTGTTGATGTTGTGTCGAAATCTGATTCGGTTGAGGAAGTTGACTTATTTAAGAAGGAAGAGAATGGAAGGATTAGCGTTGGTGATCGGTTGGATTTGGAGACAAATGGTGTTGAGAATGAGGTTAAGGATGTTAAACAGGAAGCGTGTATCGAGAATGGATCTGTTGTTGATGTGAATGTGGCGGTGGAGAGTAATGACGTCGATCAGGATGTAAAAGGTCGTGTTGGGAAGGTTATACAGGAAGAAATGGTGGAGGATGGTAATGAGATCGCGGATGTGGAAGCTAAAACAGAAGATATTGTTTCTGCAGTTGGTTCTGATGCAGAGTGTATTCGGGATCCAATAGAGGGTTCAGAGTCTCAAGACACAGTCAGTCAGTCGGTTTCTTTGCCTGATGTAACCAATACAACAGATGGTAATGAGATTCATGACGTGGAAGCTAAAAGAGAAGATGTTGTTTCTGCAGTTGATTCTGATGAAGAGTGTATTCAGAATCCAGTAGAGAGTTCGGAGTCTCAGGTGACGATCAATCAGTCTGTTTCTACACCTGATATAGTCAACGAAAGAGATGAGCTAGTTGCTACCCCCATTCCAGTTGAGAATACAAATGGTGAAGTGATGGTTTTCGATGGGCCAGAGTCTGTTAGCGACATGGTTGAAGAAGCAGAATGTGAAGTTATAGCTGATGGGTCTGGTAAATCATTTGAAGATTTGGAATGTCAAGTAACAACTGACGGGAAGGAAGCTACTGGAAGCTCAATGAAGGAAGAAGAAGCTCAAGTAACAGCTGACGAGCCAGAATCTTCTGGACGTTCAATGAAGGAACAAGAAGCTCAAGTAACAGTTGACGAGTCTAGGAATCCATCTGATGATTTGGAATGTCAAGTAACAACTGACGGGAAGGAAGCTACTGGAAGCTCAATGAAGGAAGAAGAAGCTCAAGTAACAGCTGACGAGCCAGAATCTTCTGGACGTTCAATGAAGGAACAAGAAAAGGAACAAGAAGCTCAAGTAACAGTTGATGAGTCTGGTAACCCATCTGAAGATCTGGAAAGCCAAGCTACAGCTGATGGGCTAAAATCTTGTGGCAGTGCAATCAAGGAACAAGAAAGTGAAGTGTCAGTTGGCAGTGTAATAGACAACCGAGAATGTCCGGTATCAGTTGATGAGTCAGAACCTACCGGTAACCCTACGGAGGAAGTGGATGCTAGTTCCATAGTTATGGAGTCACATGGAAAGCCAGAAGAGGAACATGAGTTGTTAAGTAAGGCCTTAGAGGTCAATGTAGAACCTGAACTAAATCATGTTTGCAATGGGATGAGGTCCGGCCATGTAAATGAGTCCTTATCAGCTTCTCACCAATTTGAGGACAAGAAATTTGAAGGGGCATCTGCCACAGAATCCACAGAGTATCCAGACTCAGGAGCTGTGATGTCTGAGTACGCTGATGATCTGGCTAATAGGCAAGTTGTAAATTGTGATGGAACTTTGGATAATGGAGAGATTCACATTTCTGGAACAGAGGCCGATGAAAGCGTACCAGAACATGTTAATGGCTCTACGCCAAGAAAGTCACGGGCTGACATGGCACAGGGGGAATTTGAGGCAGATGAAGAGGAGGAAGCCAAATTTCAATTTGGTAGTTTCAGTAGCCAAGTTGAAGAGATGGGTCGCTTTGGAAATGTAATTAGGAAGAAAGATTTTGCTTGCTATGAGAGAATTAATGGCAAATTGGTGAATATTGTTGATGGACTTGAGCTCCATTCTAATGTATTTAGTTTAATGGAGCAAAGAAGGATTGTTGATTTTGTTTTTGAGCTTCAGGAGAAGGGAAAGAATGGAAAATTAAAAGGTTCGTACTCTAGAGTTTAGAAAATGATCATGCTTCTAGATACCTGTAGTTTTATAGTTTATCAATTTTCATACTTTTTTAGCTTTTTAAGTTTTCAGAGTGTGCTTTAGTAGTTTAGTTGTCTTGCCGGGACAATGTTACCTACTTGATGCAAACACTTTATAGCCCTAAGACATGTTATAATTTATAGAAATGTTCTTTCATGAAATTTATGTAATATTCTATGGTGACAAATCTTGTAAAGTTGCCATAAGACAAGATGATATTAAACTTTATGTATTAAAGAATCTAACATAACTTATTTATGATTGCATCTGTTGGAAGATTATTGAATCAGAGGAATCTCTAAATCTTTTTGTCGCTAACATCGTACTATCTTTCTTGCAGCACGCACCTATACTGCTCCTCAGAAGTGGATGCTAGTTCCATAGTTATGGAGTCACATGGAAAGCCAGAAGAGGAACATGAGTTGTTAAGTAAGGCCTTAGAGGTCAATGTAGAACCTGAACTAAATCATGTTTGCAATGGGATGAGGTCCGGCCATGTAAATGAGTCCTTATCAGCTTCTCACCAATTTGAGGACAAGAAATTTGAAGGGGCATCTGCCACAGAATCCACAGAGTATCCAGACTCAGGAGCTGTGATGTCTGAGTACGCTGATGATCTGGCTAATAGGCAAGTTGTAAATTGTGATGGAACTTTGGATAATGGAGAGATTCACATTTCTGGAACAGAGGCCGATGAAAGCGTACCAGAACATGTTAATGGCTCTACGCCAAGAAAGTCACGGGCTGACATGGCACAGGGGGAATTTGAGGCAGATGAAGAGGAGGAAGCCAAATTTCAATTTGGTAGTTTCAGTAGCCAAGTTGAAGAGATGGGTCGCTTTGGAAATGTAATTAGGAAGAAAGATTTTGCCTGCTATGAGAGAATTAATGGCAAATTGGTGAATATTGTTGATGGACTTGAGCTCCATTCTAATGTATTTAGTTTAATGGAGCAAAGAAGGATTGTTGATTTTGTTTTTGAGCTTCAGGAGAAGGGAAAGAATGGAAAATTAAAAGGTTCGTACTCTAGAGTTTAGAAAATGATCATGCTTCTAGATAATACCTGTAGTTTTATAGTTTATCAATTTTCATACTTTTTTAGCTTTTTAAGTTTTCAGAGTGTGCTTTAGTAGTTTAGTTGTCTTGCCGGGACAATGTTACCTACTTGATGCAAACACTTTATAGCCCTAAGACATGTTATAATTTATAGAAATGTTCTTTCATGAAATTTATGTAATATTCTATGGTGACAAATCTTGTAAAGTTGCCATAAGACAAGATGATATTAAACTTTATGTATTAAAGAATCTAACATAACTTATTTATGATTGCATCTGTTGGAAGATTATTGAATCAGAGGAATCTCTAAATCTTTTTGTCGCTAACATCGTACTATCTTTCTTGCAGCACGCACCTATACTGCTCCTCAGAAGTGGATGAGGGGAAAAGGGCGGGTGACTATCCAATTTGGGTGCTGTTACAACTATGTAACGGTAAGCTGATTTTTCGATTCCTTCCACTCCAAATTAATTTCCTAAATGGTGGTTTTTGTTTTCTTTACCCAAAATACGTAAATTCTTCCATACCCGCCTAAAGAGCCGGATTAAGAAGTTCATATGCATTCTCATTCCATTGACTCCACCCTGTTATCAAAGCCATCAGTTTGTAACTACAGACCACTAAAATAGAATAGTGACTGCTAAGTATTTTTTGCATATAAAAGAATAGTTCCCAGTTTCTGACTGTCTATTATTTTTGTGTGCAGGATAGAAATGGTAACCCGCCAGGGATACTTCATAACACGCTAGTAGATCCCATACCTCTGCTTTTTAAAATTATCATCAAAAGATTGGTCAAATGGCATATACTTCCTCCTACTTGTGTACCTGACAGTTGTATAGTCAACATTTATGATGAAGGGGATTGCATTCCGCCTCATATTGACAATCATGACTTTCTTCGACCATTTTGCACTGTTTCCTTTCTTAGTGAGTGCAATATTCTATTTGGAACAAATTTGAAAATTGAGGGTCCTGGGGAGTTTTCTGGTTCCTTCCCAATTCCGTTACCAACGGGGTTAGTATTATTTACTTGATTTTTTTTTTTTTTTAAATTTTTTTATTTGACTTTGATTTACATGAAACTTATTGGTAAATTCCATTGTTTTCCTTCAGGTCCGTTCTTGTTTTAAATGGGAATGGTGCTGATGTGGCCAAACACTGTGTGCCGGCAGTTCCTACTAAAAGGTTCTAATTTTCACTTTTCTTGAAGCTATTGATTGTCAATAAAGATTTGGTTGATATGTCATATGTCTTCTATACCTGGTTCAACAGAGTAGAAGTAGCAAAATGGACGGGTCAGATGGGTTGGGTAATGGGTAAAAATGGTTGAGTTAGGTTGGGCCTAGCCACAAACATGTTTTTATCCATTCCTGTGTATTTAACGTGCTAAGCATACCTGCAAAACGTATGTAATAATGAAGTATAGGTTATCTAAGTAGGTGATTAGCAGATTTTTATACATTTGAATATCCTTCGGATGACTTTCAATCCATGTGACTGTTACACATTTGCTTTTCATCCAATTGTTTAACTCAATTCATGTGACCCGTGAAACATAAAAGGTGACCCAAATTGACCCATTTAGGAGAATTTGGGTCAAATTTACCACTTTTACACCAAATGGTCAGTTGTACAAAAATGATCTGTATTGATCTCGTCTATGCTTTCTTCTCAGGATTTCAATTACATTCCGGAAAATGGATGAATCAAAATGGCCAATAGGGTTCGTTCCAGAACCAGATTTGCAAGGACTAGAGCCACTTCCGTACGGATCAGACAAACCCAAAGACAATTCAAATCTCTCCAAACCCAAAGACAATTCAAATTTCTCCAAACCAAGCCAACTCAAATCTCTCCAAACCCAAAGACAATTCAAATCTCTCCAAACCCAAAGACAATTCAAATCTCTCCAAACCCAAAGACAATTCAAATCTCTCCAAACCCAAAGACAATTCAAATCTCTCCAAACCCAAAGACAATTCAAATCTCTCCAAACCCAAAGACAATTCAAATCTCTCCAAACCCAAAGACAATTCAAATCTCTCCAAACCCAAAGACAATTCAAATCTCTCCAAACCCAAAGACAATTCAAATCTCTCCAAACCCAAAGACAATTCAAATCTCTCCAAACCCAAAGACAATTCAAATCTCTCCAAACCCAAAGACAATTCAAATCTCTCCAAACCCAAAGACAATTCAAATCTCTCCAAACCCAAAGACAATTCAAATCTCTCCAAACCCAAAGACAATTCAAATCTCTCCAAACCCAAAGACAATTCAAATCTCTCCAAACCCAAAGACAATTCAAATCTCTCCAAACCCAAAGACAATTCAAATCTCTCCAAACCCAAAGACAATTCAAATCTCTCCAAACCCAAAGACAATTCAAATCTCTCCAAACCCAAAGACAATTCAAATCTCTCCAAACCCAAAGACAATTCAAATTTCTCCAAACCAAGCAAGTTTCTGACTGTCTATTATTTTTGTGTGCAGGATAGAAATGGTAACCCGCCAGGGATACTTCATAACACGCTAGTAGATCCCATACCTCTGCTTTTTAAAATTATCATCAAAAGATTGGTCAAATGGCATATACTTCCTCCTACTTGTGTACCTGACAGTTGTATAGTCAACATTTATGATGAAGGGGATTGCATTCCGCCTCATATTGACAATCATGACTTTCTTCGACCATTTTGCACTGTTTCCTTTCTTAGTGAGTGCAATATTCTATTTGGAACAAATTTGAAAATTGAGGGTCCTGGGGAGTTTTCTGGTTCCTTCCCAATTCCGTTACCAACGGGGTTAGTATTATTTACTTGATTTTTTTTTTTTTTAAATTTTTTTATTTGACTTTGATTTACATGAAACTTATTGGTAAATTCCATTGTTTTCCTTCAGGTCCGTTCTTGTTTTAAATGGGAATGGTGCTGATGTGGCCAAACACTGTGTGCCGGCAGTTCCTACTAAAAGGTTCTAATTTTCACTTTTCTTGAAGCTATTGATTGTCAATAAAGATTTGGTTGATATGTCATATGTCTTCTATACCTGGTTCAACAGAGTAGAAGTAGCAAAATGGACGGGTCAGATGGGTTGGGTAATGGGTAAAAATGGTTGAGTTAGGTTGGGCCTAGCCACAAACATGTTTTTATCCATTCCTGTGTATTTAACGTGCTAAGCATACCTGCAAAACGTATGTAATAATGAAGTATAGGTTATCTAAGTAGGTGATTAGCAGATTTTTATACATTTGAATATCCTTCGGATGACTTTCAATCCATGTGACTGTTACACATTTGCTTTTCATCCAATTGTTTAACTCAATTCATTTGACCCGTGAAACATAAAAGGTGACCCAAATTGACCCATTTAGGAGAATTTGGGTCAAATTTACCACTTTTACACCAAATGGTCAGTTGTACAAAAATGATCTGTATTGATCTCGTCTATGCTTTCTTCTCAGGATTTCAATTACATTCCGGAAAATGGATGAATCAAAATGGCCAATAGGGTTCGTTCCAGAACCAGATTTGCAAGGACTAGAGCCACTTCCGTACGGATCAGACAAACCCAAAGACAATTCAAATTTCTCCAAACCAAGCCAACCTTCAGATAGGCAAACGGTTGGAGGAAATGATGCAAATATCTTCAAACCTAGCCAACAACGGAAAGTTGCACAAGGTGATACACGTCATAGTCATGGCGGTTCTGAAACGAGTCATGGAGGGCCAGGTGGTGGCATTGTACAAAATCCAGAACAAATGCTAGAAAGAAGCCCGCGAGAGAGAAGTCATCATGTTGAGGAGCCAGGATATACCAGGAGCAGTAGGAGTTCGTGGAACAAACAGTCTTCTTTGGGTACTGGTAGCGGTGGAGGTTATTCGAAGCCACCATCTAAAGGGCAGCGGTGTAGATATTACGAGAGCGGCAGGTGCAAGAAGGGAGCTTCCTGCAAGTATCTGCACACACCAAAATGAGAGGGTGGTTTGTTGGTCGGTTGGTACTCATTTTGGGTGGTTTGTTGGTTGGTCCTCCTTTTTTGTATAATCAGTTAATATATGAATATCAATATTATGATGATGATTATTATTAAGGCGTGTTGTCAGGTGGCTCTATATCTGTTAGCTTTTAGTCAATGTAACTGGTGTCCATTAAATTAAATTTTCAGGGTCATAAAGATCAATACAATTCTCCCATCCCATGCCAACAATTCGATTCAGCTTTCACTGTTTGTGTTTGTAAAGTTTCAAGGTCTACCATTGTTTGGCTGTCTTTAGCATAGACATTACAGTATGTAGAGAGTCCGTTTGTCTGCATTTTCATTAATTTATGAGGGTTTATAATAATTATCGTTATATGGGCTGTATTCTCATAAGAACATTTATATTTTAGTGACATATCAAAGTCCTTTATAAAAAGTTAATGTTACAATATATATAATCAATTTTTTTTTTAAATTTTTTTATTTGACTTTGATTTACATGAAACTTATTGGTAAATTCCATTGTTTTCCTTCAGGTCCGTTCTTGTTTTAAATGGGAATGGTGCTGATGTGGCCAAACACTGTGTGCCGGCAGTTCCTACTAAAAGGTTCTAATTTTCACTTTTCTTGAAGCTATTGATTGTCAATAAAGATTTGGTTGATATGTCATATGTCTTCTATACCTGGTTCAACAGAGTAGAAGTAGCAAAATGGACGGGTCAGATGGGTTGGGTAATGGGTAAAAATGGTTGAGTTAGGTTGGGCCTAGCCACAAACATGTTTTTATCCATTCCTGTGTATTTAACGTGCTAAGCATACCTGCAAAACGTATGTAATAATGAAGTATAGGTTATCTAAGTAGGTGATTAGCAGATTTTTATACATTTGAATATCCTTCGGATGACTTTCAATCCATGTGACTGTTACACATTTGCTTTTCATCCAATTGTTTAACTCAATTCATTTGACCCGTGAAACATAAAAGGTGACCCAAATTGACCCATTTAGGAGAATTTGGGTCAAATTTACCACTTTTACACCAAATGGTCAGTTGTACAAAAATGATCTGTATTGATCTCGTCTATGCTTTCTTCTCAGGATTTCAATTACATTCCGGAAAATGGATGAATCAAAATGGCCAATAGGGTTCGTTCCAGAACCAGATTTGCAAGGACTAGAGCCACTTCCGTACGGATCAGACAAACCCAAAGACAATTCAAATCTCTCCAAACCCAAAGACAATTCAAATTTCTCCAAACCAAGCCAACCTTCAGATAGGCAAACGGTTGGAGGAAATGATGCAAATATCTTCAAACCTAGCCAACAACGGAAAGTTGCACAAGGTGATACACGTCATAGTCATGGCGGTTCTGAAACGAGTCATGGAGGGCCAGGTGGTGGCATTGTACAAAATCCAGAACAAATGCTAGAAAGAAGCCCGCGAGAGAGAAGTCATCATGTTGAGGAGCCAGGATATACCAGGAGCAGTAGGAGTTCGTGGAACAAACAGTCTTCTTTGGGTACTGGTAGCGGTGGAGGTTATTCGAAGCCACCATCTAAAGGGCAGCGGTGTAGATATTACGAGAGCGGCAGGTGCAAGAAGGGAGCTTCCTGCAAGTATCTGCACACACCAAAATGAGAGGGTGGTTTGTTGGTCGGTTGGTACTCATTTTGGGTGGTTTGTTGGTTGGTCCTCCTTTTTTGTATAATCAGTTAATATATGAATATCAATATTATGATGATGATTATTATTAAGGCGTGTTGTCAGGTGGCTCTATATCTGTTAGCTTTTAGTCAATGTAACTGGTGTCCATTAAATTAAATTTTCAGGGTCATAAAGATCAATACAATTCTCCCATCCCATGCCAACAATTCGATTCAGCTTTCACTGTTTGTGTTTGTAAAGTTTCAAGGTCTACCATTGTTTGGCTGTCTTTAGCATAGACATTACAGTATGTAGAGAGTCCGTTTGTCTGCATTTTCATTAATTTATGAGGGTTTATAATAATTATCGTTATATGGGCTGTATTCTCATAAGAACATTTATATTTTAGTGACATATCAAAGTCCTTTATAAAAAGTTAATGTTACAATATATATAATCAATTTTTTTTTTTTTTTTTTTTTTTTTTTTTTTTTTTTTTTTTTTTTTTTTTTTTTTTTTTTTTTTTTTTTTTTTTTTTTTTTTTTTTTTTTTTTTTTTTTTTTTTTTTTTTTTTTTTTTTTTTTTTTTTTTTTTTTTTTTTTTTTTTTTTTTTTTTTTTTTTTTTTTTTTTTTTTTTTTTTTTTTTTTTTTTTTTTTTTTTTTTTTTTTTTTTTTTTTTTTTTTTTTTTTTTTTTTTTTTTTTTTTTTAAACATTCCGTTGAGAATCAACTTTCAGGGACACTGGACCATATAATGGACCAACCCAACACAATACTCCGATCTGCTAGAGGTCCAAGAGCTATTACTGGTATTTAGGAAAAAACTCACAAATTTGTCATTTTAGAGATCAGACATGTGCAAAAAAATCAAATACATCTGTCATTAAGCCTAGTAAAAATATATTTTTCTAAAAATATATTTTTTATAGTGGAAGATGTATTTGTAAGTTTATTGAAAGCCTAATATTATAATTATAGCTTGAATTATGATCACAATGAAAACGTGATTGATTTTATAAAATTTATTGTTATCAAACTTTAATATATTCGGGGATCAATGAAGAAGGTAGTAAGAAATGACATGCGCATGCATGAATTATTAATGATGCAAAGCTTTCCAATATTATATATATATATTTGAAATAAATAAGAGATCGATGTCTTCGACGACGACAACGTTGATAGAAAGAAAGAAAAGGGCAGCTGGAGGGTTGTTTGCAATAGCACTAAACCAGGTACAGATCCATCAAACACGTCCATTGTTGGGTACTAGTACGACCTCATCCATCGGTGCCGATGCTTTCTCGAATGATCGTCGCCTTTGGGTTCATGAATCTTCCGGTCTTCTCCGCCTCGTTTTCAGGTATTTCTATATCATCACTCTTTATAATTTATAAGCATCAAAGTGTATAAGATTTTGCTCGGTTTAATTTATGTGCACCAAATGTTTTCATTTGTTGCAACTCGTGTTTCCGTTGTGTGTATCCAACGTATATGCATTAAGAAAAAATTGTTACTTTTTTGGGTAAAGGGCTACCCCGTTTCACTTTCATAACAAAAAATCATCAATGTTTACAAGTAATGTGACCAAGTGTCACGTATATTAGTTCACATACTTGGACATGCCGAGTTTGTGTTAACCAATTACTAAATTAGCAAGAACTAAACAATTACATGAAAATCACTATAAATCGATACTAAACAATTTAAGAAATTCAAAATGACCCCCACGAGTCATAAAGGGCCAGAGTGCTACGTCTTCAATCTGACAGTCGAGACAATAACATCCCGTAGTTGATACATAGTATACACAATTTGAAAATTGGATACACAATAGCATAAGTCACTAGTTGAACACATTCATGCTATATACATATCATATATCTGCAGATCGTGATGCTAAATTTATATGGTACAACTTAACATAGATCGTTGTTGGATCATTTTGTGTGTGTGGTAGATTTCTTTCATATTATGCATTTTTTATTGCCAATTACAGGTGCCTAGGTATCGACAGTGCATCATGGCCTGATCTTGAAACTGCTGCTACAAGTTCTCATTGGAAGAGTAATGTCGGACCAGTATGTTACTTCACACTTTTGTATTACTTAAGTTATCATAATTAAGCAAGTTTTTCATTGATCTTTTTGGTAAGTGTTAGCAAAATACTGTAATAATCTATATCACCAGTATAAAATGCGGCTGATATTTTAGTTTTTTAGTTATTAAAAGTACTAGCAGGAGAAAGTGATGGTCCTAAAGAAGTAGAAGAGCAAGAACTTGCATTGTCAAAAGCTGTAGACACAATGGTATCAAGCATAGAAACATCAGAAGAAAGTTCTGAACAGAAAAAGAAAAAACATCGTGCATACGCACAAGAATGGCGTGAAAAGTTCTCTGTCAGTGAATCAATAACTGAAACTAAGGAACAGAAAGAATATTGCAAGTCACCTAAGCCTGAACAAGTGCCTAATTCATACACCAGAATTAAGGAAAAACATCGTGCATACGCACAAGAATGGCGTGAAAAGTTCTCTGTTAGTGAATCAATGGCTGAAACTAAGGAACAGAAAGAATATTGCAAGTCACCTAAGCCTGAACAAGTGCCTAATTCATACACCAATGAAGTTAAAGAAACAATATCTGAAGAGGCCAGTTTGATTGGTAACCGAAGGAAAGTGGCAGATTAAGATTTTGATTGGTAACCCGAAGATGACAAGATATCTGAAAAAAGACAAAAAGGGTATGATGCTCGTCATCGTGCTGCTTTGAGGTTGCTTGCAACATGGTTTGATGTTATGTGGATAAAAATGGTTTGTGTTTATTTTTTGTTGATGTTTTATATTTGATTTCAGCATTCCAACACAGATTAAGATTTTGATTTTCCAGGAAGCGATTGAGGTGGTTCTTTCTTGTTCTGCAATGGCGGTATTGGAACAAGAAGATGGAAAAGTGAATGAGCATGACGACTCATGGGAGAAGTGGAAGCGTGGAGGTCTAATTGGAGCAGCAGCTGTAACTGGTGGAACGTTAATGGCAATTACTGGCGGTATGATTCTTATTTATTCATAGAACTGTACATTTTAAATATTTTTCGTGTAAAAGGACAAACACCAAACACAATTTTCTCATGTTGTAAACAGGTTTAGCTGCTCCAGCAATTGCATCAGGAGTTAGCGCTTTAGCTCCTACACTAGGTACCGTTGTGCCAGTGGTTGGAGATGGTGGCTTTGCTGCTGTTGCAAGTGCTACTGGAAGCATTGCAGGTTCTGTTGCAGTCGCTGCATCGTTTGGAGGTGAGAAAAGAACACTTGATTCTACATGTATATATATATATATATGATTAACATGATTGAATAAGGACTAACACTTTAAGTAAACCAGCTGCTGGCGCTGGACTTTCAGGAGCTAAAATGGCTAGAAGGACGGGTAGTGTGGAAGAATTTGAGTTCAAAGTGATAGGAGAAAACCACAATAACGGCGTGAGTTCAAATTTAGTCTCCACTTATTGCTCCATTATTTTGAAGACAAATTTGTTATTTAACTCTCTGTCTCTAGAGGCTGGCAGTGGAAATCCTGGTTGCGGGCTTTGTCTTTCAAGAAGAAGATTTCTTCAGGCCTTGGGAAGGACAGAACAATAACATGGAAAGGTATACACGGATCGAGATAAGGAAGGATATCAAAAGACTAGAAAGTGATAGTTTGTAGTCAATTTTTTCAGGTATGCGTTACAGTGGGAATCCAAACATTTGATTGCCATAAGCACTGCAATTGAGGACTGGCTTACATCAAGTAATAACTTTAACCTTGTCACTTTCCAATATGTTCAGTTATTTTAACAATATGAGACTATATTCTTCTGGTCAATGATGCAGGAATTGCAATGGAATTGATGAAACAAGGTGCTATGATGACAGTACTAAGCTCTCTTCTAACTGCTTTAGCTTTGCCTGCTGCATTACTTGCTATATCATCGATAGCAAATGGTCTATCGCCTTGGATAGGTATTTCATTTTAGTTTTTAGCCCTCTTACAGAATAAAAAAGGTTAGATATTCTTTTGAGTTTCATGTGAATCGCCATGCTGAGTTTTGTTTGTCCACCAGATCTGACAAAACTGGAAAGTTGCTTGCTGAAGTGTTGGTGAATGGATTGCAAGGTAACAGGTAAAGTTAACTCTTGTTATTTTATCCTTCTAAAACTTTTAGGAGTGCAGTAACTTAATAGGTGATCTTCCGATGCTTATAATATCAGGCCTGTGACACTAGTCGGTTTTTCACTTGGGGCACGAGTGATTTTTAAGTGTCTTGAGAATTTGGCAGAAACTGGTCATGGTAATTATAATCCATTAAAAGGCATCCATGATTTTCAAGTGTTGTTGTAAGGATCAAGTCCATGGTTTAATTCTTAGTACTTATTATGTTGTTGTCAAGTGCAGAAAAAGGATTCTTGGTGTAAAGATATGGAAATCAGGGACTTAAGTTGACAACACTCAGAAACTAAAAGTTATGGTGCTTGAAGTGAAGATACAAAGACTAGAGGGTGTTTTATGAAAATATAAGTGTGTATATAAACACACTTATATCACAACTTTAGGGTTAAGAAACCCTTATTATTTCTTCAGCTTATTTTTCGATCATTTTTTCTCTCTATATTGTATTCGTATATATATCATATCGATATATATATATTTCTGGTTTTCTGTATATAATCATCATTGTTGATGATTATTTAGATAATATTCTGTATCAATAAACTCATAAACTCTATAATAAATATTCATAATAATAATTTCTGCTCGAGTTCTTGATTGATTGTGATATTTTTACATGGTATCAAAGCAGAAGGAACAGATTTTTCACCCATCCCCCCTAGATGAGATTCTTCCCTAGAAACAATAGAATAAGCAGTTTTAACAGAAGGAAGAGGCTCTCTAGTTAACAAATTGCTTCTAACAGACATATATGCATCACCTAATCCCATTAAGAATTGCATTAATTTCATAAGATCAGCATGTTTTTGAATTTCAGAAGCAGCAGAACAAGAACATGCAGGTAAATGAATCATAGCATCAAATTGTTTCCACAATGCAGAAAGTTTATGATAATAATCAGACAGAGAAGAACCATTTTGAGTAAGACAATTAATCTTTTGATACAAGTTAAAAGTGACAGATCCATCAACTTTATCATAGGTATCCTTAAGTTCTTGCCAAACAACACAAGCATTTTTAGAATAAATTTGCCCTAAATATTGCTCTTGTGAAACACAGCCTAAAATCCAGTTTAGAACCACAACATTACATCTATCCCATTCATGTTAGAAAACATGAATAATGAGAATATCATTCCTGAGGGCAATTTAGAAAATCCAAGTCTTAATTTAAGAAGGTCTGCTAGACAATCTGTTTTATTTCAAAGGTTAAAAGATTTTGAGGTTCAAGGAAAAGTAAAGTATCCATTAAACAAAAGTTGTCAATTATTCACATTTATCTTCTGATCTTCACTGTTTTGCTACTTCTTTAAACAAAAGTATTGAACCTTCCTCATTTAGTGAAGCTAGTAGAGACATTAATTGGATAAATGCAATGAATGAGGAAATGGAAGCATTAAACAGAAACAATACTTGGACTATCACTACTTTGCCTAATAATAGAACAACTATTGGTTGTAAATGGATATATAAGATTAAATACAAGGCAAATGGGGAAATTGAAAGATATAAAGCAAGATTGGTTGCAAAAGGGTATAGTCAAAAGGTTGGTATTGACTTTGATGAAACATTTTCACCTGTTGTGAAAATGGTAACTGTTAGATGCTTATTAACTGTTGCAGTTTCTAAAAATTGGCCTTTATTTCAATTAGATGTGAATAATGCTTTTTTATATGGTGATTTGATTGAAGATGTTTATATGGATATTCCTCAAGGTTATTCTAATAACCAAAACATGGTTTGTAAACTGAATAAATCTTTGTATGGGTTGAAACAAGCTCCTAGGCAATGGAATTCTAAGTTAAGTAGTGCATTGATTGAGTATGGCTTTGTTAAAAGCAAATGTGATTATTCTTTGTTTACTAAGAATAATGGTGATATTTTTGTGCCTTTACTTGTTTATGTAGATGATATAGTTCTAACTGGTAATTGTCAAACTGAGATTGATAATGTTAAACATTTTTTGAACACAAAGTTTAAAATAAAAGATTTGGGGAAATTAAAGTATTTCCTAAGAATTGAGGTTCTTGAAAATGAATCTGGTATGTATCTAACTCAAAGGAAATATTGTTTGGAAGTTCTGAATGAGTTTGGTCTTCTTGGATGTAAGCCTATTAATACTCCTCTTGAGATGAATATGACTCTTAAACCTAATTCTTCCTCTCCTTTACTTGAAAATATGAATGCATATCAAAAATTGGTTGGAAAATTGATATATTTAACTCTTACAAGACCTGATATTAGCTATTCAGTTCAATGCTTGTCTCAATATATGCATTCTCCAACTCAAGAACACTTTAATCTTGGACTTAGGGTTCTGAGATATCTTAAAGGAGCTCCAGGTAATGGTTTACATATACAAAAGTGTGATAAACTTGATCTTGTTGGTTATGTGGATTCTGACTGGGCTAGATGTCTAGCTACCAGAAAATCTGTCACAGGTTTTTCTGTTTTCTTGGGCAAAACTCTTGTTTCATGGAAAAGTAAGAAACAAAATACAGTAGCTAAATCCTCTGCTGAAGCAGGATATATAGGGCTTTAGCTGCTGTAACTTGTGAAAGTATTTGGCTTATGAACCTATTAGCTGATCTTAATGTTAAAATTAGTCTTCCTGTTGGTATATTCTGTGATAGCAAAGCTGCTATTCAAATTTCTGCCAATCCAGTATTTCATGAAAGAACAAAGCACTTTGAAATTGATTTATACTTTGTAAGAGAAAATCTGTGCAGGGGTTATAAAAGTAAATAAAATTCAATCTGAATTTAACATAGCAGATATATTTACTAAAAGTTTAGGTTCTAAGCAACATCAATTTCTTTGTGAAAAACTTGGTCTTTTTAACATGTTTAAACCATGAACTGGAGGGGGGATGTTGTAAGGATCAAGTCCATGGTTTAATTCTTAGTACTTATTATGTTATTGTCAAGTGCAGCGTAGGATTCTTGGTGTAAAGATATGGAAATCAGGGACTTAAGTTGTAACACCCGTCATTTTAAAAGCCTGGATTTCAAAAAACTTTTGCCAAACGGCGTTTAAAACGTAGCGGAAATAGAATCACTTAAAAAAACTGTTTCATCCGTAACGGATGGTACCTTTCATTAAAGTTTGGTGTTACTAATAGCATCATCGTAATAGTCAAAGTAAAATCCAAGTTATGGCACTAACATAATTGCCATCAACACTACAAGAGACGTAAATCATAAATAAAGTAGCCGAACATATGGCTATGGGTAAAGTCTAATCATAGGGAGACTAATGCTAATCTTCCTTTATTCTTTTACCCATCTCACGATCCACACACTTCACTAGCTTATACCTGCTTATCCTGAAGGACACAACATTTTCATAAAAGCAAGTGTTAGCTAATAAAATTAGCTAAGTAAGATACACACATTTTTATGAAACGTTCTTCATTTTACTTTCATAAAACTTCGTCATATTTTACTTATCAAACGTAACCACATTACATATCATCCACAACAATCATAGATCAACCCATACATCCCTTTTCCCACATTGTATCACATTTCATTTCATATCAACATATACATCATATCATCATATACCCTCTTCTTAATCAATATCTTATATCATATCAACATAGACTTACCACTTTACTTTACCATTAGGTATATTCATTACCTAACTAATCCTACATCTACTTTAACGTTTAATCCCACTAACGTACACAACTCATAACATTTCTTACGTATATCTAGTGAACTAGACATTATCACACTTAAGTCTCACATATAATTCATCACGTATCATCGTCAAATCATAACATCAACATCATTAATCCCACATCTACTTTAACGTTTAATCCCACTAACGTACACAACTCATAACATTTCTTACGTATATCTAGTGAACTAGACATTATCACACTTAAGTCTCACATATAATTCATCACGTATCATCGTCAAATCATAACATCAACATCATTAATCCCACATCTACTTTAGTGTTTAATCCTACTAACGTGTACAGATCATAGCATTCCTACGTGTAACACACTTAAATCCCACATATATTTCATCATATATCATAATCAATCATAGCATCAATATAATCAACATCACAATAAATATCGTTAAGATATCATGGCAGCAACATTATGTTTATAGTACTACATATGCACATAACTACTTCATATTTAAGCGTCATCATAACATAATAAACCACTTCAGCATGCATACATTCTCACATAACCTCCCGCATAACCCGGAAAACCAACACACATAAGATAATCCAATTAAGAGGTTAATTATAGAAAACCACTTTTTGTTGTGCCTCCAGCGTATGAAAAGTCATGTATCTTACCTTGGTACTGCTTAGCAATGAGTTACGTATGCCTTACAGTGCTTGCTAAGTGCTCCCGACAACCTAGAACGAGTATAAGATCGATCTATAAGCTAAACGAAATGTTTTGTGCAAACTAGGCATCAGGTGCGTCGCACCTCCCAAGTGGTGCGTCGCACCAATCATACAGAAAACTCAGATCAGGTATAGGTGCGCCGCACCTGGGGTGCCGACCAACAAAACCAACTCAGTTTCTCTTCATTCACCTTCCAAACGGATCCCAAACCTCCACCACGACTTACACCCATTAAATTGACATCAAATAGGTCACAATTAAGCATTTGAAAACATCAATTAATCCTTGAATCAATTGCATAAATGAATCCTTCTTTTTGATCATCAAAACAACTCGAAACCGCAACGTTTGGTTCAAAAACACAATTGAACACACATGGATCTAATTAAACACCTGGGATTCACTTATTTACATATAAACAACATTATTCAACATTAAAGTTTGCATCTTGACATAATTAATCAACTCTATTAACGATTATAATCACGAAAACAACGTTTTTGACCTAAAACATCATGATCAAGGAACCCCAACCCTTTAGGCCGAATCTACAGGGGTAAATCCTAATTGAAAACCTGATTAACAATCAGTAGGTGATGCTATACCTGTAGGCTTGATCAACGGATCGAAAAGCACTCGAATTCCCTTCCAAAATCTCCCGAAATCAACTATAACTTGAAGATTAGATCTAAGCTTTTGTTTGCAGGTGTTTCTAGGGTTTTGTAACTGATCAAAAGGGTTCTTGGTCAACCATAGGGCGCCTTATATACTGGAGACAACTTTCAATTTTACATCTAGGCCCTCGCACTTCGTTATAACTCGTTTCGGCACTTAACGGCTCGTTTAACGCCCACAGAAACACTTATCGACCCTTAAATCTTATCGGGAACATTAAATGACTTCATTTATCATTATCTACTTTAATTTCATTATTTTAAATCATTTTAACACATAACTCACGTAATTTGTTTAATTCACATAAGCACATATACAACACATAGTTACTAATGGTCACTAACGACAAGTTGACGGTCAACGTCAAAAGTCAAACTTGATAAGTTTGGGATGTTACAATTCTCCCCTCCTTAATAGGATTCTGTCCTCAGAATCATCTCACGACATCAACACCTCATTTCATCTTCTCACTACTTTCCACGCATTTGTCAACGTTTTACCACTTAAAATTCAAGCACATTTCCACTCATTTTCTTTTCACCTCCTCCCTTTCCTTTAATGTCTTTCATTAGTCAATGTGATTACCGTCAAATGAACACGCCCGCCTCATGATACATTTATAATTATGTTCCGGACCATAATTATAACTATATCATTCCTCACACGTGTACCTTTAACTATATCCACACATCTTAATGTCCAACATCTCCATCTCAATCCATCATAGCATAATTATACTAACTACAAAACACACAATAATCCTTGAATCAATTGCATAAATGAATCCTTCTTTTTGATCATCAAAACAACTCGAAACCGCAACGTTTGGTTCAAAAACACAATTGAACACACATGGATCTAATTAAACACCTGGGATTCACTTATTTACATATAAACAACATTATTCAACATTAAAGTTTGCATCTTGACATAATTAATCAACTCTATTAACGATTATAATCACGAAAACAACGTTTTTGACCTAAAACATCATGATCAAGGAACCCCAACCCTTTAGGCCGAATCTACAGGGGTAAATCCTAATTGAAAACCTGATTAACAATCAGTAGGTGATGCTATACCTGTAGGCTTGATCAACGGATCGAAAAGCACTCGAATTCCCTTCCAAAATCTCCCGAAATCAACTATAACTTGAAGATTAGATCTAAGCTTTTGTTTGCAGGTGTTTCTAGGGTTTTGTAACTGATCAAAAGGGTTCTTGGTCAACCATAGGGCGCCTTATATACTGGAGACAACTTTCAATTTTACATCTAGGCCCTCGCACTTCGTTATAACTCGTTTCGGCACTTAACGGCTCGTTTAACGCCCACAGAAACACTTATCGACCCTTAAATCTTATCGGGAACATTAAATGACTTCATTTATCATTATCTACTTTAATTTCATTATTTTAAATCATTTTAACACATAACTCACGTAATTTGTTTAATTCACATAAGCACATATACAACACATAGTTACTAATGGTCACTAACGACAAGTTGACGGTCAACGTCAAAAGTCAAACTTGATAAGTTTGGGATGTTACAATTCTCCCCTCCTTAATAGGATTCTGTCCTCAGAATCATCTCACGACATCAACACCTCATTTCATCTTCTCACTACTTTCCACGCATTTGTCAACGTTTTACCACTTAAAATTCAAGCACATTTCCACTCATTTTCTTTTCACCTCCTCCCTTTCCTTTAATGTCTTTCATTAGTCAATGTGATTACCGTCAAATGAACACGCCCGCCTCATGATACATTTATAATTATGTTCCGGACCATAATTATAACTATATCATTCCTCACACGTGTACCTTTAACTATATCCACACATCTTAATGTCCAACATCTCCATCTCAATCCATCATAGCATAATTATACTAACTACAAAACATACAATAATCACACATTGCACATACACATATAACACAAAATGAAACAATATGTACTACTTACGCCGCATACCATATTCGTGTATCACAATGTCTTGCACCCTTCCTATGGGTGACCACCTATTCCATCAATGTACATTTCCTTACGTACATAACATCCATCATAAACAAATCTTAATTGATCTCACGTTATCATCATAATCTTGCAACGGATAAATCGAGAAAAATAGAGGATTATGGGCTACCAACATAATTTACTTCAACAAACACTTCTCACCTTGAACCACTACAACTTGCATCACATATATCACGTAAGGATGTAATACCACATAGCATATCACTTCGTTCATGACAATCCGTAAATTCGTGTATCTCCGAGCTCTTTGTCACATAAGACATCATCAAGTTTCAACATTTAATAATACTACAAGCATATTCCACATAATTCTTTAATAACATATCGTCATACCATTAAGCATCAATATTTAGCAACGGGCTCAACAAGAGGTAAAGAAATTAAGGCAAATCAACCTTCTTTATGCATAATCCACAAATAACTTATAATACCTTAATCTTACACTCTCACTCTTCCCAACCCGTCCTAAGAGCACTTTCATCATAAAGCTAAAGCATTACTACTTGAGCCTATCATTTCTCATACGGTTTAAGTCCAAAATCCTAAGGTCTTGGTCAAATTTCGGTTCACTTAAACCATTTCTCTGATACCAACTTGTAACACCCGTCATTTTAAAAACCTGGATTTCAAAAAACTTTTGCCAAACGGCGTTTAAAACGTAGCGGAAATAGGATCACTTAAAAAAACTGCTTCATCCGTAACGGATGGTACCTTTCATTAAAGTTTGGTGTTACTAATAGCATCATCGTAATAGTCAAAGTAAAATCCAAGTTATGGCACTAACATAATTGCCATCAACACTACAAGAGACGTAAATCATAAATAAAGTAGCCGAACATATGGCTATGGGTAAAGTCTAATCATAGGGAGACTAATGCTAATCTTCCTTTATTCTTCTACCCATCTCACGATCCACGCACTTCACTAGCTTATACCTGCTTATCCTGAAGGACACAACATTTTCATAAAAGCAAGTGTTAGCTAATAAAATTAGCTAAGTAAGATACACACATTTTGATAAAACGTTCTTCATTTTACTTTCATAAAACTTCGTCATATTTTACTTATCAAACGTAACCACATTACATATCATCCACAACAATCATAGATCAACCCATACATCCCTTTTCCCACATTGTATCACATTTCATTTCATATCAACATATACATCATATCATCATATACCCTCTTCTTAATCAATATCTTATATCATATCAACATATACTTCATATCATCATATACCCTCTTCTTAATCAATTTCATTTCATATCAACATATACATCATATCATCATATACCCTCTTCTTAATCAATATCTTATATCATATCAACATAGACTTACCACTTAAACATAACTTCATATCATATCTTGGCATTTCACACATAAACTTGTCACACGTATTCATATTAGCACATATTCTCACGTCACATCGTGATCTCACAACGTAAAGCACATATATTTCTTTCACACATATCTTATTATCAACTTAATCAGCTTAATCAACTTCATCTCACGTCTTACATATCACACATAAACATATCGCACATATATGTATAGCACATGTAGGATATATACTCCTAATTGTGCCTATGTATCGTTCTTATCACACGTCTCAACATATCTCATTAAATCCCACGTCTTAAATTACATGTACATCTTTCTCACATATTCATATATTTATCTTAATCAACTTATTCCCACATCTTACATCTTTAATCAGTTTACATATTACGCACTAGCTTTACAACTAGCACGATTTCCCACGTCTTAAATTTTAGGAAAAGCAATGCCATTTCCATAGTATCCCGTCATGCTTTTAACATTGGTGGTTAGTCACTCCACCCGGAAATACTAGTCCCACGTAACTATGCCGCAAGGAGCCACTCAAGCGACCACGTACGCACTAGCTTGGCATAAACTAGCACGGGTTAAGCTTAACACTTCCCACATCAATCTCACGTATTTAGCTATAGCATTTCCCACGTATTTATATCTTTCTTACTTTTACGCACTAACACTAAGGCTAGAACGATTTCCAACATTTCACACTTTACTTTAACATTAGGTATATTCATTACCTAACTAATCCCACATCTACTTTAACGTTTAATCCCACTAACGTACACAACTCATAACATTTCTTACGTATATCTAGTGAACTAGACATTATCACACTTAAGTCTCACATATAATTCATCACGTATCATCGTCAAATCATAACATCAACATCATTAATCCCACATCTACTTTAACGTTTAATCCCACTAACGTACACAACTCATAACATTTCTTACGTATATCTAGTGAACTAGACATTATCACACTTAAGTCTCACATATAATTCATCACGTATCATCGTCAAATCATAACATCAACATCATTAATCCCACATCTACTTTAACGTTTAATCCCACTAACGTACACAACTCATAACATTTCTTACGTATATCTAGTGAACTAGACATTATCACACTTAAGTCTCACATATAATTCATCACGTATCATCGTCAAATCATAACATCAACATCATTAATCCCACATCTACTTTAACGTTTAATCCCACTAACGTACACAACTCATAACATTTCTTACGTATATCTAGTGAACTAGACATTATCACACTTAAGTCTCACATATAATTCATCACGTATCATCGTCAAATCATAACATCAACATCATTAATCCCACATCTACTTTAACGTTTAATCCCACTAACGTACACAACTCATAACATTTCTTACGTATATCTAGTGAACTAGACATTATCACACTTAAGTCTCACATATAATTCATCACGTATCATCGTCAAATCATAACATCAACATCATTAATCCCACATCTACTTTAACGTTTAATCCCACTAACGTACACAACTCATAACATTTCTTACGTATATCTAGTGAACTAGACATTATCACACTTAAGTCTCACATATAATTCATCACGTATCATCGTCAAATCATAACATCAACATCATTAATCCCACATCTACTTTAACGTTTAATCCCACTAACGTACACAACTCATAACATTTCTTACGTATATCTAGTGAACTAGACATTATCACACTTAAGTCTCACATATAATTCATCACGTATCATCGTCAAATCATAACATCAACATCATTAATCCCACATCTACTTTAACGTTTAATCCCACTAACGTACACAACTCATAACATTTCTTACGTATATCTAGTGAACTAGACATTATCACACTTAAGTCTCACATATAATTCATCACGTATCATCGTCAAATCATAACATCAACATCATTAATCCCACATCTACTTTAACGTTTAATCCCACTAACGTACACAACTCATAACATTTCTTACGTATATCTAGTGAACTAGACATTATCACACTTAAGTCTCACATATAATTCATCACGTATCATCGTCAAATCATAACATCAACATCATTAATCCCACATCTACTTTAACGTTTAATCCCACTAACGTACACAACTCATAACATTTCTTACGTATATCTAGTGAACTAGACATTATCACACTTAAGTCTCACATATAATTCATCACGTATCATCGTCAAATCATAACATCAACATCATTAATCCCACATCTACTTTAACGTTTAATCCCACTAACGTACACAACTCATAACATTTCTTACGTATATCTAGTGAACTAGACATTATCACACTTAAGTCTCACATATAATTCATCACGTATCATCGTCAAATCATAACATCAACATCATTAATCCCACATCTACTTTAACGTTTAATCCCACTAACGTACACAACTCATAACATTTCTTACGTATATCTAGTGAACTAGACATTATCACACTTAAGTCTCACATATAATTCATCACGTATCATCGTCAAATCATAACATCAACATCATTAATCC